>VZTG01005916.1:339651-482913 GCA_013397845.1 Melanocharis versteri | reverse complement strand
GGAGAGGAGAGGAGAGGAGAGGAGGAGGCACAGGGTAAGTTAAGGGAATAGAGAGCTGCAGCACAGAAAAAAATGAGTAGGCAGGAAAATAGGGAGTAGACACAAAAAGAAGAGAATAGGGAAGAAATCAGAAGAAAAGAGAGGAGAAGTGAGATCATTCACCAGCGCTGAAGTGCCAGAGTGGCAGAGGGAGCCGAGGGGCTGTGTCTGTGCTGCTGCAGCCCAGTGTGGCAGCACTGGTGTGTGAGCTGGTGCTGCTGACCGCAGGCGTGTTTGCACAGCTGGGCAGCCCCCACAGCAGCCTGATGCCAGGTGGTGCAGGGCTGTGAGCACAGAGCAAAGGACAATCACAGCCAAAGAGGCAGTTACCACATAAAGTCAGCATTTGGATCTTCAAGCATATTCTTTCAGGCAGCTGCAGGAGACACACTGTGTCCTGAGGGACGTTCAAAGCCTTGCAGCTACTTTGTGGCTCACAAACCATCCTTCAAAAGCATTATTGTGATAAGTTCAACACCACCTTTATGCGATTTGCTTCCCAGTCTTCAGGGGTACTATCAGTAACCAATGTAAATCATAGGTTTTGGAGGCCTGCAAAAATGCTGAGTTCTGATGTCCTCTCATCCTAGGAAAAAAATCAGATTTACCCCAACACTATTACAGGTTTCTAGTATTTTATCAGATTTTTACCTAAATAAAAGCATTTTTGGAAATCTTTACATTTCCATTTGAAGTGAGAAACACACACATATTTAGTAACTTCCTATAGTATTGTAATTCTACAACAAACTTCTAGGACTGGCAGGCTTTTTGGGATGAGGCAAAATTTCCTAGGGAAATAAAGTAAAATAGAAGGAAATCTATTAGTAAAGAGTTGATTTCACTTCCTGGCCTTTTGCCCAGACTGACCATTTCAGAGAGTGTCTTGTAGTATTTGCTTGAAAATGAGTAAGGGATACAGACTAGTAAGAATAAAAGCAAGAAGGAGCAGCTGTGAGATGGAGAGGCAGCAGATGCTTGTCTACACAAGCAACTAATTCAAAATGAAAAAAATAAAAGGAAGGAAGAAAATTCTGAGCCTAGTGAAATAATTGTTGTCATGGAGATTATAGGAGGTAAACATACCTTTTATAGAAATATTTATTGCCATTCTTTTTGTGAGACTAGACAGACTAAGAAGGCTTTAGTTCACTTTGTTGATGTATTTCCCTCCTTTCCCTTTTTAAATAATGGCAATTCTTAAAGCATTTCCTTCTCAAGAAAGTCTGTTCTAAATGTTCCTCATTGTTTGCCTGCAAGACATAGAAGCAGAGTATCTGTATACCGTTGAAGGGGGAGAAGAAGATCTTGCTGTATGGCACATGGCTTTTTTCCTTTCCTGTTTATCATGTTAAAAAGGCCAACAGCGCTGTCCTTTGCACTTGCCTGTTAAATGTGTGTTCAACGGTACTTAGTCTTGCTATCCTAAATGGTTCTATACTCATCGGATGGAGTCTGAAATTGTACAGGAAATAAGAACAAGGGAGTTCTTTATATGCCCTGGGAGAAGTCCACTTTGAATGCAGATAGGCTCAAGAAAAAAAATTAGTGTTTGACTTTGGACTTCCCACACGCCAGGATGTGGAATATTCAGGACCGAGGTGTTACTCTGTGTCTAATTAAAATAGGAAAATTGAATTCATATCTTAACTTTCTTTTCCAGAAATGATTCATGGTAGTGGATGTGTCTTACCTGCATTTCTTTCATGTGAAAGGTAAAATCCTAGCAGCTCTGACAGTTTTTCTCAATTTAAATGAAACAATTATCTGTTATGACATATGAGAATGTTGTTTTTCAAAGATTGAGGTTTATCAACACTAAAGGCATCAAAGAAAACTCATTTCAGAACACAGTCACGTATTCCATACATAAGCAATTACTCATTCACACGGTAGACTTGATCTACGTTTTCGTCCACGAGCAGGTTCTGTTATTTTAATATACTTTTTTAATTTTTGTATTATGGTTGTGTGCCAAGCCCTGGTTTGATTGATTTATTATTTCCATTAAATTATATCATATAGTAGCAGCAAAGATATGGCCCTTGTACTGCTGATATGAATATCTCAGGGCTGCAGAAAACACGTGAACATCCTGTGTCTCCTGCAGATCTGTGCAGACTGAGTCCCACCTGAGCCTGTCGTTAATCTGTTCTGTGGAGGGTGTGTATGTGAAAGGGAGAGTGCTCATCTGCAAACTGTGTACCCAGTGGGTATGTGGATGCCCATTCTGCCCGTATCTGAACACTTGTGGTTATTCTTCCCCTGATATTCTGGGAACCCTTGAAAAAGATATGCATCTATTCATACGATAAAATAAACCCCTAACTACTGTTTAGCTGAAGACAAAAAAGAACCTTAGTATCCATATAATCGTATTTAAAACAAGCAATGAATAATAGGATGTGAAAACAAAAAGTGGCCTCATTTCCTGGCGTCATTTAGAGTGATGCCAGCCAGAGGCTGCCCTTGAAGATCGCCAGGGTTCAGGGATTGCTCGTGAAGGGAGGGACTGTCATCACTGCTCTGCTGGTTTCAGATTTCAGCCATCGTATCTTTGTCTGCTTTTATGTGGTATGAAAACACAGCGACAGTAATTTTTGCTTGGTGCTCATCAGACACAGTATGATGTGGGGGGAGAGGTTAGGGTCTGCAGGAATCTAATTTAGGTACCGATGAGCTCTGCCAACAGGCCAAGCTCCCTGGGAGGTTGGTTCACGTTCAGCAGCATTTTCCCAGGTAAGGCACGAACGAGCGGTGGATGTTGCATGTTGTTGCTCTAGCTGCCCGTTACTCAGGACAATAGATAGCCTGCAATACAGCTGCACCACTTGGCACTTGGGTTCAAAGGGCCTTGGTTTCATATTAGTTGAATAGAAAAGGTCAATAAGAGGTGAGAGACAATTGAATGTGGATAAATAATACAGGAATGAGAGCTGCAAGTGTTTGACTCATCTCTGCTGATGTGATATTGATCTGAACTAGAAATGTCAAGCCCTTCTCCGCCCAGAGGTTTAGAAATGCTTCTGATGTGTGTCAGTAAGAGATAAGAATCAGACCAAGAATATATTAGCAGCTGCCACAGGGAATAAAGCATAAACAACCCAAGAACAATAGTTCCTGTGTGTCAGCTACAAATAAGGTGTTCTTATTTGGCAGAGCACGTTCGGCTTATGCCTGATCCTTCAGGGCAGTCTGGGCATGCCAAAGACACTTCTCCTGGGAGGAGAGGTCAGGTACAAGGAGACTGCCTGAGGGTGAGGTGGCAGGTTCGTGGGACTGCACCTGTGCCCTCGCATGGAGGGGTGGAGGAAAGGATTGAAGTCAATGGATTTGCTGTACACTGAATTTCCACCCCACGTATTTTCTGACTGGCCTTCATATTTTACCCTGAGAGCACCCAGCTGGATTCATACAGGATTTTAGGCATCATGCTACAACTTCCAACTAAAGAACAGATCTTCAAAGCCTCTGCTATGCCATGATTTAACCCTCTAGGGGCACCTCCTCAACACACTAATTTTCCTTCCTGTAAATGACTTTATGTTTTTCCCATTAGACACTTGTGCGCAGCTTGGCTTTACACTTGACAAGAACTGTCCCTTCTGTATTATGCTTATTCTTTGATCTCAGATGAATTAAATCAGCTTAATTCACCTAATGCATAAAGCCTTGCACAAAATGCAGTCAGATTGCAAAAGGACAGAGAAAGGAAATCCTGCAGCCTGAAGGTTAAGGCATTTTTCATGACAAAGCAGAGTTACTTCTGCTGTAGTGATTATTTCTGTATTTTATATCCACTGGAAAAAAAAATTGTCGGGAGAGACAGATGCAGAAACCCAACTAAGATTGACTGATCTTCTCCTCAAGCACAGGGTTTTGCTTCACATCCCTGCTCCACGGTCTGACAGAAGAAGGATTTGGACATACATCTCTGACATCCAAGTAAGCATATTAATCACTGAGCTGTCTGACTTCTTTCCTTTTTCTTATTTAGAGAGACTGACTACATACCAGTTTTCTGATGTATTGGAAAGCAACCAGTGGGGATTTGGACTAAACAAACCTCTTTTCCTTCCTTCTTCCCTGACAGGAAGGGCGTCAGTATGTCTCCATCTTCAAACAAGCTAGGAACACGGGACATTTGACAGAGATTGTTCCTTTGAAGTCAATACTAAATTGAGGCCTGTCTGCAATATTCAATTTGTATTCCGAAGGAAAGAGCTCTTACAGAAATATCTAGAGAAACAGTGCTTTTGCTGAAATGTTCTGTGGTAGTCTCTTGCTACATCAGGACCAAGGTGGCAATGTTGCTGCCACCATAAAACCAGTGAGAATCATCCACTTTTAAATGTATTGGTTTTAGTCTTACCCATGTTTTCACTAGTGTAAAAAAAAGAGGATTTTTATTCTTCAGCATTTAAATATTAAAGAAATAAAAGTAAAAAATTACTTTCTTTAGTAATTCCCATAGAGTTTCCATGTTGGCACAGTAAAACTTAGGGGAATGAATGTACTTAATCTCAGCTAAAATCTTAACACTATATTTTAATAAAGATTCCCAAGTAATTGTGACTTCAAGTCACTGCTCGCAATGGATAACATTTCCAGGGAAACGGGAGTGGATCTGAGTTGGTGTTTTTGATTTAGGAAGACTCCTTTGGTGGGAGAGAAGCAAGGGAGAGAGAAGATAAGATAAACCTTCAGACTCTGAATCCTCTTGCCAGACTGGTTGTATTAGTCGCTACAGAGAGAATTTATCCTGTCCTTCTGACACTGTAAAGATTAGTTTGCTGTTTTAATTATAATTGCTCATGGAAAATGCACAGGGTTTTTTATCTTTTTTTTTTCTTTTTGTTTTTAATGTGGAGGGACTATGCCATAAGCACAAGTCTGGAACAGGCACTAGATTTTCAGTTTCTCTCAGGAAAATAAGTTAAACAGAATTAAGGAATCTTAAAATAATTTAAATTGCTTCTTTCTAGGTCAAGCAAATGTTATATGAAACACCCTTCCTTGAAAAGTAGGCTTTATGTAGACCTTTGACTTTAGACTAAATTTAGACTTGTGTAGTTACACATATTAATGCATGAATCTATGCAATGACAGTTCAGAGGTGTTCTTGAATGCATTCATTGCTGATATGCTGGATTTATGGCAGCTGGACCAGAGGTCTGTGAAACTTTGCTCGTCTCATTCCCAACAGGATTGAAAGGCTTCTGCTGTTCAGTAGTCTTGTATGCTTGTCACCATTAATGTTCCCTCTAATTTATTTCTCTGTGTGTGACAAATGACCTCCTGAATACCAATGTGAAACTTGTAGCCCTAATTCACACAATGCTGGGAATGGGACAGCAAAATAAATGAGTGTGCGATCCTCTCTCTTCTTTTGATATTCTGGGGTTCACTCAGTTCATGGTGTAAGTTTCTACAGATTTGTGGCTTCTTCATCATGTTAGAAAGTAAAAAAAGTTATTTTGCAGTGCATTTTGTGCAGACCCTCTAATTACAAAGTGTCCAAGAAAACACAGGTGCATCACTGGTAGACACCTCTTGTGCAAAAACCTCGAGCAGACTGAAAACGCCTCCTCCCAGCCAAGTCTTCACTTTGAGTTCTGTCATTCCAGTAATAGGTAAAGAGAGAGAGAGAGAGAGAGGGAGAAGAGTGAGGCATTCAGAGTATTCAGAATTGTCCTTTACATGGCTGGGACCAGTAGTGCACTGCCTGCTCAGGAGGAAAATCCCCAAGAGAAGCAGTTTGCCATCCTGTATCCACCTCTGTGCTCCAGAGTTCTGGGCAAAAGATATGAAAGAGGCTGATGGAAGTGGGTTTTGGGGCTGTGAGAGCACTGGAGCATCTGTAAGGCGTGTCACATCTCAGCATACCCTGTCCCAGTCACTATGTTTGCAAGCTAAGGCTTTGCAGATGGACTTACAGGAATCCTGAACATGTGTCGACCTGAGGTGTCACCACCCTCCATGCACATCCTCCCTTTTCGCTCACTGCTTTGGGGCGATAAGCTCAGGGGCTGCCACAAATCCAGGGGTGCGAGTCATACCCTTGTCACATCCAGATGTCCTGGCCATTGCAGTGGTCACTAGTAAACCTGTTTGTGGCTGCAGCTGTGCCTGGCTCACTTTCATGGCTCCTCTGTTAGACACAGCTCAGAGGGTGGAAGCCCATTGCTCTGTCAAGCGGCTACATGCAGTGTGTAATACATCTCAAATAGGCACACAAGCACAAAATTAAACTTTCCAGGAGTAAAACTTTGTTGCTCCAGTGACGACATTAAGTGAATTCAAAGAGTGAGCAGGCTTGGGTGGAATGGCTTCATTCTGATGCTGGAATGGAGAAATGCGAGTATTTCAGAGCCATGTACCGTTCTTTCACTATAGTGCCATATTTTCTAAGGTGACTTATTTGACCCTAGTTTGTGCTCCAGGGTATGGTTTCTAGAATATTTTGATGACCCACCCTTTAGGGGAAGGAACTTCTCTGGGCCTCTACAGTTATCCTTAGTGTGCATAAGCAATACATCCTCTGTCTGAATTCCAGGGTCTCCCTGCAGGTAGATTGTGCCACTTAAAACAACAACCCTCTGTGTCTGAAAAGCCGGGTAAGGGGCTGAATGAGCAGGGATTCTGGAAAAGCAATACTTGAACGCTGAACTAAAGTGGTCTACCTAAGTGTGTGGCCTTAAGAACACCTGTGTAAATATGCATACATGGAAAAGAAAATCCTTACTCCCATTAAAAGCAGTGGGAATTTTACCACTAGGTTCAGAAAGGCTTGAATGCCACCTGGGGCATATTGGAAAGTATAAATTAGTGGTTTCCAGAAGAGACATTGAAATGGAAATGTCAAAATTTCTTTCAAAAAGAAAAAACAGTACTTTTATTTTAGAAGAATGCATTTGAAAAAAAAAAAATCTCTTAAACCGGCATTTTCTTGTTACTACCCACATCAGAAATGAAAAGTGGCTATTATCCAGTGACATAGAAGTAGGTTACTGAAATTACTGGGTCTTTAGTGTTTCAGCTTGCCTGACACTAAATGTGATGTCTGTTCTTTAGATACAAAGATTTGATATGGCTGAATAGAGTAACTTTCTTATTATCTTCAGATTATGAGCATGTGCAGATTATAAGCATTAAAAAAACCCTCTCTATACAGTCTGGAGAGAGATTGCTGCACTGTATTGATGATAGCCTAAGACTCTTCTGCTTCATTGCCCCAATGTCATAATTCTTAAATTGGATAGTCTCAGGATGTCCCGCCTATGTCTAGGCAGGAAATTGAGCCTAATTCTCATTCCTGCAGTTATCTGCCTGATAATGGCTGGATGAGTGTGGAGCACTATGCACTGTGGTTACCTGTGATGTATAAGTTCTGCTGAAAAAAGCATGCGGTTATTTTTCCAGCACTATCTGCTTGGCACATGCCTTCAGAAAGAAATTATAAAGAGAGGAGACAGACAAGATTTGCATTAATTGTCTTGATTTTATGTGTATCAGCCCTTGGCAGGACTAAATGACAGTGAAATCAACAGTCATAAACAGAGCAAGAACAAAGGTTCGTGATATAAGCTGTTTCTTTTGTTCTTTGTTTGCAGTTCTTGTGAATACAAAATTAAAACACCAAGCAGCTGTTATCTCCTGTTTGTGGCTTAGAGCAAAAGCCCAGCAAACCCCAGAATTTTTCAGAGTTCCTCATAGTTCCACATCAAAATCATGATTCAAACCTGTCCTGATCCAAATAAAACTCACTCCTTCCCCAAAATACTGATGAAAATGGGGCAAATTTTACTTCTGGGTTTTTCTGTTGACTTTACAGTCTGGGTGTACTGATAGCATCATGAACATTTTTGGTTATCTTCTCTTTCCTCAGCACAGTCTGAAACTCTTAGCAGAATCTTCATGGGCAAATAGTAGTATTCCCCTTGAGGAATACATTCTGTTGCAACCGTGTTGTCCATTTGTCATTCTATTTGAGTTGAAACAACAGAATTGCTGTCTAGCTTTCTTCAAAGTCTTGAAAAGGACTGTGAATAATTCACAAACCTGGTGAGGCCTAAGGCAGCTGTACTGATGGTCTGTGAGGGGTCAGAGAGAAAGCCATACCTTGCTTTCTATGCTTAGAAAGAAAACCAGTCAGTTGGGGGAAATCATTACTTTAGCATGGTCATGTTGAAAGCTGCTTAAAAGCACATGTTGTGGTTGGATCTAAACACAGACCTGTGGTTAATGTTCCTCTAGAAAATGCTTGTGAAAGCTTTAACCAGTAGATCTGCAATCCTTTTTCAGCCGGTCCTTGCAATCTGTGCCCTTTGAAGCCAAGATTCTGCAGGTATCTAAAAGTTTATTGCTGGGTGATGATCCAAAAGCAGTTTCCTAAACTGCTTCAAATTCTTTTAAAAATGCAATGAAGGAAAATACTGCTTTTTAGTGTTAAAATTCAAAAGGCAACATCAGAGAGAGAGGAGACAGAGACTTCTGTTGCCTCAGTAGAAATGCATTGTGATAGAACAGAATTCTGAATGCCAAGTTTAAGTGTCTCAAATACCAATATCAACAGATTTCTCCAGAGATCACAGGCAGATGTATTAGCTAAAAGACTAAGGCACTGTTTCTGGAAGATGCTGAATTTCCCTCAACTCCTTTTGAACTCAGTGGGAAAGATAAGGCTGTCCAGGGCAGGAGAAATTATAAAGGTATTGGATAATGGCGTTCGTCATCTTGCTTCCTAAAATGCCCTTTGGGTTTCTTTTTGTCTCTCATCACTTCTAGATTAAAGCTCAGGGAGAGGGTAGAATATTAAAATATCATCCAATTTATAATTGCTTACTAAAGTCAATTCACAAATGACCTTGAAAAAAATTAATCCAGCAAGTTTATAAAAGAGGATGACCCAGTCATTCTGATTAACATCAGAGCAGGTGATGGAACAGCAATGTTGTGGGAGTAAAAGATGATAGACAAGATTAAAGCACCCAGTATATGAAAGGATTTCTTTAGGAATTTCCTCTTCCCCTGCATCCTGACAAAAATCCACAGATTCAAGTTGACAGTATAAATATATTATAAATTCAGTATCTGGTCAACAGCTCTTGCTACATGTAAAGCAGGCAATTTAAAATTCTGTCAAAGTATTATTAGCTCAGAGTTTTCCATATTAGAAGGAGATTCTTTCTATAAAAATGTAACCCAAAATCATAAACATTCAAGAATCTAGAATTTATTTCTAGGTTTGTTTTCCTTGTCTTTTAAAGCAAACCTTCATTGTCACTTCACCTTGGGCAAAGACTATGAGGAATAACATAATAATGGTGAGAGAGAAGGGTTTCCTCAGCCTTGTTAAAAGCAGGATAAAACTGAATATGCTTAAATGATTAATACTATTTTTAAAATATGGAACTCTGGGGTTTTTCTTCGAATCAGACAGTTATGCATCTTCAAATGTTTCTTTGCTGCGTATCTGAAAGGGATTGACTATCATTCATGGGTTTGTACGGTCTAGAAGTTTAGACACTTAAGTGGATGGAAAGGAGAGAAAAAAATCTGAAACCAGCTTTATAGGCCAAAACGGAGTCTTGAGGGAACTGAAGACCCAGGAGATCTGGGGTGGCCAGCTGTTACAGAACAGCTGTAGTGCAGATGCCCCGGTAATTTTAGCCAGACACTTTTAAACTTTCTTACACTGAGTGACTTCTTGACAAAACTTTTAAAATAAACAAGGGAAACTTCAGCTGACACAAAATGGCTGTGCTCTGATTTCGTGTATTTGCCAGGAGACTGCAGATGGGAAGTATTTCCAGTTGTGAGTCCTACAGCTCCTTACTAGTGGTCCCCAAGGGCAAGAAGACAGCTGTTTTCAAACCCTTAGAAGCTACGTATTGAGATTTACCTTCGGGGCAAAACCTTGAAAGTTTAGTGCTGACTTCCATAACCTTCATGTCAGATTTTAAAATGCTGTGCTGTATAACTATAAAATCAAAGAACACGAGTAGTAGGCGCACATCTTTTTAAAAGGAACAAAACATTGCACCAAACGTACAATTTCTTTCTCGAGGTATGATTAGTGACAAATGATTGTTATGTTTCTTAATGTACTCCTGGAGGCTTTCCCACTAAATATGTAAAATCCAAACAGAACTGACAATAGTCTTGCAGAAGTGAAAACTTTGTTTCAAATCAGAAACGGTATACCTGCTCCAGTTAATTTTAACCTAGTTTTAATCCTTCATGGTCAGACAAAATCTCTATATAGATACTAGAATGGGAGAGGCACAGGGAGTTACACATGTAGCTGAAACACCAGAAGAGAAAATAATCTGTAGATGATGGCATGTCCAACACTCAAGACAAGGTTTTTGTCAGAGAGAGCTGCAAATGCATAAATATGGGTGACTGAGGAAAAGGTTTTAGTCCTGAAATAGTGCCACTTTCACTTAATTTTTTTTATGTCAATATTGTCCCTAATTAACAGAAATTGTTATAAAACCAAAAGTAACAGAACCAAACATCAGACTGTTGTAATTCTCTGGGATTTTCTGAACTGTTAGTTATTAATGTTTATTTACTTACAGCAGTGTATACAGTTGTTATTAATCTTAACTTGGTTTGCTCTTTACAGGTGCAGCAATCCTTCTCACATTAGTGGACTGAATATGAAAACACAATGTTTAATATTAAATTTGCTGTTGTTTGGGGGTTTTTTGTAGTTGATGACCATAAGGAGTTCTGCCTTTGGATTTTGCAGAAATTGTTTGTTATTCCACATTTTTAGCTAGTATAATAATTACGTTTATTATTTGATAGTGAGCCATTTTATTTTGCTCTGTGTCAGTTTAATGATGTAGTTTTAATTTTAGAAAAGATACACAACTGGACAATCTTCTCAAATGTATTACTTAAGCAGGCAGAGAGTGAAAATTAACTTTATGGTTAGTAACTCATTACTGTTCTCATATCCTTCAAAATCAAATCACTTGGAATTGTTTACTTTCATTGGATACAGTCGTTGCATTTAACTACACAGACCTACACATTCAGAAGAGCCCAAGCAATTTTTTCTATGTTACTTTAATTATGCAGTACATAGTAAAAGCAATTTATTACTGGGACAAGTACATCACATCGTTTGAATATGTCACACCCACTCCCTTAAACTCTTTTTTTTGCTTTCAAAAAAGGGAACACAAAAACACATATTATCTTATTCAATAGCCTATTTCCTACAGCAGCCAACACCAAATGCTTCCAAGGGGCAAAAAAGACCTTTCAATTAAAGACAAGTGAGTCTACTGCAGAGTTTCTGCAAAACCTACCTTGTTGGACTAGGTGATGTGGGGTTCGAGTCAATTATCTCTCAGAATGTGTCTTACAGTCCAAACCTTTCTATGATTCTATGAATATAAGGAAAGATAATATCTTCAGACACTATTTCCTTGAAATCTGGAGAGCTTGTTTCTTCTTAGACTTTTGGGCTTTTCCAGAACAATCCAATACATAATATTTTACATTTATTCATACCTCACTAAGGCTCTCTCCACTGGGGATTTGGAATATCGTAACAGTTACAGCTCTAAGTTTCATACTTGTACAGTACAAAGGAAAAGCAAAATTAAGATTTAATTGTCCATTGCCTGAGGCATTAAGGAATTTTGTTAAACACCAATTCATCATGCTCTAGAGGTACAGCTAGGGAATAAGGCTCTTCTTCACACCGGTGATAAGTCTGTCTTTCTTCTCATGCTTGACAAGCTTAGAAACAAGTACTAATGCAAAATTTCAGAGGTGTCAGTTCAGTTCCTTTGAGGTAACAAACATGAAAAGTACAGTTTGAGAAGCTTAAAGAACGACCAGCTGAAGTTTCAGACTAGCTTTTCTGAGGAGAGCCTAAACTCACAGAAAGGTTTGCGATGGTCTGGTCAGATCAGGGAAACACAGCAGCTTCCCTTCAGTGTTATATTATTTTGTATAAGAAACTGTCAGTTTGAATGTCTAACCAACAGTCACCCTGTGTCTGCACTTTCAGCTTGTAGTCTCGGGAAAACTGTTACAGTTCACATTTACATACATTTTCACTCTGAGTCATTGATAGTTCCCTCTACACAACAGGGGTGCCTAGGAGCAGATATGCATGCAGCGCTTTAGGAAGTATATGTTATTAAGATCAAATTATGATGTTACCACAGGTACATTATCAAAATTGCTTTGTAACAGTCCAAACACACTAGTACAAGAGCTGCTCTGGAGGTTGGGTGGTGGGGACCAGGTAGACACCAGGCTCTGCTCCCTGGCACAGCTTCCTCCCCAGTGGACTGTGCTTGGCTTCACAGGCAGCTTTCCCTTCCTCCCACACCTCCCACCACCCAGCACAGCCTGCCCAAGTTGGTTGCTTTGAGTCCATAGTACATCTTTAGCTATCTCCCTCTGGAATCCTGAGTGGGCATGCAAAGGCAAGGGGACCTGCTAGACCTCACAGCTTGTAATTTTATTGCTGCTTTTTTATGGCTTTTCCTTTCCTAATGCCATGTGATGAGGTTGAGAAACCAGGAGGAAGGACACACTGAAGGTTTCATTAATCCTTTGCCTTTGGAAAGCTGGATATCAACTCCAGCTTACATTTCAGGCTCCATTTCTGGCCGGGTACAGCAGGATCCCAATGGGTTTAGGCAGAAGTGAGAATTTTCATCAGCTTCTGGGTCCCAGTCTCAGACTATTGCAGTGTTGCTCCCTTTTATCTGAGAACAAACATCTTGTCTTTGCTTCTGAAATATGGCTGGGCTCTGTTACAAGATCAGTGTGCCACTTAGAGATGCCTTGCCAAGGTTTACACACAGGTCTTCTGTTGTTTCTGGTTACTGCTGAATAATTCTCCCAGTTTCTCTAGTTTCTTGCCTATGGATGGGCTTCTTGATGAACAAGAAAATGTTTTGCTCTCTAAAGCCCTGATCCTGCCAGGTGAGAAATGCCCTTAATTCTTAGTAAATCATCACTCCAACAAATGCCAAGATTGCCTATACACTGTAGGACCAGAGATTAGCACGTAGCTCCCTGCTACTCAGTGGGCAGTATTAGACATGCTGCTGTTCTAAATCCAAATGCTTTCTGGAGCTGCACCGGCAGCTTCCATAGCCCTGGCAGGAGGCTTTCATTTCCCTGGTGGAGGTCACTGCCCTTGACCTTATCCTGAAATCAGGCTTCTGGAAGAGAGGTGATTACTTTTCCAGTCCTTGCCTAAAATTAATATTTCAATGTTTTACCAAATGGCTGTTTAATGTAAAATTCAAACACGATTAGAAATCAGTTCCCAATGCTATTCCTTCTCCAATAAACATCTGAACTTCCAGCATGGTGTCTTGTGTTCAGCTCGTGAATGTCATCTTTGTCTGTAGTTCTTTGAGTTCTGCAGGGAGGGTATATCAGCTTCAACTGAAACCAGCGAAAGCACTTTTGTGTGTTTTGCTTAATTGGAAGCCAGATGGTTATGAATTCTCTGCTGGGAGAGACACAATAATGAGTGCCCTCCTGAGGGGGAACTGAGCTGATTCCTTTTCCCTGGATAACACAGTGAGCTGGTCACACAGGGCCTCCCGTGGCACCATTTGTGGCACAAGCAGAATCAGCACATGTTTTTGATTCTTGTCTCCACATCAAATACTTAAGTGATATAAGCAAAGTGATATATGGGTGATAGACTCTATGGTATTTTAGCACACCGCAACAAATTTCTTTATGATCATAATTTTTATTAAAAATGGAGTGAAATCAGAACTGGACATGTAATTTTTCAAGTCTGTGTCTTCAAATAGCATTGAAATACTTAATGCAAATTGTCTGATCTCAAATCTGTTTGTGGTGATTAGTAAAATGTGAGCACAGACATGAACTGTTTTCAAACTGCTATTTACACTTGCTCATTTGACAGATTTTCTGAGCAAGAGGGTATGAGAACACTGCCACTTGGTGCTAAAAAATGTCAGAGTTTACATTATGTTAAACATTCATGTTATAGCACAAACAATTTATAATATCATGTCCTTTTTACTCAGTAAATGCAATCTACTAATATTGTTTTGCAGTAAGTATTTCAAATTCATTTGCTGTACTAATAACTGCAAGAATATTCAGAAAAGCAATCATCATTATAACACATTTAATTTGAGGAAAACAAGATGTTTTTAACAGCTGCTCTTTTATTCTGTGATGAGACTACATACAAGTCTTAGGTAAAATTAATGAGGGAGAACTGCACTGTTCAGAAATTGATGCTATGCAAGGCTCAGGACATCCTCTGCTGGTTTTAGGGACAAGCTTCATTGAAACAATATGAGGAATGAAGTCATCCTCCTTTTTTTCTCCTTCTCACTAAATATCTTTGAACTCTTGGGCAGACCACCCAGATCGCAGCCCAGAGATGTGCAAAAGAGTTTTGGAGTGTGGTGTTATGTAAAGGGTACTTTTGTGGGATTAAGAACTGAAAACAGGTTTCTTAACCTGTGCTGGTTAGCAGCTGATGAAAATCCTCTTTGCACAGGACTGGCAGGATGACAATTCCAGCTCAGAGAGTCCTGGAGCCAGTGTATAACGTTTCAGTAAACTCTTTCCCCCTGAAGTTACTGGAATCACAACATTTGCAAGGGGAAAAGGGGGAAAGAAAAGAAGAAAATAGTAAAGTCTTCAAATATATCTGATTTAAAACCCAGAAGTGCATTTGCCTAGAAATAACAATAACAACAACAATGATGGGGCTTGAACTCATCTACCAGGTTTGTATAGAGATGAACAATATGGCTGTGGTATCAAGGGTACCAGCTAGCAATAACACTCATCACTTCCATGCTCTGAATACAAATGAGTATTTCCTGTACTGTTGTCATTACAAATCTCTTTTTTGTTTCAGGTATTACTTTCCCAAGCTGAGATATATTCTTAATTAAAATCAGGTAGAGAAAGCTCCAAGGGCAACCTATAACAAAGACCCAGAACAAATAATAAAGGCTTCGATAGGTGTAGCACTGAAGATTTTTCCAGTAGGTTTAGTTCAAGGGACTAATCAGCTGTTAAAGACAGAAGAGTGTAGCATTAAGTCTTTTAGTCTCATAAACTGAATATCTTCAGAGCTTTACCATGGAATTAATTTGGCTTTACTGGTCTTGCTTCAGCCAAATTACCAGTGAAATTAACCACCCTTATAGATGAATCTTCACCTACTACAGAATTTTGCCAGATGTCTGTCAGCTACAAGACACTGGAGGTCAATAAATACTCAGTATTACAACATAACTTTTAGCTGGCTTTATCACTTTAATCTGTCAGACCAATCCTCACTGCATCACTATGTGAAAAGTCAACTGAGGAGTCTTTCATTTATATTTGTTCTTAAAGCCTGACCCTGCAGAGTGCCAAATACCATCAGCTCCCAGGGAAGTCCTGGTGAATTGAGTCACTTTGTGCCCTTCAAGACTAGCTCCTAAATTGAGTTATTAGCTGGACAGTCACGGGGTACCTTACTTTGCTACCTGAAACAAGGTGCAAGAACAAGTTACTTGGATTGAATCAGTATTTCAGCTGAGGCAGCTTTAAGAAATCATCAGTCAGGAGACAAACTCCTGGGGCACTGAGCCCTCCTGCTGCTGCTGACCTGGCTGGCTCTAGAGCTGCTCAGCCCTTCACTCTGGCTCAGCACTAACTGGATTCAGCCTTCAAGGGTCAGCAGCTGCCATTGCCTTCAAGGTTAACAGCCTTAAATTGCTGCCTAAACGTAAAAACACTGTCAGCCTTTGTCTCCCCAAGAAATTGTAATGCAGCAGTTCATTCACGCCGTAGAAGTCATGAGTAGATCAGTCATGATTTTTCTCCATATTGTCTTCAAATGCCCTTGAAAACTTGCCAGTAAAGAGAAGAAAGGGGGGGTGGAAGGGAAGCTTGGCAAGAATTCAATGATGAACAGAAGGAAAATATGGGAATGGTGTTTATTTATGGTTAAGGGAAAAGTAAGAGGCGATAATTTTGCTAAACTGGAGAACAATTATGAAGTTAATTCAGTCATAATATCCTGGTGGATGGGAAGCCTCTGACACTGAGTTGATAGCTTAACAGTGAGAAGATGTGAGTCTTAATGAAACATATAATAATGTAAAATTTTTCCTGATGGATTCCCGTTTCGCGTTCATAGGTGAATTATGAATGGTGTAGACCTCAATCACATAGAAAAGAGGGAAAGGGTCTCCTCCCAAGAGTCTTACTTGCTTGGCCTGTGTGGGGTTTACTGCTGTTGCCTAAATGTAAGTGCCATTCAAGACATCCCAGGGGTATCTGGGACATCTACATGCAGATATTACACAGGAGATAGGAAATATTTGAAGAGACGATTTACTGCCAGACATCTGTCTGAAATGTTTACATTTCACTATAAGGCTGCAGCCAGAAAGCAATGGGCAATGGTGGAGCTGGCCTCAGCCAAAAGAACATCATTTGGGATAAAAAAATGACACAGGTATGCAGCAACTGTCAGCTCCCAGACCTTCCTATTTCTTCCAGAATTTATTCTGAAATGTTACTTTTATTGCTCCAAGAAACTTAAATATTCGTATGAGAGAAGATATAACCAATGGCAAGGGAAGACTTTTTGTTACTGTAGTTTGATTTCCCCTGTGCTGGATGTCCCACAACTCCAGCTGTGGTGTGTTGAGAGTGACTGGCTGTCAGACCCCCTTACAGCCACTATCTCACTTTTCCCCTGAGTACAACAAAGGCAAAGAATGTGATGAAAAACCTTGCAAGTTAAGGTAAAAACAGGGAGATCACTCAGGAATTACCATCATGGGCAAAACAGGTTCAACTTGGGGAAGATTAATTTAATTTACTGCCAATTAGAAATAGAGTAGAATGGTGAGACACAAAGACAAAACTGAAAGACAAAACTAAGCCCACCTTTCCCCACCTCCCCTTTTTCTCAGGCTCAACTTAACTCCTTTGTTTGTGACTCTTCTCCCTTCTCTTCCCTCCTGCAAGTGGAACAGCTTTTGAGGAATAGGGGCTGCAGGCAGCTTATAGCACTTTGTCTCTGCTGCCCTTCCTCCTCTTAATTTTCCCCAGCTCCAGCACAGGGGATGCAGTCCTTCATACACTGCGTCAGTGTGGAAGCAGGAATAACCTTTGTGCCTAGAAGGTTGTTTCTCTCACATTTTTGTCATTCCATTCTCACAGCTGCTGTGAAGTGGTTTTTACCCTTTTAAAAAGGTTTTCACAGAGGTGCCACCAGCCTGACTGAGCTTTGTGGAGCCAAGGGTCTGTTTTGAAGTCAGCAGGAACTGGTTCTGCTTGGGATGGGGCAGCCCCTGGTCCATTTTTGCAGAGGCCAGCCCTGCAGTCCCTCCTACCCCCTCCCCCCCAGTATAACCTTGCCATGGAACCCATTTCATCAACGTCCCCCTTAAGGAGTCCCGGTGCTGAGTAGAACTCAGCGATAAGGACACAGTTGAACCCAGCTAGTCAGGATTATTGTGGCAGTATCTGCTTTGCTTGAAGTTCCAGTGAAAACCCAAATGCACCCAAACCACCCAACATACAACACAAAAAGACCATGATTCATTTCAGGTCCCTGAAAAAGTGAATTCCTTTCCAAACTTTCAGGTCGCCCTCGAAGTAACATTTTCAGAAGTATCCGTCAAGCTGAAAGCACTTCCCTTAAGTGATAATAACTGGTTAGGAACTTTGTGTCATGAAAAGTTGAACAAGTATTCAATTAATGAAATCATTTGTGACTTTATTAATCTTCTTTTTTACCTCTAAAATGTTAAGCAACAACTTATATGTTTTCTCAATTACATATCTGCCTTTATCTCCTCATTGTCCACCTTTACTATGACTTGTGAAGGTGGCAAAGGAAAATCCTTGTCCAAAAGAAACTGGTGAAATAATTCAAAAGTAAAGTATTTTATAGTGTTTCTCTTATATTTAGATCCTCACCAAGGATCTGTTAATAGAAGCTTAATCTAAATAATTGGGGTCTAGATGACAATTTTTATTTGGCTGAAGGAGTCCCTTTACAATTAAACTCACAGCTGGTTGCTCCAGTAGCTCCTTGCAATCTTCTGGCTGTACACTGGCTCCTCTCCAATGTCTTGTCTCTGTGATGCAGAGGCTGCTGAGCAGTGCAAAGGAGAGACAATGTTCCCTGCCTCGTTTCCTTGTGTTGAGCTTTTATGGAAGGACAAAACCTCAAAAACTTGTCTCTGCCGGTAGGAATGTGTTGAAGGAGTCTCAAGGTGTAAAACCAGGTTTGAACTTTTCCTTCATTCAGAGAAATTACAAGTATCTCTCATCATTAGCATAATGATAATAGAAGCTTAATTATCTCAACACTTCTGCCAAATGTGAGGGGAATTAGGTGGTGGGTTCAGAAGTTGCTGGCAGAGATGTTCACTTAGGCTGCTAATGGGACTGCATGGAAAATGGCACTCTTGGCGATTTCAATTACATTGCTAAGTATGACTTTTATATAAAATAATTTACTATAAATTTAGCAGTGTGACCCACAAGGCAAGGCTTTGGGCTGGGCTTAGAAATGGAGTCTGTTTCCAGTTCTGTTGCAGAGCTGCATAGTGACTATAGCAAAAACTTTGGGTCTCTCATGTTCTGCATCTGTCAGACATCTTTAGAGAAGATCACTACCAAGCCGTACTCTGAAACCTGACTTCGAATGTGTATTGCTACTGAGGACCTTACACTTATTATTATAGGGAGGCAAGTGGGCAAACCAATCTGTTTTCTTCTGAGTTTGACAAGATCTGAGTTACAGCAGGCCTCATTTATGTTTTAACAGAGCCTGGTCAGTAGAAAAGGACTACAGCATTTTTACTCCTTACTAATGTCAACCTAAGATAAATGCATTTTCTACATGGTTGTCACAAGTGCTGCATTACTGCAGAAATATGTAGAATTTATTTCTTAGCCATGACACTGTTCTTCTGAAGTATGATTTTTGTAGCCCAGGTCAAGGGGATTGCAGTTTAAATAACAAATAACAAAGTTTGTCTAAACGTGAGGTTTTATTTGCTGTAAAAAGTTTAAAATATAGGAAAAAGCTACACACATAAAACACGTTATTGTTTCAAAGTCTTAGCAGCTTATCAGACTTGTTTTCCTTTCAGGTTCTCCCTATTTCTATTAAATTGTTTAATGTTATTTGCTTAAGGCCTTCAATACAGTACTGACAACAACCCTGCAGTGTCAAAATGGCAGATGGCCAGAAACCAGACAGCTGGTATTCCATGAATACATGTAATTCTGGGCCATATGCACTCTAGATAAGAAAGGTAAGTTTTTCATATGAGTGCTGAAAAATAAAACATATGTACTAATGTCTAAACTGCCGTAAGGACAGGAATAAAACTTGCGTCATGTTATTCTTTAGGCTAAAGTTCTTATGGGAAGGTTTTTTGTTTAAACCTGTTTTTAGGCCATTTGTTTAAACCTGTATTTTTGAAGATCATTGTCTTAGAGTATGTCTGACTTTTTCAAACTGACAACCCTCTTATCACATCCTGCCTACTTGTCTAAAATTTCTGGTGACAACTGTCTTTTGATATTAAAAATAAATGCCCAGATAGATCCACCTGGGTTCTAGTGTATAAACAAAATGAAACAAAACCCCAGAAGAAAAAGTCCATGTTGCAATCTCCTGATGCTGTGGCTATTGGCATATATTGCTGCTACATAAAAGCACCTTACTGGGCATGAAACCTAATATTTGCCAAGGATTCTTGTTCGCTTTGTGCAGAATAAGATGGCTCCCAAACATGCCCACATTGGTGGATTCTCTTCCCAATAGCAAGAGAGGGACATTTGTGTGAGTTCTCTTATTTGGAAGTGACTGTTCAGGTTAGGTGGAATAAAATAATTTTTAGTGGTCACAAGGATGTGTTTTAGCAGCATTTAGTCTTAAAATGGGAATTTGTGTTGGTGACACAAGCTTCTCTGTTACAGACATTCTTCAAATTGACCCGATCTTGGAAAAGTCTTGCTGAGTCTGAGTGCCATTTCTAATCATGCAGACATATTTTAAACTTGTAGACGTGCATTAGTATATGGACAAATTTCCTGGTTCGTGTACACATGTGGTTTTGGTCCCCTTTGTTAGGAGACACTGAGTCCAGTAGCCTGAGAGAAACAGAGCTGGAGCAGCTCCATGGTCAAGCTTCCTTGGTCAAGCCGGTAGCATGTATTCCTTGTGGGAACACCTGTATATACCTGAAACACACACATAAGCAAGGATAGCCACACAAATTAACACAGACAGGAACACTAATACAAGCACAAACTGCCTAATCAAAGATGTTCTGTACAGGAAGAGATAAACGATATTTTAGGTGCTCAAGACAAATAAGAATTCACTATACCTTTAAAATGAACCAATTTGTAGTAACTTAGAAGTGAACTTTTAGAAAATAATTTAATATTCTCCACTTCGACAAGGTTAATTTTTTCATGGCTTCTTGATCACACAGGTATCTAATCAACATCCAGATTTAGCTTTTGAAAGCATTTACTTGCCCTCTGGTTTCCTTCAATGTTATTACAGTGTGTAGTTTAAATCTTCTTTAATCTGCTTCAATTCTGGCAGACTGATTAATAAACATTAATTATAAAGCTGCTGAGTAGGCATTATGAAAGAAGAGGATGAAGAGGATGTAATGGCTGAGGAAAGGAGGATATAGTGTAGTGATCTTTCTAGTCTGACATGTCACCCTGTGTGAGCATGTCTTTATATTCACTGTTACACCAAGTCTGGCAAGCAATCACAAGTAACTAACACCTGACTTCTGCTGCTGCACAGCTGGAGCTTCCTCTCATGCCTTTGCATCCCTGTCTCAGTCTCTACCCTCCCCTGTGACAGAATGTTATAGACTTTGTCATCACGGCTTTGCCATCTGGTTGTACCTCGCTCTCAGCAAAGCCCTGCCCATGAGCACGCTCACCTTCTGCACCCAGAGCTTGGATTTCTCTCGTTACCTGATACACTGGCGGCATCCTTGAGCTCATAAGCCAGTGCAGCACTGCTTCATGCATCCGAAATTACATGACCTGAGCAGCCTTTGTGCCAGACCCTGGCAGTGAGAATGGGCCTTGGTGGGAAGAAATTGCTCCATCATTTTTGTTTTCTTCTCTGTGAGTTTTTTTACTCTTGGTTGAATAAAGTTAAAAACAAGAAAGTCTGCTTAAATAAACATAAAACCACCAAAACCCATCAGTTTGTGCCCCTGAGAGCTCAAGGGGATAGTGTCAGCCGTGGAGAGTGATGAGGTAGAGCAGGGTCTGCTCTTTTGGCAGGAAAAGCCAAGGAGAACATAGAAATTTATGGAAGAGGAGAAACTTATTTTCCAAGTCATAAAAGTGAACTAAGGATAATGTACTCTAGAAATAGAAGTGAAGAATAAAATTCCTGCTAATAGATCATATTCATTCAGGAAGACATACTTAGACCTGCTGAAAAGTGGTAACAAATATTTATGGGTACAAATTATGATTAGAAAAATCATGTCCCTAATTTCTCTTACTTGATAAATTGAACTAACACAGCATACAATTTCCATATTTATTCATTGACAATATGATTGTGTGGATGAGCTGGTGGATTAACTTACTCTTGGTCTGACAAATCCATTAAAACAGGGTACTGTAAGAGACAAATAACTTCAGTTTTGGAAGCAAAATCCTGTGCTTTCTGTTTCCACTATGATGACTGCCAGCTGGTTTCCATTCCTTTCTATGGTCACTGTTCCTTTATTACACCAAACCAGCCCTTCTCTTTGCTGTGTGAAGCCATTAAGTTGTTTTTCTAAAGTCTCACTGTGCAGAGTGATATCAGTCACTAAGAAAGGTAGATCTTTCACCAGGCGCTATTTTTACCATAAAGACCAAAAATCTTGCAAATGGTTACAGGATCATCCCTTGGCTCTGATACTGGAGCAGGCTTAGGAAACCCAGATTCCTCTCTTGCTCCTGTCAGGGGTTTCATCAGTTGTGTTCGGCAAGTGGCTTAGGCCAAGAATTAGAATCATGGCTTTCGTTTATATGTCTTAACTTGAAAAATTTTAAACTGGTTTTCCAAGAAAAGGAGCTAATGATAAGCAGGAGGCACCAAATAATTTTTAAATGCTACATTGTCCTTCCCATCCTTTATTTTATTAATTTAAATTCAATGGTTATTAGCATTTGTAATGGATGGAGTAACTACAAGAGCTGAGAATTCAAAGTTAAAAACCAAATCTCTTACAGAAAGCCCTTATTTAAACCCTTAAGCTTGGTGTTCTCAGTGCTCATTAGTCACTCTTGGACCTCTTAGTATTCATCTTGCTGGGTCTCAGCAGGACAGGCATAGTACAAATATATTTGCATCTGACAGAGGTATGCCATAGAAAGACTGGGAATAAAACAGACCCCTGAACTTCTGAGATGACTAAGTGGCAAAAGTTTCTGTCATCTTTCCGTGAAGGCTTCACTGCAGGGTCAATTTTTCCCCTTTTATATTATATGCCCTACACATTTTAGAAACAGTCTACACTGTATTTTAACATCTTCTAGTTTGTTTATTTTGTAATGAAAGGACATAAATTTAGATAGCTGCAATGACTGATTGCTTTTTCTGTGTTATTACACCATAGTGTTTTACTTTTGTGTTTTCAATTTCGTGGTGGATTAGAATATATTTCTAATTCACTATCAGAAATTGGCATCTGTTCAATAAACTATCCCAGAGATATATTCCTTCTTATGAAGGTGATGTTCTAATGCTTCCTTCCATTTTCGAAGCTATTTTGCGGTATTCAAAGTCATCTTTTTTAAGCTGATAGATCAAGACTGGGGATTTAGGCACAGAAAAGCTCAGCACTGCTGAACCTAACGTGTGTCTTGCTCTCACAGTGTCATTTACACTGCTGATTTTCATGTCTAGGCACAGTATTTCATAAGGCCCTTAGGTCCTCCTGGCTTCATCCCAAAAACCAGAACTTCTGGAAGACAGTTTGTGTTCTCCCTAGACCCCATTCTATTATACTCATGGAAACAACTCTGTGAAAAAGCTTCTAGTCTTCATGAAATATTACTTTCACATCCTGGCTAAATCTAGATTCATCTAAGAGGCACTGTAAAAAATTCACTCCTATACTTTACCTGACAGAAAATGACTAATGATTATTTGGCAGTCATGGCATTTAAATATTGATAGTCTTCCTTTAGAGGTCTTTTATTTCATTATTTGGTATTTGATTGTTTTTACTTTGTATAAATATGCAATCAATTTGCACCTAGTTATGCACTTGTCACTTAACTCCCACTTACAGTTTTCCACACTGCTATTCTGGATAAGTATGAATTAAAATGTTTTAGCTGTGTTGGATCAACTATTTCTGCTTGAAAATCCTTCATATCCAGAAACATTGATGTCATAGTAATAATGATAATAATAACAATAAAAAAACAAAACAATACTACTGCTAATAAAAGAACAATAATGCTAAGTCATAGTAGTAGTAGAGTACTAGCTGTAGAAGCAGTAATGTTCTAACTAAAGAAGAGTAAATTAATAATGCAAACTACTGATGAAAGGTAGTAGCATCTGTTCCAACTATTACATCCATATATACATTGTTTTGGAAGGAAGCTGTGATAGCAGGGTTTCATAGGAGCCTTTAAAATATTGGCATTGAAAATGGAAATGAAAAAAGCACCACTGGCTAGACCTCTGGCTGAAAGTTGGAAAAGGACTATCAAAAGGCAGGAGCTGAGAGAAAGCACAAAAAAGCTTTTGAATGAGGAAGCATGATAATAGCATGATAGTTACTCCATAGTAATTCTGGTACAATATATTTTAATAATACTAACGTATTTTTATGAGGCGTAGGCAAGACTAGTAACAAAATCCTCAGCACAGGAAGGACATTGATTAAGTGGAGGGGAACTGTTTACAAGGGCTTGTGAAGATAGAACAGGAGGTAGTGTCTTCAAACTGAGGGTAGGTTTAGATTAGCTATTAGGAAGAAATTCTTTGCTGTGAGGGTGGCAAGGCACTAGAACAGGCTGCCCAGAGAACATGTGGATGTCCCTTCCCTGGAAATGTTCAAGGCCAGGTTGGATAGGGTTCTGAGCAACCTGGTCAAGCAGAAGGTGTCCATGGCAGGGGAGTTGGAACTAGATGAACTTTAAGGTCCCTTCCAACACAAATCATTCTATGATTTCATGATAATAGAGAATGCAATTCCAATTAACCTGAAAAGGATATAAAAGTGAGAAATTATGTCTGAATTTGTTCTTTAAAGAGCTTTCATTGCATATGAAAATATGTGAAGACACAAATGGTACTCAGAGTCACAAGGAATGCCTCAAAAGACACTGCAGTAAAGTATTAATAGCTAACACATGTAATGTTAAGAAATAATAAAGCCAAAGATGATTTAACTTCTGTTCCAAAAGCCATTGTGCTCTTTAAGAAGAAAGAATTGCAGGACTCAAGGGACTGTGAATTAGCTGAGACTTGCTAGAGTACAGAAATATTTCTACTCCTGCCTAATCCTGCTCACTGTACAGCAGCGGGAGAGCCGACATCCCAGCCAACATGCTGAGCAGTTGAAGCTGAGTTCCCTCAAGGGGAAAGGGAATCTCCTGAAATGTGAGTGATGTTTAATATACTCTGTCTGTGGAGAAACCATATATCCATTAATAACTCAAAACTCTCTACACATTCTTTTATATTTATTTTGGGAACTTTCACTAGGATTACTGCAAGATGTAACTTTTGGTTAAGGTGTATTTATTACAAGTTTGTGAGTGGTCTGATATCCCTCTGTGACTTCTGTATGTCAGAACCACAGGAAACCTGTGTTTGCAGTTGTGCATAGCATGGGAGTTATTGCTTCCCTCCCATTTTGTATTTCTCAACACAAGAATATAAGTCCCATTTTGCCCTAGTACTTTATTTAAACCGTGTTTCCCACAAAAGCAACAACTAGCAGTTTGTACAGAAGTGCTTGCAGTTTAGCAGATAATTAGCCATGTGGATGGCTCTTTTGGCTTTTCAGCCTTTTTAGAGCAAAGATGTAGAAGCACTCCTGAAAATATTTTCATGAGCCTAACCTTTCTTGCAGAGTTTGGACTGCAAAGAGCAGAGCCACGACTACTCCCATGGCATTTCCTGATTTCTCTTTTTGGTTGGTATTGGCAAGTTCAGAAATGTAAATAGCACACTTTTGCATGTTCTTGATGATGAGACATGATGCAGCACCTCAGGGGAGGTGGTTCCCCATGTGCTGAGGTCGGACCCTGTAGAATCATTCTGCAGCTTTCATCTCAGCTGTGCACCTGAGCTTTGCCCCCATAGGAAGCAGGGTGGAGGAGTTTTGTGCAGCTGTGCCTTGTCCTGAGGTGGAGGTGGGAGGCCATCTGACCCACAAGCAAACCCACTCAGAAACTGTCCAGGCTCCGTGGGCTGATGTTGTTCCTGTTAACCGAAGTGTGTTGGAGCAAAGAGGTGATAATAAAATCATGTAAGCACAGAAATCATAAAGCACTGAAGGGTAAAGAAGAATTAAAACAAACTCAGAGGCATCTAGGAGAAAGAACTATCAAAATGCAAAACGAGCTTCATTCAGTATGTAAATCAATCTGAATCTGCATTTGGTTTCTGTCTTACAGCAGTCTGTAATTAGAAGTGCGCTGACTACTGTTTGTTGTTGGCACAGGAGCCAAGAGAAAATCTAGTTAATTGCCTAACATTGCAAAAGCCTTACGGCTCAGAGAGGAGTTTCATTTAATGAATCAAATTCTGCACTTGTCCTACTGATGCTCCAGGAGCTTTTATACATTCTATTTTTCATGCCAGAACATTTCTGACTATCCCAAAACCCAGCTGAAGGTTTGAGGAGAGATATTATTAAGTTAAAAGTTTAAGCCTGTCTGTCTTAAATTAGAGGAAAAGGTGCTTACTAATGTAGTGAATGTATTTTGAATTTATCAGTTCAGTTGCTAATAAATCTCCATAATAGCATAATAGTATATTTTTTGGGCCATGGATGCCATTACCGGTTAACATTCAAAAGCACCTTCTAAAATAAAATTTACAAGATATGTGGCCTTTAAAGACATTTTCAGCTGAAGGTCTTCTCTGGTAGCTGCTAGTCACTTGCATGTCCTTGGCTTATAATATGTCTGACAGGTTACAGTGGAATAGCTTATGATAACTCAGCACATCACTTTAAATAAGCTACTTAGATTTGCTTTTTCTTTTAAATTAACCCAGTCTAATAAAGACTGTTACTTTTAGGGACAGGAGAGGTCTGAATTAACCAAAAAAATGAAAGTATTCAGATCACACTGAAAAACAGAAATTAAGTATAAAGGACATGAAGACTGATCATGTCACACAGCTGGACTGTCACAAAAATAGCTTTAGGGAGAGATCTTGAGTCTAAAGATGTACAATATTTATAACGCAGAAGACTTCCATGAAGATATCAGGCAGCCCAGATTTTATCAGAATGTGAGTTAAATATTGATGAACCAGATTGTAGCCATTCTTTAACACTCAAAACCATGTAATGGCCAGTGCACAAACACGTTGCCCAGTTTAGTTGGTGAATGAATTAAATCAGTTAACGTACTAAGTAGTTTGCTGGATGTATTTTATTTACTAAATATGGTTACAATAATTTCCTGATTCCATTCTCTTCAGTATTTCTTAGTGAGTGTTAGCTTCCCTAAATGAGCTTCAGGAAATTCAGACAAAGAATTAATTATTGTGGTGAGGCTGTTATCCAAGTTGCAAAAAAATTTATCCCAGAATTTCTTCCCTACTGTCACAGGTTTGAGACCTGGGTTTATAACCCCAGATTTTAAAATAAAAATTTAAAAAATGTTAAAACTAATTGAGAATACAAAGATAAAATTGTACATCAAAATCTGGTATGACATGAAAAAAATTAAACATTCTGATCTAACAAGCAATCTCTTAGGGACAAATTCATATGACCTAAATTCTACCAAAGCCCATCTAACGTGGCATCTGCTTTTGACTGACTCTTCTTTTGAGAAGCCTAACCATGAAAAATTGTGGCTAATCTCAACAAAATCTTCCTAGAAAAACAAATCTAAATAAACCAGTGTTTTGGCAACTGGTTTTCAGTCTTTTATTTTTTTAAGAATTTCCGTCCTTCTTAATCAATAAGCTTTTTGACTTCTCTGTTTGGGAAGTTTTTCAGCCAGAACTGCCAGAAGTGCAGGGTTCTGTGAGGTGATGCTGTAGGTGACAAAACCCAGGAAAAGTTCCCCCTCTGTTGCTAGTGCTCTTCCTGTGGGAACCAGGTGGCACTGGGGTGGTCCTTGAAGCCTCACAGTGAATCATTCTGTTGTAATAACATTTAGAAAAGCAGCATATAACCTGATATGACTGCGTGCCCATAATGATTCATTTCTTCTCTTAAGGCAATAAAACATTTTAATTATCATATATTATCCCCCCAGGTCATAACAGAGATGCAGCATTCACTGCACAACTGTCTATAGATTTCTTCCACAAACATTTACAGTAGTGAAGGTGAATGTCACAGTGCTTAACAGCACCTTTTTCAGATAGAAATCAATTCTATGAGAAGCAAAATTCACAACTTCCATTGATTTCTATACAAATTAGATATTCATTTTTTCATAGAATTACATATAATAAGTGGGTATGTGACATCTCACAGATGCTCTGTTATTAATCTATGAATAGCTTCAGTTGAAAAAATGATCTTTAATAATGCTGAATTGCTCTAAAATACATTTTAAGCATTGACAGTATGAATTTAAAGTTTTCTCTGCAAAAATCAAATGCCTTCAAACATTCCCTTATTCTGCAATCCCAGCATCTCATAGTGGAATTACATTCAGACTTATTGATGCATCACTAATCATACTGATTTTCCTCAGTTTTACTGACCACAGTGGTATGATGTCCTTTGAGTGCAGCTCTCTGTCTTTTGATAATTTTTCTTCCTTCTCTCTCAAATATATGATTGGTAGCATCGCTCTGCTTGCCCTTTCCCATTTGCCCATAGACTGTCACACTTACAGAGGATTTTTCCAACATTCCTCTAGATGCTTATGCCAGGACTGCAAGTATAGAGGATTCACAAAGCAATTTTACTTTCTTCCCTTGAGACCAGATGCATGAGACACTCTAATCTTCGCTTCTTCTGCGGTAATACGTAACTTATGGCTGTATTATTACATGCACTTTTCCCACTATCCGGTGACATGAATAATTTGTAGCACAATCAGAATGCCATGGCACAAACTTTGCAATGAGTCCATGATGCTTGCCACGCCTATCTAATTAATCTTGAACATCCTCCTATGACTGTAGTATAAATTGCTCAGCTAAATAAGATACCAGTAAATCTTATGGGCAAACCTTTACTGTCATTTGCAAAGAACTCTGTATATTTATTTTTTAAAATAAATGAAAACTTCACCCACCTTCATTTTATTTTGTACAACGTGCAAACCTGTAACCATCCCTGACTCACATTGTCTTGATATTCCAGCTACAGATCCCGAAAATAAGCCATTAACATAATAAGTCTGAAAACATCCACAATTTTCATCATTTGGCACAGTTGCCCAAGAAGCAAACAAAAAAAGAATATTTGAATTCTGTTCTGCCAGAATGCTAATGGCAATTACTCTGTCTGTCTATAAAGAGTTATTTTCGTTTTCATGCGTGGAGTCCTCCCTGTGTACACAAATATGGATAGATGAACTAACTGGCACAGGAGCTTTGAAAAAGCCAAAACAGTTTTTTGAGATCACCTCAGATAAATTTGTTGAGACAAAACAATACTTTTAATTATATTTGGAAACAGTTGGCCATTACTTATGCATATCCAGAGAATTCAAGGGTAAGTCTCCTCTTTTATTCAAGCAAAATTATCAGCTATATTTACCTAACCAGTGAAACTCTCTCTTCCTGTTACCATGCCAGAACAGAAAAAAACCCCTGTCCTTCTGCGTTTCAATGCTGAGGACTCTGTCACACAGCTGTGCAGAGGCCTGTGTCATGTTAAACAATTACCTCCACTCTACCTGTGTGTTACTGGCTTTTGTGAGCCTGTGGGTGAAATGTTTCCCTGTTTCAGAATACGCTTCTAAAGCATTAGGAAGATTTGAGGTAAATACCAATTTCACACATACCCCTGAGACTTCTATACATACCTCTGGGCAAGGTATGGCATTTAAATCGGACCACCTCGGGAGCTGAGTGAAGGACTGCTGCACACCACTGAAGCATAAAGTCTTTCTTCTGATAGTACCAATTGACTGCAAGCAACCTTGGTAGAATTTCATAACTGTTTCCTTGCTAGGTTAGCTACTGGTAGAGAAAGGTAAAAAGAACTCTATTTCTCATCCATTTCCTTCCCCTATAGTTCCACTTTCTTTCACTCAGACAGTATAAGTGTATGCCCATATGACCTAAATAAACTAGTTTATTATTTTGTACGAACAGTGCACTCACATTTACTCTACAACAGTGTAGGCCCTGGAAACTTTTGTATGGCAGTTGTTAAAGCTGCCTGCACGCTTCAGATGGGAAGAAAGCCAGCCTTGTTCCTGTATTTCTAGAGTCAATCTCCAGTCTCACAGTTTGTTTATAACCCGGCCAGGGTCGTGCCAGCAGCTAAGGTAACTTTCCAGCTAATTCCCCATGTGCTGTCACCATCTCTGATGCTGATGAGGCTGCTTCATTTTTTTGAAAATGAGCTGCATTGACTTTCTAATCTGTGTAAACAAGTGAAAAAAAATGAGCTGAAGAAGAATACTATCCCTTGCTCCATTTGCAGATGTATAAATCAAGTCACAAATAGCCAATATCATTCTTACGATGTTCTGTAGCAGAACCTACTTACATAAGAAAGCACAAAGCTCTTCCACCAATTAAAAAAAGAAAAAAAGTAAAAGCTAATAATTCTAAACTGAAAGTAATTTGGCAACCCAGTGAGAAGTATATTGGACTAAATAGTAAAAACAAGCTCTCAATAGCAGATCAACCTTCATGACAGTGTGTTTTATTGAAAGAACTTTTTTGCTTTATATACTCTGCTTCATTTTTAAAAGTGGATGATTACTGTAGGGGAGACATGCAGGTTCAGAAAAGCTAATGATTCATGCAACATTCAGCCCATCAGTAGCTATCTTGCTCTCTAATGGGCCTTTAAAAACCACTTCTTTTATTTCGTTTCATATAGAAATGGTGAATACTCTCTTGCAGAACACATACTGACAAAAAAGGAATACATTGTACCAGACGACTGGCAAAATAATTTGGGTCTTCTTGACCTCTGAACTGGTATGTCCTGTGTGGTAATCTGCAGTACAGTAGGAAAGAAATTGCTCATTCTGATAATTGTCATAGAATTGTCATTCTGATAGAGTCATAGAACCATGAAATCATAGAATGGTTTGGGTTGGAAGGGGCCTTAAAGATCATCTAGTTCCAACTCCCCTGCCATGGGCAGGGACACCTTCAGCTTGACCAGGTTGCTCAGAGCCCCATCCAGCCTGGCCTTGAACCCTTCCAGGGAAGGGACATGCACAACTTCTCTGGGTAACCTGCTCCAGTGTCTTGCCACCCTCACAGCAAAGAATTTCTTCCTAACAGCTAATTAATCCTACACTCAATTTGAAGACATTACCTCTTGTTGTATCTTCACAAGCCTTTGTACACAGTTCTCCTCCAGATTTCTTGTAGTCCTCCTCTAAGTACTGAAAGGCTGCAATACAGTCACCTGGAAGCCTTCTCTTGTCCAGGCTGAACAATCCCAATTCTTTCAGCCTTCATAGGAGAGTTCCTCTATCCCTGTGATCATCTTGGTGTCCCTCCTTTGGACCTTCTCCAACAGGTCCATGTCCTTCCTGTGCTGGCATCCCAGAGCTGGACACAGCACTCCAGGCGGGGTCTCACCAGAGCAGAGCAGAGGAATCCCCTCCCTGGCCCTGCTGCCCACACTGCTTTGGATGCAGCCCAGGTAAGTTTGGCTTTTTGGGCTGAATGCGCATTGCTGGCTCATGTCCATCCTCTTATCCACCAGCACCCCCAGATCCTTCTGGGCAGGGCTGCTCTTGATGTGTTCATCCCCAGCCTGGGTTGATACCAGGAGTTGCCCCAACCCAGGTGCAGCACCTTGCACTCGGCCTTGGTAAACCTCATAAGGTTCCCACATGTTCACTTCCCAAGATCCCTCTGGATGCCTTATATCTGACAAAGTTATGGTGAGGTCTTAAACAGAGTTGTGTAGTACCTGCTTGTGTGGCTAAGCACTCAGTCATACAAATAGCATTACTGGAGGCAAGAAATCTCTTCCCAGGGATCAGACTTCACACAGCTGAACAAAGACTCTTTTTCTGGCTCAGGGGTATTAGAATTGTTTCTATTTGCTCTTTTGTTTGAGATTGAAAGAAGCTGTCTCTGGTTTATTCTGAATCTGTTCCCTGTCTGAGGAGAAATGTCCTTCTAAGAAGATGATGTCATAGGAGAGTTTATTATTTCTTTGAGATTTATTGCATTTATGTCAGGTTATTGTATGATTATCTTGGGAACACTGCAAAATTTTCACACATAATCACATTTCAGTAGTGTACTGTATCAAGAATTAATTAGTTAAATGAGAACAAGATATATTTTTTCCCTCAGAAATATGTAGTCTACTCCACCAGCTGTAAGCCCCTCCATTTTCTTTCAGAAAAAGCAGAGAGCCTGGGGGGAGGATGGGAAAGCAGTGCATTCAATGACAGATCCTAGAGCAGACTCGTAATCCTTCTTGCCTTCCTGCCTCAAGTCAATTAGTCTGGAAGCTCTTTGGAGCTGGCACCTCTTTTTCTATAACATAATTGATTATTGGTGAAAAAGCAGATCTGGGGTCTGAGTTAGAGACTCTAGAAGCCCTTTTTCCTCTCAAAAGAAAGGCTGCAGTGGGAAAGTTGGGATTCTCTAAACTGAATTGGAAGTCAGAAATGTTCATCACTCACTTGTGAAATAGCTTTTATGTTCAAGAGGAAATGTAAAAAGAATAGACACATTAATACTTCTTAAATTAATTCTTTAAACTTTGAAAGCATACAGTAAGAGAAAGGTAACACTGTGACTTCTGTGTAACATTAGCTATTTTATTCTTCTTCAAATTCAGATAAGGCTAAATTATAAAATTAGATATAAAAATAATAGCATTAGATGAAGATTGCCCTTGTTTTATTGTTTACTGCCAAGGAAAATCAAATTCCAAGCAAAATTTAAATGCTGTTTTTACCCCATGGAGTCCAGATATATTCAAGTATTAAAGATGATTAATAACGACGCTAGTCGAAGTTAGGGTAAATTAAAATGTAAATCATTAAATAGTAATGAAAAACAATAATGAAATAAAATCAAGCCTATTTGCCTAAGTCAGTGCTAGCTAAAAATGTATCTGAGTGTGCTCTGCCAAATACTAATTAAATCAAATCAAATCGTGTGCTACTCTCTACATTTGTCTTCTCTGTTTACAATGTATCAAGCTATATGGTTAAAAAGAAAAAAAGCTTGAACTAATAATTTATTAGCCTTCAGTTTGCACTTGAAATGCAAGGGGGGCAATCTGAATATTCAGTTAGTGCTGCAAGGGGATTAACAGCAATGAGGGTTGATGACTGACAATGTGGTTGTTCGAAGAACAAAAATGACTGCCAACATTTCATAAACTCAGCAGCTCCTGTGTACAACTACCAGACAAGTTTAACAGGAGTGTTTTCTTGCATAATAATTGATTTACTTTACATACATAAAGCATTGTAATTTTACAAGGTTCTCCATCATACCTTTGGATTTGAACTGAGCACTTAGCATGAACAGGATGAATATATTTTGGTAAGTTACAGTATGGTAAAAGGGGTGCCTTCTAGTTGCTGAAATGTTTTCTTTCTGGCAGTGTCAGACATACACCTACATAATACTATTATCCCTCTCTTTGGCAGAATTCCTGGGTCCATTCTGTTTACAAGTGTCATTCCAGTTTTACTGAAATTAATTTGTGCTAAGGATGGCTTTAACAACATAAAGTCATGAAAATTATTTCAGTCGTCCTTTTCCTAATTTCCCCCCTCCTCACACATTCAGTATATTAGTACAGCTTTTACTGTTAAACACTTGATTTTGTATCAAAACTGCGTTAGCAAGTTTACTTCCGTTCTGGCTTTGCCATTGTCCTATCAGAGACTTTTATACCAGGATTCTCTGTTACGAGTTTCTACTTATACACCAGACCCCTTGGAAGCTGAAACTTAGTCAGTATTATGCTAATTTAAAGTTTCTTGTAGTCTGCCCTAAGCAGAGTTGTCAACTGGCATCTCAGAGTAACATGACCAAGCTGTTCTCCTCTCATATCTTTTAGGTTCTGATACCCAAATATATGACAATGTTATCTTACTATTCGACAACAATGAATTAACACCTGGACATTGGGTACAGCTTTTTCCCTGTCCCCTGTGCTCCCTTGACTCCTTGGAGCTGTTCCACTTTGTATAAATATTGGATAGTTCATGGAGGCAAGCCTCCCAAGACTCATTTCACAGTCAAAGAACTCCTGTGCAGTATGGGATGGCAGGTTATAGGTACAGCTGTGAATTCATCCCATGAGGTCTTTCAGTGCCCTGGAGTCCTGCCTATAAACCCATTGGTTACTCATTAGTCGTTGCTCTTCCCGTTGCTGTCAGAGGGTGTTGTGGGCTTGGGTGGGGGTTTTGTTGTTTAATTTTTTGTTTGTGTTGTTTTTCTTTCAAGGCTGATCTATTTCCAGATAAAGTTTCTGTTTCTATGAAACATCACTTTCCAAGAAAGAAAGAAAGAAAGAAAAAATTTTGGATCGTTTCTCCTAAACGTCTTCCTAAAACCCCATTCCTTTTGCAACAGTTTCATCTGTGTTGTCTTCTTGTATCTGCTCCATTCTGTAGCTGCCTATCTCTAAGTGGCTCCATGGAACACAAGTGTCTCCTCTCAGATTGCTGTAACAATGTCTCATTTCTCTCAAGCTGGCTCTGGGCCAGTTTGGCGTCTTAGTTCAGCAGTTCCTGTTCCAGTGTAATAGGTAAGATAAGCCACTATCAGTCTCCTACAGCAAAGTCTTCACAAATTCCCTTACTTTGGAAGGACTCCATCTCCTTGCTGTCTCACATAAAGTCATGGAGACTAGTTTGGTTAAAAAATATTCCCCAAGCACACATTGCATGGCACATTACACAAAAACACTGCCTGTTTACAAACATTTTAATTAGACATAATGACAAGAAAAACCATGTTCCGGAGATGCGCATATGCAAATGTACATTTAACACAGTTCATCGTATATGAATTATTTCTTTCTAAGTTTAGCACAAGGGATCTTAAATTCTCTATCTTTGTATAGACACAAAAATATTGCAGCTCTTTCCTATACAAAAGAGGCCATTCAGATCTGCTGTTACCCTGCAGCAATAGGTCCTTATGTATCAAAGCCTCACATACATTGAGCAAAATCTACCAAGACAAAGCAATGGGACGATTTCTTATGCAAGTTCCAACACACTCTCATTTTTCCTCGAATGTGAAGTGGTCTGCCCTCTGTCTGTCAGGAAACAGCATCTGATGACGAATATATGTTCAGGAAAACATTTTAACTCTTATTGAAGTGATAGATACAGCCAAATGAAAAGGTCGTTTTCGGCATAGGGGACATTGCTACAGTCTGAAACAGAAGTAGCAAACCACAGGATAGAAAAAGGTGTTTAGTAGCTGTGAAGCAGAAGGGGATGTTCGAAAGAGGTGAGAAGGTAGCTAAACCCTGTGTTTAGAAGAAATAGAAACAGGTATTTATCATCTAGATCACTGAAAGTGGCAAAATTACAGTAGGAGGTAAAATCAGTATCTTGATGGATTCCTTGATTTTAATATCCCTGTAGATATATTTTAAAAGTAAGTCTGGATTGCAACAAGACTTCCTCCAGTTCACACTGATTTGTTTTGATGACAATTGTTTGCTTTAGTGAGTGTATCAAGGTGCATAACCAAATCAGGTTTGCCTCCACATGTTCCATGGAGGTGTACGGTACTGAATGAGGGGTATATGTATTCAGTGACATGGGAAACAGATTATGTGAGGAAAAAAGCGTGCAGAGGAGCCTGGGAACACCATATATTTCCCAGAGCCACCTTCTGGTTAACTCCACAGAAGGTGGTGCTAGTGGGAGATTGCGTTCTGCCTCTTTTTATATATTTCTTTACTTAGTATTCTCTCTTTTGAGTTTAAAGCTGTTTGGCGCTACTACTGTTTGTAGAAACAGTTCTCACGAAACAGATTATGTGAGGAAAAAAAAAGAAAGAAAAGAAAAGAAAAGAAAAGACAAGTCTGATTTCCAATTAAAACTTTTTTCCAAAGTAAAAAAATTCTTCTGAAATACAAGTGTATTAAATCTATAGAGTGAATGCCTCAGAAATGCAATGTCTCTCAATCTATAAACTCCACTGGAATTATTATTCTGAAGTCCTTGGGTTTAGAACTAAACTTAAAATAAAGATTCTAATGGAAAAGCAGCATGCATTATGATTTGCTGTTTTCCAGTTGTGCTAGTGATAATTCTTCAGTCATTTGAAACAATTTTGCCTGACAGGCTTCTCATTTTTGCAATTGTAAGAAAAGTTTGGGATGAACTCCGCAAGTCTTGTGCCTCCGTCTGCTGAACAGAGCAGGAGGATCAGTGCAGTATGATTTTCTTCTTTCTGCAGGTCCACCTTCATGGTCTAGTTTGTCACAGTCAAGATCTTGAAGAAAAATATAGTTGGAATTAAAATGAGTGGAGTGGGACAAGAGAACAGTAGCTACACAAGACTGTGTGCCATGCCTTATAGACTGTGGAGAGTAAAAACCATGAAAAGACAAGACATAATTGTTGCATAAGCCAATATCCAAAACGACATTGAGCAAACAGGAAAAACTGGAGACATGTGTAAGAGAGTAATGATGGTGTTCTTCCATAAACCCTTATAATACTGCTTGGATTTTTTAAAATTATCTTTCCTTACATGGCTTTAACTCTGCCAAATGCTTTCTCTGATTGCACATTTTTTTTATAAATGTTCCATGGTAAAAGTCAGTTACTTTCTATTTTCACAGTTGAGCTTTGTCCTGTAAAACAGAAAATGGCTAGTTATTTTTGGAACACACCTGGCTGCTACTGCAAGGGGGAACAGATTAACTTTTGTGATTTTATCCACTGGAAATCTTTCCATAGGCACGGCTCCAACTAAAGCAAAGGTGTGTCAGCCACTGACTGTCTCCAGTCCTAATCCAAAACTGAGAAGCTAGTTCTGATAGTGGTTCACTGACTTACAGTATCCAAACCAATAGAATGGCAGGAAAAATGCTGCACCCTGGAATGCAGTATCCATAAAAGATAAACATAATTTGCTGTTTAAAGTATGCTCAAATGTTTTAGTCAAAATATCACTTTACCAAGAAGCTGCATGGTAGATTAAGTAACTTTACAGTGCAATAAATAACACATTTCATTCTACATGCCTCATAAATGTGGTATAAAATCTCTGCAAACCTCTTTTTACAAGAACTTGCTGATGTACGCAGCTTGGATGGCTGACATGACAGTGCGAAGATGCAGAGTTAAGCCCTGTGAAGCCATGGCCTCAGTATCCAATGCTTGTCTGGTGTTAGCAATAATCATGAAACCTTAATGAAAATTAGAAGGGCACTTAAAACCCCCATTATTTCAGTAGAAACTTTCCTGAGGCATAAAGATTAACACAAGTTATTTAGTTGGCTATCAGACGGTAGAATGACTGATTTTGTCTGTACACTTGAAAATCTCTTGTCAGTGTGAACCGGGGTTCCCCACGAGGATCATGGTTATCAAATGCTCTTTTCCACAGCCTTGAACTGAAAGTTTGCATTTTAAATTCAAATTTTAGAACACTGTGAATCTATGTGCTTATAGCTATGTACATTATGGGGCAAAAAAATGCTTGCCACAGATGTATGTTTGATGTTAATTTTGTTTGCTAGATCCTCAGGGAAGGCTATTTCAAAACAGTGCTGTTTTCAATAAAACATCAAAGCTTTTTCATCCCTTCAAAATAACTCTCTTATTGAAAAGCTGTACTAGCGGGGTTAAAGTGTATGTGAATGTGTGTATCTACCTTGCAGCACACAAATAACTGACAAGAATCACTTTGTAGTCCCTGATGTTATACACTACATTACCAAATCCCAATCAGAATCACCGTTTTTACTCTATTATCTTATTCTTCATCTGTAAATGTTGCAAACTACCCAAGTTTTCCCATTTTTAGGAATCTAATCAGGTCTAAATTATTTGACTGTTTTTTTTCCTTTTGTTTTATGATCTAATCCACAGCATTGTCTGCTGGGACAAATTATTTTTCAGTGTTAAAAAAGAAACTAGTGTAGTGTTTCTTTTCTAAGATGAAAATTTTTTTTCTGAATAAATGCCCAGGATATATAGTTAAATATGAACAGTTGGGTGAAGGGGTGTGAGAAAATGTTTCAATAGGACAGTTCTCTAAGTATATAACCTACAAAACATAAATACCAGAAAACACTAATTCAGATATTTCTTTGCAGAATGGTAAGTCATGCTGAGTTGAGGTGAACATCTATACCTGATCTAAGTATTACTTTTATAGATGTTCAACTGAGGAAAAAAATATGATTATCATATTCCCATAGCTACATCTCATCAATAGATAGACTACACTAATATATTTTATTATATTTCTCAAATTAACATATTAATCAGAAGATATCTTTTCTCATTTAGTAGAAAATTCATCCACAGCCCACAAGCAGACTCCAGCTGGGCCTCAACTCAGTGGGATGAACAGACGGCCATTCCGTTTTGCTTAAAGGTGAAGTTAAGCTGCTTTTTTTTCTCTTGTGGAGGGGGATGTGTTATAATCTTACTGACGTTGTGTCAGTCATCTTACTAACATTGTGCCAGACTATGCATTTATGTTGTTAAAAGGTCAGTTTTTAGGATTTCTTTTCAAAATATTTTCGTGAGAGGATTTGGTGTAGTCTTGTAAACCAATTCTGAATTCAAGGGAAGATATTATCAAGGTAGTAAATATGTTTATATGGAAAATTTAATCCTAATAAGCAGCTGCTTATGCTAGAAATGTAATCTATGATTTTCCTTCTTCCATCCTGATGTGACTGCAATGCTGATCTTCATTTGATAAGTAATATGTACAGAATCACCATTCGTGTCAAATACCTGGATATACTCAGTAGAGAAATCTCCCTGGAACTTTTAACTGATTGCTGCTGAAGCAAGAGACTTATAATCCTGCAATCTCCATCCTGTAAAAGTCAGGATAGCTGATCTGGGTACCAGCTGTCTCTTTTCAATAAGACAACCATTTGGGATACAATTTTCTGTAGTTCTATGCAACTACCAATTATTCACTGCCACAATGGGCCATTAAAGATCCATCAGTCAGTGATTCATGTCTGCTAGTTATTTTAGAAATCTAAAAATCTAAAAAGAAAAAAAAATAGAGTTAGAAAAATAAATAAAAACTTTCCTAATTGGCTTCCAGAAAAAGAAAACTCTTTGGTAAAAAGATGCACTGAAATTTCCTAGAAGTCACATAAAGATGGAGCAAAGGACTGTGACTTGACTAAAACCAATACTGCAATACAGCCAAAGAAAATATTTTTTTACTCATGAGTGAGATATTTTAGTAGTGGGGGGGTTGGAAAAAAGTTTATAAATTTTATAAATGGTCATGAAACATTTCAGGTTGTGGCAGTGCACGTGCCTGCAATGTATGGATGTATATATGCAAGTATACAAACAGTTGGTTTCCCCTGCCCCCAGCAGGCCTAATCCAAATCATTGCATAATTGTGTCTGATAGCAGGCTGCCAGTTCTGTCTGCATAGAGCCATCAGAGGACATTAGAAACTGTGATGTTTTACATAAGCATTTCTCAAGCTATTTTTATCTCATTTACTGCCGTCTCAAAGAAATTCAGCTGTTCACATCTCCTGCTTATTAGCTTCAACACAGAGCTGTACTGACACAAATATATGGGTAATGTACCTAAAAAAAAATTAGCTCAAAATATTACCTTTTCCAATTCTCATCTCTTCAATGCAGCTCGAGGGAAACACATGGAAACACTGATATCCCAGTCTTTGAAAAGATCATTTGAATAAAGCTGGTACCATGTACCCCCGACACAGACTGAAGAGCAAATTACCTCTCCAAACAGCTACCTGCTATTTATTTTTAATCATTAGCAAATAAGGTTTCAAAGAAAGCTCCTCAGTAGGCATGAACTAGTTATGGACATTTTTCTTGTTATTCTTAAAGGAGTAGGTGATTATCATCCTGACTGCCTCAGAAATAAAAATAAAAATAAAGAAAAAAAAGAAGAACCCCAAATCTCAGAATCTGAATAAGTATATTTAATCAACCTTTCTATTGGACAGATGTAATAATTTATAAGTCTTTTTTTGGAATCAGTAAATTGGTTTTAAAACTACTACTCTAGAGTGATAGCAAGTCAATATTTTAAGAATAGGTTTTTATTGCATTTGAACCAGACCAAGATAAAAATAGAGATAGCAGTTAGGACAGCTTTAGTACTTTCTGAATGGACTAATCTGAGTAACTTGCTAATGAAAAATGGTAAATAGTGATGCCAGTTTGCAGTAGATTCCATATGAGAATTTTTGTCTTACATAACATGCTCAAACTAAGAAGAAAAAATATCACAGTTTAAAAAAATCTCAGGACAATCTTGGGTGGTATCTATGCATGGGAATGAACATTTCTCCTTCATTTCATTACAAGGCTATGCAAACCTATCTACAGACTAATATGCTTTCACAGGGATCTAAAATAGATAATCTTTTTAGGGGGGCTAAAATTCTTGTGGAATTTAAAGAGCACCTCAGTCATATATGATCTCTTCAGGAGCTAAGATGTGTTTAAATAGCTGTATTCGCGAAAAGCTGTATATTATGTATATAATATATAATAACCATATTTTTATCTTCACATATATATAGAATAGCAACATCCTTGGTTCATTTGATGGGATTACTTATTATGGAGAATAAAAAGTCATCAACTACTATGCAGTTCTTAGTTTTTTGAAATACACTTGACTAAACTTTCAGGTAAATTTGTTTAGTAAAGTAGATTTGGGAATATAAAATCCTCTTGCAGCTAAGAAGGGATCCAAAAATCCTTATAAAATCATTTTTACTGGAGAAATTATTTAGAATGCTCAGCTGTGAGGCTGGTTCAGTTATCTGAAAAGTCACTTTTCCTTCTAATAACATTAATTGCTTGAGGGCTGTGATAGATAGGGAAAAGTCTGATTGTTAAAATTTAACTGCGAGAGAACAGGAACATTACATCTGCCAAGGATCTAATGAGTAGCTGAATGATCAGAAAAGGCAGCACTGACATTCGTGCAATAAAACCAGAAGAGATGAAGTTGAATTATGAATCCTTCAGAGTAAATACCTTACTTTCCCCAGTGTATTAGAGCTAGCAATTAAACAACTGGTATTTCCAATATTAGATTTTATCTTTGACCATATGGTACAGCTTACAGAAGTAATTTGGGTGGAACCTGATGTGGGTTTTTTATGTGCTTGCTAAGTTTTTTCTTGATAGAAGCAGATGCCAACATTAGAAACATATCACTGGGTCCTATTAGACTAGGTACATTAGCTAGACATTAAAAAAATGAGCCAGTCTATATTTTCCTCAATGAATAAATATGCAATTCAAACTGCTTTAAATTCATAGGTCTAAGCCACTGGCCTTTATATATGATAGTGATAAAGGACATATATCTGAGCCTGTAGTTTTATCCAAAACTTCTCACCCAATCTGAACAGTGGAAACCTGCTGATTGTGTGATTTGTGGGTGGATGAACGACAGCTCAGGTGGAGAAGCAAGAGGCTGCTTTCAGAGAGAAGGACATTTCAGCACTGCCTGAGACACACTGCTTTGTAATGCTGGCAGAAATATGAATGAGTTGTTGCATAGGGTGATGCCAAAAGAGGATTGATAGTTGGATCAGAAAAAAATTAATTGAAGTTTGTTTCAAGATAACATGACTTTCACTACCTTATAACTAGCAATTATGAGTTTCTCTGAAAAAGCAAAGCAAATCAGGTGTTGGATTTTGTAGGCTGGAAGTGTTTGCAGCATTTTGATGCTGCTCTATGCAGTAGTGCTTGCTCCTGATCACAAGTAGATTAATTTGGAATAGCTGATGTGGCCACTGCCCACTCTGCGTCCCCCAGACTCCCCCCATCCCTCCAGCAGACGCTAAATACAGTGTCGTGAATTAGAGTCCTGATTCAGAGCCACTAAATTCAACAGAAATCATTCCTTTCTCTCCAGAGAAACTGAACTTGTGCTTTGGGTTTCTGTGCTAAGCCCCTAGGAAGGACTTGGGAAAATGCCTCCCTATGTCCCTGGCTCCCGTTGCTTACCGAGCACAGTCCATCAGACCTCAGCATCGGCAGCCAGAGAAATCAGCAGTTTAGGCAACGACAGTGGGGACGCAGGGACAGCCTCGCTTACAGCATTCCAAACCTTAATGTCACCAGGCTTTCTTCTGCGCCCAGCTGGCTGCAGGTCCACCTGCGCGCTCCCGGGAGCAGCACGAGGGAGCAGCCAGCAGGCAGGCACGCTCTGCAGAGCTGGAGAGCGGCAGGAGGGGCTGCTGCTAGCTGCTTGCTGCTGGACCAGCTGCTGGACCAGCGATGAGCGCTGCTTTGCCCCAACAGTTACGGTGCAAGCTAAGCACGGGTAACTGCAGCAGTCATGATTAGTTTCGCAGTAGAATCCAGTGTTTAGTTGACATTGTCCTAATGTGATAGGAAATATATAAACACCTGGGAGGCAAAGATCTTCATTGCATTAACTGGCTTCCATTCTGCAATTCATTGTTATGACATCTGGCAAAACAGCCCTTTCTTTGGTACATGGTATTAGAGGGTTATATACTAAATTCAGTGTCATTTTGTTATGGTACTTCTAGTAGGTAGATTTAGGATATAAAGGGATAATTGTCAGAGAGAGTTCTAACATGCACTGCTCATTTAAAATCTAAATGAAAGATACAATTTTCCATCAAACAGAAAACATCAACCGTAGTGTAGAAAATATTTCCCTTTTATTACAAGCTAAATGATCTAATCTGTGTGTAAGCCAAGAAATTTTATAGCTGTTCCTCCTCATGCAGGTCATAAATGTCCTGTTTATATAAGCAGATTATGGAGGTATTTATGTAAAAATGGCATCAAAAGTTTTTAAAGAAGACACTGAAAATCTGAAATGTTATATTACAAATCTGTCTTGATTCCCATTAAAAATAAAAAAGTTATATTGGGAAAACCAGAGAAAATTAGTAAACTCTAACTCAAAAGTATTAGCCACACAAACTAACACAAAGCAAAAAGTTACCCTATATCAGCCAATGTGTAAAGACTATTCATCTGCACACCCTTAGTAAATTTAAAGTACTTGAAATTGGCCAGGTTCTTTGTAACTGAAAGCCAAGGTAACTGAAATCACCTGATGTTTTCTGTAGACTAAATAAGGCACTCCTGCTGAGTCTGAGTTAAGAGCAAGGGTGCCTTAGGAGAGTCGGGTAATTCTACAACCTAATTTCTATTTCTAAAATTAGATTCCCTAAATACTCCTTTTTGGAGTGCACCATTGCAGATGACCATGTGTATGCATTTGCAGGTGGATTTTTTTTGGTCATCTTTTTTGCTTCTGATCTTCAAAACTGTATTCTTTACTCAGAATACTCAGCCCTAAGAGCTTGAAAGAATTTTATTTTTCCAGTTTGCTTTCTCTTTCCAGCTGCGTTTCATTACTATCTCCTATGCCAAAAATGCTTGTTGCTCCTCAAACAAAGGTTTTAAGACCTTTTCAGCTTCTTATATGGTTGGCTTGCATCTTGAGAGAACTAGGATATACATAAAAGTTACCAATGACCGGATCTCTGTGCAATTGCACAGAATTTACTGGGATAATTGGGTCATAGAAGCCCTTTTCACAAGTGAGAACTAGAATTTGCTACATTCCGCCCAGCAATGCAGAAATGATGATTCAGACTATGCGCTATTCAGTGCTATGTTTTTTTGTTAATGTCCATGAAGGCAACACTTTCCAAACAACTTATTTTATATCAACAATTGTAAAAAGAGGATAAACATCACGTACACATGTTAATTGAAAAACATGTCTAGTGCCCAATTCACAAGTTTGCATTAGAATAATTAGTGTCAGGTGAATTGTACAAAAGGAAGAATCCAATTGGCTCTAGCTGGCTCTAATCTGAGCAATGGGGTTAATCTAGGCCATCTCCCTTCCAACATCAGCATTTTCGTAATTCTCTTAATCTGGTAGTGAAATATCTGCCTTGCCATTTAAGTTCTGAAATGCTTCTGAAAGGTGCCAGCTGACAGCAGTTCTTAAGCAGAGCCCTACAGTTAAGCTTATAAGCACTCAAAATTTTCTTGTAGCCATGGTTATCCTAACTAATCAAGCAGCCCAGGCCCTCCTGAGCACACAGCACTTTTAAGGAGTGATAGTGAACAAATCCTAGAAAGAACTGCATTGCAGAAAACATTTATTTTGCCACTAGGAACAAGCTAGCAAAATAAATGCAGTGGGTTGCCCGTCTGGACTCCAGGTCCTCTCCACAGTTGCTCCATCACTCCCCTCCTCAGGTGGGCAGGGGAGAGGAGATACAGTGAAAGGCTCATAGACTCTCTCCCTCATAAGTGTAGGGAGAGATCACTCACCAGTCACCTTCAGAGGTAGAAAAGACTCAACTTGGAGAAATTAGTTTAATTTATTGCCAATCAAATCTGTGTAGGATAATGAGAAATAAAACCAAATCTTAAAAACACTTTCCTCCCACCCCTCCCTTCTTCCCAGGCTTAACTTTATTTTCATGTTCTCTCCCTCCTCCTCACCCAGACGAACAGGAGCATAGGAATGGGGTTTATGGTCAGTTCATCACACATTGTCTCTGCCGCTGCTTCCTCTGCAGGGGGAGGACTCCTCACACTCTTCCTCTTCTCCAGCATGGGGTCCCTCCCACAGGAGAGAGTCCTCCATGAACTTCTCCAGTGTGAGTCCTTCCCATGGACTACATTTCTTCACGAACTGCTCCAGCTGGGAATCTTCAATGTGGTTCAGTCCTTCAGAAAGAGATTGTTCCCGTGTGGGTCCTCCACAGGGTCACGAGTCCTGCTAGCAAACCTGCTCCAGCCTGGGCTCCTCTACATGGGACCACACGCCCTGCCAGGAGCCTGGGAAAGCACAAGCGTCACAGCCTCCTTTGGGCACATCCCCTGCTCCAGCATGGGGTCCTCCTTGGGCTGCATGTGGATATCCACCATGGATGTCCATGGGCTGCAGGGGCTGCTGGTTCTCTGACCTCAGCTTTCTCAGCACAATTTCCCTGATTCGGTTCATTCTACAGGGGTTATGAATTCTCCTCCCTTTTTGTTTTCCTGAGTTCCTTTACAACCTTTACAAGTTTGGGCTGGAGGAAATAGGATAAGAATGGTTTCTAGTGTTATTTCCTGGAGATAAAAATCATATCTAAAATGTGAGACTGATGAAAACGGTGAACTTTAAAACACTGATTGATGATCCTAAGCACGGAGAACATTAGGTGTTTTGGACGGAGCCACTGAATTTCATACTAAATCATGTTTGAGGCGTATTATTTAGTGCTGTATCAAAGCACAATACACTTATCTTGCTAACCATGCCATCACTTGAGAGATGACTGAGCTGAAAGCCTTTTAAAATGGTACAGCTGAGGCTGGATTTCACAGTACAGCTCTCAGGAGTTTGCAAGGCAGGAGTCACACTAAAAGCCTTCCTTGCTGAGCCGAACAGGATCTCACCTGTACCAGCATGGAGATTCTCCCCAGCCATTCCCACATCACCTGATCAAAGCTGGTTCCCATAAAAGCTTCATTGAATGGCTAGTGCTTAATTTCCTTAAACAGAAGTCAGTAGAAGCTTCAGATCTGGGGTGTTGCTAATCAGTCCAATGCACCCACCATGCAAACCCCAAACCAGAAACTTGTTCTGAAGTGCAACTCCTTTCAGGCAGTAGATGACCCTAGCTACTGTCATCTTGAGCAATGCATAAAATGAAATATATTTTCCATTGAAAATAACTGAAATACTCAAAAATCTCTGCAATGTCTTTTCAAGCCTAATGAGCCTTCACTCTGCACTTTCTTTTAACATTCCTTTCCCTTGAAGAACAAAGTTATAAGACAATGCTTTAATGCACTATGGATATTTACATGCAATATCCCTCTAGTATTGTAAGCTATTTTCATCTTGCTCTGCTTCCTCTATATTTTTTCCACAACACAACCATATTCAGAGCCCCTATCTACATATTTCCATCAGTCCATTGTTCATTAAGTAAGTCACAAACATGTAGAGTTTTGATCAGTTTTCAAACAAAACCAGGGATATTTCTAGCTAGTTTTCCCACAAGATTTCCATAACTTCATTGACAAAACAGTTGGCTGCACAAACAAGTGAGAAATTCACTTTTGCTTTAACAGTCAATGAAATCTGGCCCTGCTCTCATTTTTTATTAATTCTAAAGCTGGCAAAGTTGTGGTATTACTGAAATAAAACACAGGTGGACAATTTAAACATGATTGTAAGAATATCTATACTGGAATAGATCTTATTTTTCACATCTTAGGAAAATAATCAAGCTGGTAATATTTATTCCACATGCTTACCCCTAAGGGTTTAGGATGGAGTGATCACTGCAGCACAGAGTAGAAAAACCAGCCACATTTGAACTAGTTGTTCAGGGAATAGAAGTAGCTCAGTGCAAACTTGTCTATCCTGTTTCTCCAACATATTTTTCAGCTTATATTTATCTATATCCTATAATGTCTGTATCAATAAAAATACTGGTGTTAAACAGTTCAGGGTTAGTGATAGGTATATGCTCAATTATTTGTTATAGAATAAATAGTAAGGATAAGAATTTTCTAGTTTAAGTGAAATAGGACTGACTGTAGTACAGATATAGAAACAGCACTGCTGGACTCTTCGTCTTGAACCACACAGGATTGCTGGGGCAGGGGTTTTAACTTAAAGAATGAAAGATTATTTCATGTGCTTTGCATTCAGGATAAATCATTATTTAAACCCATGTTCTGAAATAATTTTATGCTTCTTATTTCCAGGATGGAACAAAGGCCATACAAGTGAAAATTATGCTAACACGCAGCTAGGACAAAACATCTGTGGCAAAATGCAGGGCAAGGAAAATTAAACAGGTCCATTTGTATAATGCCACAGGGAATAAACATTGACACAAGATTGCAGAAAGAGAAAAGGATGTTTGTAACAGTGAAATATAATCACTTCCCTAAGAGGAAATTCTGCTTTTGTTTGCTAAAGTCAGGTGGGATTCTCTTTCATATAAATGAGAACAAAGTATTTGATAATGAGCATTTTGTCTTCATTCCTAATGCATCTCAGGTGAGCCCTGCTCTTGCCAAGTACGTAATTTGTCACCACAAATCTGTGGATATTCTGATTTCCTTGGGTGATGAGCAGAGTTCTGAATGAATGTATTCATATGGATATGCTAGTGTAGTACATCTTAAGGGTACCATTGACACTGCTAAGATTTATTATTCAAAGAGCAACACTGGCCAGAAAATCAGTGGGGAACATTGTATATTTTATATGTGTTAACTTTAAAACTCGACAAAGAAACAGAATATTTTTCATTAGGAAGGAAAATTAAAGACGTGTAAAATGAGCTGTAAATTCTGCTAAGTTTAGTCAACCTTTGGGAAAAGTTTTGCATTATTTCTGACTGTTTGGAAAATATATGAGAAGAAGTAAACTATAGAGTGTTGTTACAGTAGTCCAAACCTAAGCAAATGGATATTAATTAATAAAGTATGATAACATAGGAACCCATTTTATTTGCAGCAATGATAGAGTGAGATAAATATGAAAAAGGAATAATACTTTGATTTAAAAATAATAGAACCTTTTTGTGTTTTAGCAGATTAATTCAAATGTCTTACACAGGAACTATATGCCAAATTTGGTAGAATGGATATATTGCTATGAACAAAGACAATCCACACACATGAGTAAAATTTCCTTCAATACAGATGGGCACAGGAGCCCTAATATTGAGAGAAAATTTGCTGGCCTTGCTTTTCACTTAATGTGATATTCCAGATAAATTTGTTTAGGTGAAGCCATCCTAATTTTAGACTGTGGACATTTGTAATAAGTAATTAAATAGTAATTAAACAGTGATTAAAATATAGCAGGGGCAAAAATAAGGCAAAGAATCTAAAAAGGGAGTGAAAACCTGGGAAAAAATTATGAAGTCGTTTTCCTTGGTGGCAGATATCTGAGTACCTGCACCTTCATCACGCAGTGCTATTCAGAAAACAGGCACCACCTGGAACAATCTCTAGTTCTATCTCTAGAGTGCCCTCTATCTCCCTACTCTGCTGACCACTGCTATTTATTTGAGCTAAAGGTTCTTCCCTGTAACCAAATGAACAGCAATGAAAAAGTGACAAGAACACTGCTGATAAACAGGTGTCATGAAATAAAGAATGGAGAAAAACAAGTACAGGAATTGAAATACTGCTACAGTCTGAGCTGTTAAAGCTGAGTGTTTCAACAGAGATGCTATTTAAGTGTGTTCTGGCTTACAGGCAGAATATAAAACTTCTCAGTTTCCTCCAAATACTATATTACAGTCAAAGTTAGCTTTAACTTCTTAATTAGAGGCGAGGAGGATATAACTGATGAGGAAAGTAACACCACCCGTAAAAAAAACCCCAAACCTGTCTTCAGCTTTCACAGATCTCTACTGCTAAATCTGTCAGGGCACCCTTCTGAAGACCTTTCCAGATTTCTATGTGCTGTCTTTCAAGTGACAGGCTTGTAAACCCCACATCTCCTGGTAATGCAATGCCACATTCCAGTAAATCTCAGTGCTGCACCAGGTAGCAAAGAGCATTCATCAGTAAACAAAATGTCTTGGGCCCTTGCTGGCAATTCCCTTTGGGAGCCTGAGCACATAGCACAGAAATCGACTTCAGAGCAGAGCTTTTGTGTCAAAGGCTATGCAGTACTCACAGGAATGGATTCAAAACAAGACATGTTCTGCACGTTTGATGAGATGTACATTTGGCCTTCACCTTCCTCCAGTTTACGTCAGTAATGTGTGTTTAAAAGTCTTCCTACAGGCATGGACAAAGACATAACAAACACAGTCAAGGGCAAAGCTTTACACCTGAACACAAAAACAAACAAGGTTCATTAATTCTAAAAGCAAAACCAGAATTCCAAGAATGGAAAATGTGGATCAAAACCTCCAGTTTTGTAGGTCTTATTGCACTGCACAGAGGTTTGCCTTCAGACTCGTGTAAGACATTTCACAGAGCTCTGCTTTCTTCTGGGAGCACTTACATTGTATGATTTCCTGGCCAACAGATAAGTTATCTTCTACTTGTTTTAGCAAAGCCATGATATGCAAAGCACGTCAAAAGAACTGAGCAATACACAGGAGGACATGAAAGTATTTGTGTAACAGGTGATTATTTCTTTTGAGTTCTGAAAAGAACATAGGGAATTGAAATATTTTTGTTTTGAAACTTAGAGAATTCACCTTTTATTACTGCATCAATGCTCTGCTATTTGTTGACTATAAGCTAATAGAAGTGGTGGAAAAATCTCATTTATAGACATAGCATAAAATGGGAAGACAGAAGGGTGAAGGAGGAAATAAAGATCTGTCATTACTAGTATATCTTGTTCTATATATGCATATTTATACTAACATAGGACAGTCTTTGTAAATATTCTCTCACATCTTTCACAGTCTGAGAGACAAGTGTGTATTTGTAAAGATCTTCCATTTGAAAGAAATATATTAGATCTATCAAACTGCTTGCTTAAAGCCCATATGTGGTATAACACACAGAAGAGAGCTGGGTCACACAAAAACCCATCAAAGGTGCTACCACAATAAGAGACATAAAAACTTCATACTTTCCTCAAATGGACCAGCAGTTTTGTCATTGTATCTTTTCATCTGCTTCATCAATTTCTTTGCAGTGAATTTGACAATGAAATAGGTGCAGATGGCTACTTTAAGTTCTTGTGAAAATTTATGAAATTGGATAAGTTTATTGACATCAGGAATGGCTTCTCTGAACCATTTGCTTAGATTTTCTGCCACAGATTTATCTCAGAATTCCTCACCCTTATGGAAAAGGCTGGCTTGAAATTTGTCGTTGAAATGCTCTTTAGTAAACATTGTTACTTTCATTTAGGCCAGAACTTACAAGAACCAGTGATTCTTCTGCCATGTACATTTTGTGACTTCTACTGTGGGCTTTGGACCTGAGAAACATAGAGGAAAAGATGTTTTGGAGGGGGGAAAAAGTTGGCTTATGAGGCATGCTTGAACACAGAAGAGGACTTGCTTGCAGGCATTTAGCATTTCTTACTGTCTGACCTGCCTGACTTTCTCCCAGAAATTCCGATCTGTTCCAGTCCTCATCTACTCAATCTCAGCCTTCATTCCTCAGCCTTCCTCAGCTCTTATCCAGCTCATCCCTATGCCTGTTTTAGACTCCTCCCATCTTTTCATCTCAGCCTTAGCATGTTTGCTTTCACTATCCAGGCACCACTCACCACCCGACTCTTTGATTAAAGTCTTTAAATGGATATTTTTGTTTTTTCCCATATCATACTTACCACTAACTTCTCAAACTTGTCCTCAGCAGCAGTGCTATGCTTACAGTGCCTTGTGACACAGTCTCTTCTGCCTCATCTGATTAATTATTCCTGTAGCTACCTGGTTCTAAACATGTCCTACCACCTCCTCTCACTCATAATCCTCCTTATTCCCCAATCCTGACTAGACTCATGGTTGTCATATCTTAAATCCCTTTTCCTAGGCCTGAAAAATCTCATTTCCTTCATTCCCTTTCTCTTCCTTTATCAATTTGGACAGTAACGAAGAGGCCGGAGGGACAGCCCATTGCCCAGCTCCATCTCACTGATGTCTTTAAGCACAATTCTCCATCCCTTCCTGTTCTAGTTTCAGCCAGAACAGGGTTAATTTTTTATGGAGCAGGAGGGGAACTTGGCCAGACTCTGATGGTTTTGAATACCATCTCATATCACTTGACAGAGGCAGGAGTTAGGGGCTCTCTCATTTCCCACCGTGGAGGTAAAATGGTCTGATGTTTTACTTTCTGTGTAAGTAGTTTCTTTTTCTTATACCTTTTGTTGTTAGTATTGTTGTTGTTACTGTTCATTTTCTCGTTTCATCGCTGTTTCCAGTAAATTGGGCTTATCTCAAGTCACGATTTTCACCTTTATGTGCCTCCAGTCCTCAACTCCATCCCCAGAGAAGGAAGGGGGAGGGAGTGAGGGAGAGGGAGCGAGCAAGCAGCGTCTGGTTTGGGAAAGTCTCATTGGGAGAACTAAACTGGGGAGTACAATTTCTAAATCACAACACTTCCTTTGATCTCTCTTGTAGATGGAAGCTGATGGCATCATTCTTACCTCTAACCCCTCTTTTGAATGCAAATAGATGCTATCAGATGTGTTAAGCAGGTGTTGCTTCATGCTTATGGAAAGCTTTTATATTTTTAGTTCTGCTTGGCAATCGTTCAGGAAGACGTGGCTCTAGAGCTGCAGATCGTATCTTATTTGGCACGCAATCTTGTGTTCTGCACAGCCTGAGCTGAACTTTGCTTGGAACTGAGTAGAGGACACATCCCCAAACGACCACCAGAGACCCCAAAGAGGCCCACGCAGGCACAGGAACAAGTATTGCATAAGGTCGTGCGAGCTAAATGACTGTGCATTAGGTGGATGGCAACTCTGAATTAGGGAGGACGGTTTATGCAAATTTCAATGTATAAATTCTTTTGCTTTTAAACCCCTGGTGTGCTTAATTTGTTGAAAACTTCCACCTTGCACCCTGCGCAGAACAAACAACGCTTCCTCTCAAAACCTGACTCTTTCTCTGTGTTTAGAGAGTTCCTAAAATCTGGCAACACCACTTGCAAAAACGACTTTCCATGTCACCCGGCTCCTGAAGCTCCTGGTAGTATCATCCTTCATCTCATGTCAACACATACAAGCTGGAGCATTCAGAGCTGGCCAAGGTTTCAGAACTTACAGTAAGGATGTTGTCTTCAGAAAATATAACTGTTAAAGTCAAAAAAGTATTGGACATACTGAAACAGTAATTTTTTTAAATTCATATAATGGAGCTGAGATGGTTTCTCCCCAAATCTGAAAAGACAATCTTTTAGAATACTCCACATTCTGGGGACACCAAAGAGGCAGGAAGGCATTCTGAAAACTTCAGGCAACTGATGTAACTCAGAGTTCCTTGGATTTCCTCTTCCAACTAGAAGTGGTGTTCAGCCTCAAACAGAATAAAAACCAAACCAAAACCCCCCAAAATCACAACTATTATCTTTATGTGGGAACAAAAATGTGGTTTTGCTATAATTTAGAAATATTTCCCTCTTCACTAGTTAAAATTGAAGAGCAGATTGGAACTCCATTTCCTCAAGTTTGTAGAGGTTTTTTGTGACAAATGTATTTGTCCTGCAGAGAATGTCTTAATAATAAAATAAAGATGTCAAGTTCTAACATCTTTTTTACCTGGTGTGTCTCAGATTTAGTATTAAGAGACCAGGAACACTGTCTCTGTCTATCAGCACATTACCTGCTGTAGGCATTCTGATTTTCTGTTTTCAGAGAAAAAGGTAGAAAATATCTGTCTTCCAGAGGACGAAACTGAATCCGAGAGCTGATTTTTAAAATACTACACCATTTTTCTCTGGCAAAATCAGTTAAGGAATCCGTGTTCCCTCATTCAAGTTGAGTACTATAACCATTGGTCTATGTTATTTCTGGATGAAGTCACTGGAAGAATTGTCTAAATAGTTCAGTTACATTTCCTGCACACTTTGCAAACCTTAAATGAAGGCTACAGGTTACTACAGCAGCTTCTTTCCAATGTCATTTAGAAAAAATAGAAATCAAGAACTTGAATTCTAATAATTAAACTGTTCAAATAAATCAAGAAAGGTGGAATGCAGCCTTAGTAGCTGACATTTTTTGGTCTCAAGATGTGCATATCCCTTCTTTCTCTGTCATTCCAACTTAGTAGAACAGAATGCAGATAGCTCAATTTAGTTAAGAAGCTGATAGTTATAAAGCAAAATCAAATAAACACACCAAAGGCAAATGAAAAAATGGAATCCAAGAAATTAAACCTCTCCTTAGTTTAACTGGTGGTTTTGGTTTTTTTTTTTCACAGAGCTGTTCATTTGCCCAAAAGGAGAGAAAATCTGCAAAACAGTGGCAAACACGCTCAGAAAATTCTTCATTCAGATTACACAAAGGAAATGAGCACATTCTGAAAAAACAATGGGTTGAATGTAAAGGCCAGCAATATAGGAGACAATCACAACTGGCTTCTCATGGGAGAGGAAATCAGAACAAGTGTTTCCAGAAAGCTCAGGACATTGTTGGCTGACTTCTAGTGTTTGAGGAATGGAACACCCCTAAGATAAAAAATTGTTGAGGCCTGGGCAGATCTTTTTCACCAGGCGTGTATCCTGGAGCAAGTGGTGGTGTTTCATAGTACTGACCATATTATAGCTAAGGAAAGGGTACACCTGCTCTGTATTTGCTTCTCAATTTTTTACATTTAGGAAGGATGAGAATAGGTTATGTTTTAAAAAAGCTAAGTGGCTAAGGCTGCTGAGGGAGAGAACATCTACTCTTCTATAAGACCATGCTACTCCGCCATGGCTACAGTAACAATAAATCCTCAGACATTACTCTGAAAACTTGCTTTAGATTTAGCCCTTTCACACACTCTTTCTGCACTACTATCTTTCAAGACACAAATCAAACCAAGGGATAAAACATAACCAAACTAGCTTGTCAAATTTCCACTTTCTTTTTTTAAGGGGAGACTCTTTTGAAACACAAGATTTAGTATGCTCTGAATGATCCTCAGATCTTTGCAGTCTTCTAAGCTCTTCTTTGAGATACAGCATAATGCTACCAGCACAATAATCACTCAAAAGCCTTGTTATACACAGATATGACACCTGAGTTAAGTATAACAAACAACCTTGTCAATCAAAATTCACATTAAAATGGGAGCTCATGTCAGTTCTATCTTCCTGACAGCTGAATGCAGACAGAAAATTTTACAAACCTTCAGCACATCCGAAAAATGGACTGCTCTGCTATCTCTTTCAATTTTCTACATCTGCTAAACCCCCACCCAAGCCATCAGCCTAAAAGCCTCTCTGGCTTCTTTTTCCTCCTGTGAGCTGAAACTTCACATGTCTGAAATACATCTATGTTCTTTCAGAGGATGTGGAGTTTGATTTAAGAATTAATGCACTGAACTAAAAAAAAAAAAGGGCGATGTCTTTTTTGGCCTTAAACACTGCAAAAATCTGCCCTCGCTTAGTTATAGAAAGAGATTTCACTTCACGTGGGAGCTCTTCTACCATTGTCTAATAATAAATCACCAGTCAAGAATCAGTTTGAGTTATGTATGTTCACATTAAATTCACACAAGTTAGTTTAAATGAAGATAGAACAAAACTGGTCCTAAGGTACCCGTGCTAGTGGTGGTGGGTGGGCAATTGTGTGTAGGCAATTTCCCACAGACTGATCAACCGCTGTATAGGCGTTGCTACAGTTTAATTGGTATAGTGCATTTTGGCTTGCAGAGAGAGCAGGATTTAGTTGCAACACACACATACCCACTAGACAAAACAGGAGATTTATTCATTTAACCTCTGCAGTGAAGACAAATCCTAAATATACCATAGCATCGACAGAGCTGCACCATTGAAGGAATCTTTGCCAGTAAGACAGAGAACTTACCTTCAGGAGTAGTGAGAAATGCTGGAATAACTAACCCCCATCTTCGCCCTTGTTCCCAATAGAAAATTTGCTGACAGGTGAAGTTAGTAAGCAGATTTCTTCTTCCACTAGAAATGTGTGGTTCTGTTGTTGCTTTTTTGACATCACCCAGCCATCCATGCCGTCATTCAGCTGGCTCTGGCAAGATGTTTATTGCATGGGAGACCCACAAGTCTACTTGCTCAGAGCCTTTAAGCAGATCTGCAGCAAAGTCGGCATGTCCTTTGAAGGTATGTGACATGAGAATGTGCGTTACTGAGGCTCACTGCTCCCTTCCCCCACGGTCCCAAAAGCAGAGGCACAGGCATCCAGCTGAGCAGTGGGAGCACATCTGGAGGAGGTTCCATGGAGGGGTGAGCCCTGAGGGTCGTGACTGTCTCCTATGGCTTTGTCTCCACATGACACTTTGCGGCAGCTGCTAGCGAAGGATGAATTTCACTAGGAGCAGCCTCATGTTAAGGTAAGTGTCATTTTACCAAAAGACAAAACGAAACTTTATACACTCTCACACTGGAGAAGGAGATTAACATTTGGAGAGTAGTTTTGTTCTGTTATAATGCCTTTTTTTGGTCTGCTGCAAAGTGTGTGCACCTGTCTGCCAATAGCCATTTGACTATTCTGGACAGAGCTGATTCTCTTCAGAACCTCTCCCTTCTCATTTGTGATCTTGTCTCTAAGGGCTGCTTCTGAAATAAGAATTTATGTCCTGTAGCTCAGCATATCACATCCATAATTGCCAACAACAGAACTGAAAATTGCATTTACATCCAACGCATGCCTGGATCATTTTCTACACAAGAAATAATTAATTTTCCAGGGAGCTTTTCCATCAAATTAATGGTTGCTTTGAGAATTAAATTCCCCTTATTTTCTTCTAGAAAATCATTAGAGATTAGAGAGATGACAGAATAAAGTGGACAAGAATCTTGCCTTTCACTTCAGCTAACAGTATGTTAGAGCCACACTTGATCATCAAAGCCCCCTAAAAGAATTTAGAGACAAAAAGCTGGGTTTCACATGAAATCTGAAGCTTTTGTGATTTGAAGACCTCGAGTGCTTTTTGATTGTGTTTTGAATTGACTTTTCTTGTATTAGTTCAAAAGTTATTGTTATGATCAGCTGCAGAAAATAATGCTAAATTAATTCCATAAAATTTTATGAGTGAAATTATACAACATAGTAATGAAATGCAAATATCCTTGTTCATTAGGCTCATCCATTTCAATTGTACCTGCAGTACATTTCTCAGCGGGAACTGTTAATCATACAGCAGCATGGAGAAAAAAATATATTATATTAATTAAATTGCCACATTATGCGGCTGTGTGCTGAATTATGCCCATGAAATTCAACGCAGCATACATTACTATTTTTATTAGATCAAGAGAATTTTCTGTTTATGGAATTTGGGGGGAAGACAGTGTCATTTTGGTGTGCACTACAAGTAGAAAATGAAGAATAGTCCAGTATTTCAATGATAACAGTATTCTCCAAAAGAAAACGTCTGCATGAAATTCACAAAACCATGATCCTTCAAAGACCAATTTGTGGGCACATGGAACAGTCCATGGAGACCACACTGAAAGACTGAAGCACATAGGAAGATTAGAGGATTGGACAGAGAAAAAAGGATTGGCAGAATTGAGCCACCAAATTCAAATATTCAGCCAACCTCTACTCGAGTTGATCCAGTGCTGAATACAGTTTATTTGCAAAGGTCACTTGGCTAACTTACCCATTACCCAGTGCCTGCAAGGACTTTGAGTACTTTAAAGATTAAGCTGCTACATGCACATCAAAAAACTTGTCATAAAGGCAGTTTATGGTATGTTCACATTCACAGAAAACAACGCTGCTTACTGGAAGGTGTTCATGAAACTTTCTTTTTCCATCATTACACTATGCATATCCTTAATGATGCCTCGAAGCTGGTTTCTTACTAGGATTTTGAACATGTAAGGTTAATGGACGTTTACTACTGGAATTAGAGGTAATGTCCCCAAGACCCTCTTAAGAATGCTGGAATCAATGGCACAAGTGAGGCAGAAAGAAGTCTACTTCAACAAACATACTCAATTTAAAATGTCAGTTTTCCTTTACATATAAAATATAGCACTTCACACTGTAGATTATGCTACAAAGAGGAAGGACAGGGCAAAGTTATATCTCACAACATGCTCTCAGGTTACTGAAGTCTTCGGCTTCCCTCTAAAACACCATGATGTAAGGCCTGTTAACCAACAATATTTGAAGAAAAATCAGCATTTGCATTTACAGACGATCAAGGATTTCAGGTTCCTTGAAGATTTGTAGCAGTGACATCAGAACACCTAGAAAACAGGCATCTAGCCCTGACAGGACATTAGGTTTTAGGCTCTTTATCTGTTCAGTGGACACAGACTTTTCTGGGGCTGGGCAATCCTGTAAGAAATCATACTTCAGTTCCTGTATTTGGAGGAGATGCTGCAACCTGTGTCTGACAATTCCCAGAGGGCTTTAACCAGTAACCTGTCTCGCAAAATGCTGATAGCTGTACAATTCCATCTCCTTCCTCTGTGTTTCTGGATAAAGCAGCAAGGCCTGCTGTTCCTCACACTGAACCAAAGGCTGACCGTGGGCTTTCAGCATCTTCTGGTTATGCCCCAGAGGTGAGGTCCTCTGGGCTACAGAACTGGGTTCCTCTTTATACCTGTTATGCTATCAGACCATTCTTGCTCTGTGAGCGTCAGGTCACATATGTAACTTCATTCGTGTGTGGTCTTACTGATCTCAGTCTGTCACTCTGGCCCTGGACGGGTTTACCTTGCACCTAAATGGCATTTATTTTTCCCCATTGGATGCAGAGACACAGAGCTCCTGTACAGGAATACACATAGGCATAGGTAAAAAGAAGTGAAGTGTAGTGTCACTGAGTCCCAGGGAACTGCCTCTCTGCCATTAAGTTATTTGTGACCTTTAGAGACTTCCTGAGCAGGAAAGGTGTCAGATTGGGCAGATTTTGTCACATTTTTAAATAAATGGCAAGACCAAGATGGTGCCATATATGATAAAACTTCTTAAAATATTTTGAAGCTTCATTTTTTGTTGCTTCCTTGTGTATCAAATTCGTTCCTTAAGTGGCTCTAATTTTTCACTCTTAATAAACATTTTGATATGAAGTGGTTGCAGTGCCTTTCACACTGCAATGAAGACTGCAGCCATGATAGCCATGTCTAATATATCCACTGATTTAGAAATGAGTTGTAAAACTTTGTTCTAGTTTCAAAACAAATAGAATATTTATTGTTGAAAGCAACTGTTTAAAACACAAGTTCACGTATAAATGTATCAAAACTACCTTGTGCCAATTTGCTGAACTGCCTTTATAGAAAACATATATTTTTAAGAGCCTTTCCTTTCTTGAGCATTATGTCTAGATTGATAATTATCTAAATTAATCAAGAGCTACTCAGACTTGAGGTCTGGATTCACTCGAATAAGAATTATGTTATCTGCTCAACAGTTAGCAGGACAATTAATTCAATAACTCTTTGCATTCTGGCTCAACACATTGGTCCTGACAAGCCGTAATGAACTCATGATGGATAGGATAACATTCAGGTCACCACTGCATGACCCATCTAATCTGACACTTGAATTCAATTCTGATTTTTAACAAAGGATCCTCAAAATGAAGAGGAGAGATTTTTTGCACGCTAGTAAGTCAAACTAATGTTCTCCTATTTTCCCTAGGTTTGTCTCGACATTTGTCTATGAAGAAAACAAGGTACAGCTAAGGATCATTGCAATCACCCACTCTGAACTTCTACATAAAACAATTCATAGCATTTAGGGATGTTTCCATACCTGTATCTTAAAGGACTTGGCACAGGTTTTTCTCAGACACTGGAGGGCAGCTGCTTATCTGTTGTGGCAGTCAATCCATACTGGTCTCCCTTATCATTTTACTACAGCACCAAGAGCAAATAGAGCAATCACAGCAGTAGCAGGGATTGCTACAGGAGGATGAAATTAAACTGCAGAATTCAGATGGGAAGAGAGAAACACACAGCACTATTGCCAGGAGCAACACCAATTGCCAGTGGAATATCACAGCACCCCAAAGGCCACAAAGGGTCTGCATCTTCAAGACACGCAGGTTTCAGAAAGCAGAAACTAACATTCTCGCTTCTGAGAAAGGGACATTTGTTAAATTTTTAACTGCCTACATGAGATTAAAGCTGACTTTTTTGTTCCTACTTCCATAGCCCATAAATCAAACTGAGACAAGGAACTGATTCTCAGAAATTGAAGCCCTCAACTGTAATAAGTAAACAGATAGACAGATGATACATAAATAAATAAACACACAAAACAACTACATTTCACTGCAATTTTATTAAAGCTGTAAACTAAAACAACTGCCTATAATGTCAGCCAGATTTATGATTCACTCTGACATGGTCACTCTGTTGGCATGGCCTACTGCAGGGAGGCATTCTCATAACGACAGAGTTGAAAGCACAGCCATCGATTGTGGTTCTCTTTCCCAGGTTCAATTAAGAAACCACCTTCTTTCTATTCCTCTTCTTAGGGCTTTCTTCATACTCTCCCTAGCAGCAGTGGACAGGGAGGGCTAAGAAGTCAAACACTTGACATTTAATGTCAGTACAAATATTGCCTCTTCACTTAGGATTATATTTTGCTTTTTTATCTCATGACTATATGTCCTTTTGACAGCATGTGCGATACGTAGCATCATACCATGATAGATTTGAATGTAAACTGTAATAATTATGGTCTCTTTTGAGACATTTACCTAGAAACAGGCTATTCAAATTAGACCCACATGTAAGATTTTGACTACTGTCTCCAAGACCATGGAGATGTTAGAGCACAAGGACAATCAACACAATGCAAATAACACAATAAAACATGCCATATGCCAGCCTTGTAAATTGTTGAATTCTTTAATTTTGTATTTCTCCAGAGTGTGAAAATTTGAACTGCTCTAAATTTTGCCAGCGCAGTTTTCCCTAAGAATGACCCAGTAGTCCTGTCCAGATGAATTTAAAGGATATGTTTGAGTGGCTTAAGAAATCAAACCAACTCACATTGCTAGACTAACAAAGGTTTTGTGAAATGAAAGCCTGCTTTACAAACTCCTTGGGGTTCTTTGAAGGCTTTGCTAAGGACTTGTATTAAATAAATCTTGTTGACTTTGACAGAGTCCTCTGAAAAAGACATCTCAGGGAGGTATACAGCCCTAGAATAGAAAGGAAGGACATTGAAAAAAGGGAAGGGAAGGGAAGGGAAGGGAAGGGAAGGGAAGGACCAGCTTCTGCATCAAAAATAACTAAATAGAATAGGACTCTTTGGAAGGCACAAGAAAAGACTGAGGGGGATAAGACAGAGTTCTTTAAGATCAGAAGTGTCTTAGAAAGTCTGTATAAGGATTGATTTGCAATAAATTTTCCCAGGAAAAAAAATGGGAATAACGAAATTAAACTATAAAGAAGGCATCCAGAACAAAGAGAGTTGTTCTTTATACAGTCACTTTAGCTACAGTACTCTGGTCACAGGGCGCTATGGAGTGCAAACATTTACAGGACTTCCAGGAGAGATTAGCAAAGTTTACAGAAGAGATACCCACAATGCTATAAAATAAACTACAGCTGTCTCCACAAGCCCTCGCGCTGGAAATAACTGGATGCTAGAGGAATAATTTTGGGAATCACGTTTAGCTTGTTCTTACACTCTTCCCTCCACATCTGCTTTTGGTCATTGTCAGAGACACAATACTGGGCTATATGGATTGACCTCCAGGCTGGCTCTTCATGGGTCCTCTGCCATTCTTAATCCAGCTGGGGTTGACATATCAGCTCTGCACCTCTGTACAAGGCCCTTATGCACGGTATCCTGTCACATGTCCTTCTTTCTGCTCTAAAATTACTTGTCAGATTGTAGCTGCCCTTTCAGCCATTTGAGTCGTGGAATATATGGGTAACTCCAAAAGGCAGCACTACAAGAATACTGGCAAAATAAAGAGCGCTTGATTTGCACTCAGAGTTATTTTCTTCTCTTCAGTGGTAGGAATGCATTGAAATGCTACTGAATCGCAGCATGTATTAGGTGTTTTGTATCTTGTGCCTTTTTGTATTCTTACATAAATAGGTTTCCTTTAACCCTGAATGGTTGTTGATATACCATACATACAGCACATTGCTAAATACTGAAGTCAGAGGAATGCATTTAATAAATAAACTCTTTTATGAGTCAGAAATTTTGTTTTCATACAAGCTGCAAATTTAAGACTCAATGGCATTGTGTACTCAAAGTAGGATTTTTCAGCACGTACCATTTTCTATGTGTACCATTCAAAACTCTTTCCCTCCATAAACATTTTCCAGAGGTCAAAATCAGAGTCACCTGGTAGTCTAGTTGTTAAGTACGGTACGATTATCACAGAGAAGCTTTGGAAGTCTGGGAAGGTAGAATATATTACTTGGGATGTTAAATAATGAAGAAATAATAAAACATATATGAAAGAAATCAAGGAAACAAATCATATTCAGTAGCCTTCAGTTATATAGAAGTACTATATCTAAATTTCTGTTTATACTCCAGCAATTTACATTTCAATATACTGCTTTAATTCTATTTTTAGTTGTTTTGTGATGGACAATGACCACTAAAATAGCAACTGAAAACCACAAAATCAGATTCTATACCAATTTGCATTGCCAAACAGATCCCTGGAGATTTCCCCCTGGAAAAGCCACAACAGATGGGTAAATTGACAGTGAAAACCCATAACAAACTTTGGGTCTGTATCTAGTTTTCCCATGCCAGACTCAGTCCTGACTAGTGCAGCTAAGAACAATGTTTACTGTTAGAATCATGCAAATGTGTAGCAGCTCTTGTTCATGTCAGGGCAATAGGATATTCTATTAAAAGTGCTGTATGGTTCCACTCAATACGCAGTGTGAGCTCACCTTGGGACTAGAAATCAAAATAAAAATAGAATAAATTGGCAGGTTTCCAACCACACTAAGTTATAGAGTGATTTGTAAGTCATGTTTTTGAAACACTGATCAGAATTAATGCTAAGTAGATACTACATAACACATACAGAACATAGGAAATTTTAAACTAGCTCATTCTGTGCTAGCTCCATACTGAACTGCTTTTTCATAAATATTCTAATGAATGGTTCACACAGATAAGCATTCAGTCCTGGGCTATTACTGGAAAATTCACCCATTTGAAGACCTTGAACCAGAAAGCTGGCAGGATCACAACATAAAGGTGTAAACACGAGCATTCCCCTCAGAATTCAAACACTGAGTATGTCTAAACCTTTGCTGTATGAGTATTTATTTCTCATGGAAAATAGAAAGTAGCACTTTATAAACAACTATTCACAACAGCCGTAAGTGTTTGCCATTCGAGCAGATGTTAAATTGCTCATGTTTGTTGGTAATAAGCCTGACAGTAATGACACTGCATTCGGAAGTGTCATCATGCCTGTCAAAGTCCAGAAGACACTAAAAGTGGTACATTAATCTGCTACAACCTACTAACTAACCCAATGAATTCCTTAGGTCAAAAATCAAAAGCTAATGGAATTAATGGTAAAGGTCCAAAGACACTATCAGTGACTCACTCATCCATCTGGCATCTGGCAAGGCAACAAAAACACACAACAATTAAAACCTGGCATCATTGAAGCTAACAGTAAGGCTCTGGAGAGCTTTGCTGTTGGGATGGAGATCCCTTTTACATCCAAAAGAGACATAAAACGTAAGATTCCATGAAATCACCTAGTTCTGTGCCAGAAAGTAAATCTACAGAGCACTTGGTGGTCCTTGCAGATCCAGTTTCTCAGACTGCCAAGGCTGGTTCACTCTGATTCTTTTTTGAAAGGGAAGGTGATTCTTATTTGGAGACTCATAAATAAAATCAAAGCATTTGTAAAGAACAGAGGAGAAAATTGGAAGACTAACATCTCACAACTACATATATATTTATAGTTTATGTTTTCAATTTATAGTCAATGCTTTTTAAAATACCTGTTTGCTGTGTTGTTTGCCATCCCTACAGACAAAATAATCCAAAATTTCAAAATGAAGTGCCAGCTGTACCTAAAGTTTTGTTAGCTCCCTGACTTGAGCTCTATTCAAAAATAAGAGACTTCTTCACCTCAGCTGGTAAATTTGCTGTCTGGGACAATTCCCTGTAACTCAGGAGACCCAGACTCTCATCTGCTTTCTCATTAAAACATTTTATCTCTGTGTGAGAAAATTAATGGTTAGTTTGTACAAAGTGGACAATATTTGACTGCAATTAAGAGACACTTGCCGCCATAATTCTCCACATAATTATTCCCCAGCATAAACGACAAACAAATTTTCACACAGTCCCTCAGACATTTAGTGCTCACATTTTGGAGGTATCATTTTCATTTCAATGTAGAAAAGAAGTGTCAAAACCTCACCATTTTTTTAAAGAACTGTTTCATTTTCTGGGCAATCCTACTCCAGAGCTGCTGTCTGCCAGTTCTGTACCGATTGCCATGTCAGTATTTTCATAGAAGGCAGCCACTAGTGCTAAACTGCCCCATTAACTGAATCATTCATTCAGCAACTGGATACTTTGCACTTTGTGTCAGCCAGGATTTCTTTTGGTTTATTAACTATGGATCTCAAGCCACCATCTCTCAGTGAGCTATCTCCTTTTTGTATCATTTGTGTTAGATGCAACCTTAAGGCAAAGAAATCTTCTAAACAGATTTGGAAGAGAACATTTTGTCAAGAACCTCATCTCAGCTACGACAACTTGAGGAAACAAGCCAGTTAAAAGAATGGAAGTAGGACTGGTAATGAACACAACCACACTTCTCCCATCACTGGATCTGACTTTGCCTATTTGTAAACATGTAGAAGTCTTGGTTTATTTTCCCAATCCTACACACTTAGGATGTTTCATCAGCATTACACAGAAAAAAATGATCAGCAACAGGAAAAGAATTCTCAAAAAAGTCTGACACTGTTCACAGAAAAAGCTCTGTGAGGCAGCTGGTAGTGTGTTGACTTCTATGTAACCAGGCTTTTGTCCTCAGTTGTCAGAAGAGACTAGAAAAGCTTCTCTGCTACCACTTCAGATGGCAACAGACTTGTTCTAAAATGTGTTGCTGATTCAATTCCTTTACTTTCACATTGTCTGTTGCAGTAAAAAGGAGGGTATTTTCAAGGGTTACTCACAGTGTGTAGAATGTAACTTGTAGAAGATGACAAGCAGACCGCAGGTGTTTTAATAGCCAGTGTGGAAAATAAAACAGTTCTGCAGGAGAGGCATGCTCTGACTACAGTGCACTGGAAGAACCATTAGTCTTTTAATAGGGCATTGGTTTCTGTTTCTCTCCTCTCCAGTGCCATCTGAAGCATTAAGATGTGGCTAATTAGGTGGTTAATAATAGGAAGCACTCCATCACCTTCAAGGAACAGGAAACTTCTGGACATATTAGAAAGGTAGGTAATGAAGTCACCAGCATCAAAACTACCCTAGAAACTTAACAAGATTCCTTGACCTACTGACAATGTCACCAGACTGTAACATGACCTGGGAGTGGTCAAGGAAAGAGAAATTTAATATTGCTGCTTCTTAATATTCAAAGTAGTAAGACTGAAACATGTATCTTAAACCTTTTATTAAATGAAGCATAATAAAAAGGGGCCAGCACAAGGATTTCTGCATATGTAACTGTGCATTCATTCAAATACTTGTCTGCAGCTTCCCAGAAAGTTCATAAATCCCTCAAGTATTTCTGCACTAAATCACATGCCAGCATGCACAATGTTTCCATGTTTAGTGAAGAACACTCTGTACTTCAACCTCTAGAGTTACAGGCAGAGAAGGAAAGTGGTTATGCTCTTGGCATACAAATATAGTTTGATGAGAAAGAAACAAGAACATTACTAAAAAACTCTCTCAATCAGCCTCAGGTCTTTACTCCAGGGTCAAATGAACTTTTTAAGACCCGATTACTTGTTCTTTTTAAATTTTTCCCAGGTCATTACTCTTTATGTCCAAATGACACCTCTTGACAAACTTAAACTTTGCAGCCTAAAGAGAGCAACATTTATTCCTTCCATAATTAGTTACAGAGCTTTTGCTCCCCATTCCTGTGCAAACACAAATTTAACTGGCTTCCTTCTTTTGCTTCCTGTTTCTAATTAGCCAACGCAGTGATGCCTTCCCTTTAGAAAATGAACATTGGACAGTGTTTACTGGAAAAGGCTGGTCCTCTTTCATATTCCCAGTGCAGCTAATTAACCTCTTCTTGTCTTGGCCAAGGGTTGAATGTATCTTACACTCATATTCTGTCAGGCCAGAATATCCTGTGGGGTAAGTTTACTTGATACTATAAAGTACCAAGCATTTAGTGTATCCAGCCATTATGTAAAATTACTCTGAATGCCTTTCCATCTATACTGATAATGAGGTCATTTGCATCTGAAGCAAACAGAAACAGGACAGAGAAGAATAGCAAGAAAGACGGAGTTTCTTTTGAAAGAAAATCATCCTGACAATATTACATGTGCTCGTTCATTATACTCGTGTTATTCTCTTGATATAGCATCTTTTTCATAATTGTTTAAAAGCTTAACATATAATCTTAAAAGGACCTTGCAAGCATTCTGCATTTCCCATTCACAACAGTGAATACAGGAGGCAAATTTGGCCATGATTTGCCTGCACACTTAGCTTCACACACATATATCCAAAAAGACACTAGAACCACTCCCAAAGTCCAAGTCAATACTCATCAAAAAAGATGAGCTAATTCCTTCACTCCTATTGACATTGTGCTCCATATGTGAAAAAATCAACTTATGTGTAGGATTTCTGCAAACTTCAGCAGCCAAAAAAAAAAAACCCTTAACCTAAATTAATCATGTAAGACTATGAACATCCCTGTAAATATCAGGAATTCTTGTCAGCAGTTGCAACCCAGCTACCCAAGACTTTTTTTTTACAGTTCTTTTGCTGTTAATACTTAAGCAATATCTAACAATGCCAGAAGAGACCCTTTCATTCTGACGATAGGAATAGAAAGAATTTGTGGTTTAAGGGCTTTTCTGAGATTTAGAATTCCGGAATTCAGAGCTAAGCTCTGCTAATGGCTTTTCTTGTGAACCACCAGCTCTTCTGACTCCATTGAAACTATTTGTGTGTCTAATAGGTGCTATCCTTACAGCTCAACCACCTGTTTTATGGTCCATGCAGATACGCTAGGCAATGGTATAGAGCACCCACAGCTGCAACAACAATGGGGCTAAGCACCTAGAGGCATTATGAGCCAGTTTTATCTTTCCCAATTGTTCATCTCTATATGAAGAAATTTCAGAAATATCTGAAATGTCCAAGTATTTCATCAGTTATTTTTGAAATGATGACAAAATGTTTTTTCCAGATATGTTGCCTTATATACTGATATATAATCTGTCCTTTTTTTATTATATACAGTCCAGGAGAGCATATGTTTGATATATTAACAGCATTTAAAAAGAAATAACACCTTCACTGAGAACCACTGGAAATATGAATGGTTAATGAGCATTTAAACTAGTGCTGTATTTTATTTGTCACTGTATACCAGAAAATCTACAGTGACAACCATCCTGTTTGGTGACTTGAATACCCTTAGTGTTTCCAAAACCATTTTCTACATTATAGCAAGCACTTTCCCTGATTCAGTCTAAACCTTTTACCTTTTATCACAAGGTAGGGCACCAAGCCACTGTTGTCTCTTGCTTAGCTGTTGATCTTCTAAAGGCTGCAGATCCTCTTCTTTAGAACTTCAACTTTTCCAGCAGTTCCCATTTTCATATACATGGCTTATTATAATCATGTGTGGGAATTTTCCCTTCTCTGTTTGATTTACGTTGTGTCTGATTCATCCTATTGCTCCAATCAATCAACATTTCACATTCTAATCTTCCCAAGTGCTTGTAGTTTTCCTGTCCTTGTTTGTTTGCTTGTTTGCTTGCTTGTTGTCTGAAAATTTAATAAGGGCATTCTCCATTCTGCTGTCCAAACCATTAATGAAAACAACAAATAATACTTAACTTGAGAAACTTTGCTTTGCTCCTCTTTTCAGCTTGTGAACAACAGATAGCTACTCTAAGCATGAATTTTCAGACACTTACTTACACATTCTACACCAGTTCCCTAACCTCTCTGTATCTCTGTTATGAAAATGCTGTGCAAGGGAATCTAATTCTGTTGAAAGTCAAGTTATGTGTGAAATTTGCTTCCTTCTCCACAAAGCATGTCCCTCATCTTGTAAGAAGAATTTAGGTAGTTTGAAGTTCTTGAATTCTAAACAGTAGAGATACTTTATAAAGCGAAATCAAGTTTTTCTAAGGCCTTGGAAATGGCCACTTGTTTTGACTGAGTGAAAACTGGTCTTGAAAATACTACCAGATATGTAAGCCAAAACAATTATGTGTTTTACTTACCTTATATGAGTTAGATAAAGCCATCTTATCTAGGGACTTAAAAGAGAACTTAAGCATCTGGACAAATTTTGATGGCTAATCTCAGCAGTTGCCACTATTGCCCCATCGATTTTCTGTTATTGAGTAAAATCTCGTCAATAGACAAATGCTGTAGGTGCCTTTCTGATTTTTTAAGTATAGGTATAGACAGTAACAACTCTACAGTCCTTTCATCATACACTTGATTATGTCCCTTTCCTAATAACCATTGAACTTTAAAATACTGAGGCATATTGATATATCTAAAGCCATATTTTGCAATAAACTTACAAGAAACCACTGAGTACAGTCACGCACTTTAGGACTCACTATTAACGAAAATATCCTGCCCATGGGCATTTTCTTTATTAGCAACAATACTTGGAATTGCTAAAGCTAGTTTGAGTTGGCTTCTTTTGTCCATTGCAATTTGAAACTTTTGACTGCTCCTTTCTTCGTCCACAATGTTTTCATTGTTTATTTCTGAAACAGTCATCAGTCAAAGCCAGGAGTCAGAGAGTTGGCTCCACTTTCTGCCACTTACCTGCTCAGTTTTGTACATCACCCTAAATGAGTTCTGCCAGAGCTTCTTGCACATCCATTTGTCCATGAGTGCGTGCAACTGCTCCCTCTGTGCATGATTCAAGCAATCTCCGAGGCTGCTACTGCCCATTTTTCTTTATCCCAAATTGTGTAAACTCAAGTTTTATTTCTTTAGAGGTCATGGAACTGCTCGTCACCTACATCAATCAGTATTATAGGCAGTGAAATAAAGTCTGCATTGCACTGTGGATACAATTTTTTGTCATTACCCATCCCTGCAAAAAACTGCATACAAAAAGATGAAAGTGGAGGTTCTGTGCAGGGTTGGAACATGGAAATATGGATGAAGCTTTGAAAACTCTTGCTATTATCCTTGAGTAAAAAGGATGAATTTTTAAAAAATATTCATTTTCATGTTTCTAACATGCCGAAGGTTAAAACCTGCCTCCCCAGTTTTGAAAGATTAGCAAACATGAGAAAAGATTTTCTATGGAAAGACCCCTGAAACCAGATTTTTAAAAGTCTGAAACTGTTAGATTTTTCTGTCTAGTAATTGTTACAATGCTCACACAGAGAACACTTCATGTGCCCTATCATCCTCACTGTGAGGCACAAACACTTTGTGACATACTGCATTTAAATGACCACTTTAATTACTCATTTTAATAACAGATCGGCCACTACCGTGAATAATAATAAACACCTTCCCATCTGCTGGATTTTTAAGACAAGAAGGCATGTTGTTGCTTCCCGATCTCAACTCTACACACCTGCTAATCTATCCATTTTTCTTCTTGTCTTCCACCAAGCTAAAGAACACAATAATTCCTGTCACTAAATAGGCAAGATAGGAGCAATAAGGACAAAACGCTGTTGACAGTGGAGGTAAGAGAGAACTTACCAAGCCATCAACAAGGGACGTGAGGTAAAAGAAGGCTCTAGAGACTCACACCTGGTTCAAAGCCAAGACATATATTTTGATTTTTTTTCTGTCTGGTTTAATATTCAGTTTTACTTCAGTTGGGTATGAGTAATAACCCATGTTATACCAAACTTTCCAGGTACATACAACAAAATCACTTTGTCTCCGAGGGTGGTAGTTCCCTGCAGTTGCTGTCTGTGTTTTTGGCAAGAATTCGCTGGCCTTGACTGTAACTACCTAGCAGCAAATTGATCACTGCCATAGAATCATTAAATTTGTTTTAATTCATGTATTGTGGAAGTTTTATGAACTGTCAGGAAAGAATCAAAGTAAATTCATGAAGTTAAATCAACAATGTTTACTTTGTCTCTACTACTATACTATAAAAATTAAGAGGACTACATATTTAAGAAAAATGGTCTTGAACGGTCTGAAGTCCAATAATTCATGCATTATTCGGACTAAGCAAAAGAAAGCCCATTTCAACTTTCCTGTATTAAAAGAGGATGCAAACTTACAATAAGAAAAAGTGATACTAATTGTGTCAGCCCTTAATCCAAATCCAATAGAATGCACAAAAAAAGTAAATGAAAAATTATTGAAGATTCAGATTTAAGTACAATTGTTAGTAATCATAGAATTGTGGCTGTTATGAAGTTATGATCTAAGGTTAGATCCATGTAGAAGGATGCTTTTCTCAAAAGATATGGGACTTAACATGATATTGATTTTTTTGGAAGTGCAATCACTTTCTCTTCTCTTTCCGAGAAGATTTGTGAGTTCAATTCTAGAGCTGTATAACAAGAATTCTGTGTCTATTCAAGCCCTTAGCTAAAGAACTATTGAGCAATAAATCAGATGTCAATCCTGATGTACAATATCGATAATTTAGATCTTCCCTCCTGAAATCCACACAGGTTGTTTTTTCATAGGGTGTGGGTTTGGGGGTTTTTTGGTTGGTTGGTTGTTGAGGTTTTTTATGATCCTTGCTCCATCTTCTTAAGTAAAGTAAATGACAAAAAGATTTCATACAAATCCTGCATCTTAAATATTCTCTCTATGCAGTGAAGAAAAAAATCAGGTGAAGTGTTAACTCTCTTTGGCAAGTGCAGCTTTCACCAGGCTCGACAGGATATTGTGACAATGAAGCAGTGGCAACACAAAACATCAAACTTTAAAAGAATTAGATGATTTTCTGTGCAAAAGATAGGACATGGAACCTTTCACATCAGGAAATGAGATTAAGATTTTGTCAAAAAAAAATCACATCCTAACATCACATCATCTGAAAGTATTTTGACAGCATTTGGTGAAGAGTCTTGGTAGCAGCATTGGAAATCACAGCTTCAAACTAGAGGAATCCAGGCACCAAAGGGAAACATTATCTTCTTTTTACATATTTCTTTCTTAAAAAAAAAAAACAACTTTCCACAGGAAGATAGCTTTTGAAAGCTGGATCATCAAACAGTGCAGAGCTAATGAGTAGAGCAAAAAGGAATCAGTGAGGACTGGAAATACCTGTCCATGGCAGAGAGATGGAGCAGGTCTCTGTGAGAAAGCAAGATAGAGATTAGGTGAAACATTCTCCACAGCTGTAACTTGTACAGCATGGGAGAAGCTGGATCGTGAGAGGAAAAAAGAGCTCTTTGCTAACATTTGTGCAAAATTCTGCTTGTGGCTAAGTATGTTTCCCTTTCGTCTTCCTTTGACTCTGCCTGCATCTCCAACACGGAGCTATTTCCCAGCCTAAACTACTGCTGTAGGGCATGCCTCTTTTGAAGCAATATAATCACGTATTTTTCAAGTCACTATATAAAGACCTAGAAGAGAAGTTATATATGAAGCAAAAAGGGAACCAGCAAGAAGTTGAAAACTGAGCATCCAGTATTTTAAATAATCTCCTGAGCAGTTTTAATTAAGGTATTCCTCATGTTGGAAGTACCAAATTTCTTTTTGTGTGTGATCACAACCTTGTCAGCTTGGATGAAGTCAGTTCTCACTTTTTCATCTAGACCTTTAGTACAATTAATATATCACTACATAAGTTTTAAAACCAGACTAAAATATCTTCTTCCCTGCCTAGACTTTACAGCTTCTGGCTAAGGATCAGACTTCTCAAACTTGCATCTTCTTCTAATTATTTTACTCATGAACATATTCTTAATGAATTTCAGATTTCAGGATATTAGGTGGATGGGAGTTAAAGGATATAAGGTGAGTAGGCACTGACATTTGTGGGTTTCCAGGACTATTATTATCTTACAGACACTTAAAGTGAAGAAGACTGGAGAATTTCTCTTCTACAGTCACAAATTTCTGCTGAGGCTTCAACATACCAAAACTCATTAAAATAACTAGTTTACTATTGATAGAGAAGTTCCAATAGCATTATGTTCTTCCACATAAATAATTTTTTAGTGCAGAAAGTATAAATTCATTAATAAAGCTAACACAGTATTTTGCATTTTTAAACAGAATTTTGGTCACAAGCAGAAACAGCAAGACTCTAATTGTCGATATCCTTTTACCTTTCAGCTTTAATTCAAAGTATTTATGATTGCTGTGATGTACTAAGCAGCCTAAAATAGGGCAGGGCCTGAGGCCATTGCTGCTTATTAGCATTTTTTTTCAATGTCATCTGATGCATTTCGATGAACTTCTAACCTTTTGCTGCCAAAGAGTTTGGATATATCTGTTCCTCTATCTTTCATGCAAATTCCTGATCAATTCTAGGAATAGATTACACAGGTAAGGGGACTCCCACTTCTAGTACTGTATGGTTATCTTTTCAATACTCTTTTACATAAGTAAAAGTGAATTATAAGATTGAGCAACTATAAAAACAAGAGACAGTCCATGTGATTATTTTTTGCCCAAAAAATATGGAAGTAAGTTCCTATATAATAAATGGTATTATTTATTGGCTCTACCAATCTAAATACAATACTTGGTTTTAGTTTCAGACATGTCAGAATTCCTCTTTGAGCTAAGATTTAGGTATTTTTTATTAAACATTAGTGAACCTACCAATATGCGCAGATATCCATCCGTGGGCAGTGGTGTGTTGCACCATTATAGAGAAAAGTGTCCATTATAAAATGAATCAGAGTGATAATTCGTGAACATTAAAAACATTATTCTGCAAAAGCTATGTCACAAGCAACACTATTTCTAGGAGGTGCTTTTGAATTTTCTCCTATGACAAAAACCCTGCTCCCAATACCAGACTGTCTTCTTCTAATTTAAGGTGGGTAGAAATCCATTGAAGACTTGTGTCACATGTGCAGTAGGTAAAACTGAAATGGCAGCAATGCTGTGAAAATGCCAACACAATTTCTCTGCATAATAGCTTAAATTGTCTTCTAATGCCATTTGTACAGAATGAGAAAGTCATTAAAGCTCTAATCTTTAGTATTGCTATTACCTTAACTTTTTTCTGATAAATGGTAAGATATTGGTTCATCTTGAATTAATAGAAATTTTGTGGAATAACTTTTTTTATGTATGGCTTTTATAACAGCTTTTTTTTTTTTTTGCTGTTTATGTACATTTGCGGTGGATGTGTGCATGTATATGTAAAGAGAAGAGATATAAAAAGAGATTGCAAATAACTAATTAACTTTCTGAAGTCTCAAAAAAACCCTACGTCTTCTTTATTGATGGAAGTATCACATGTCAAAGGTAAATGATCTAAGCATCAAATAATTTGGTTGTATATACGGGATAAATTGGGAAACACTAAAATATGAGTTCATTAAAAAAAACATTTTATAAATCAAAAATCATATACTGCCACAACAGACATTCAGCCCTCACCACAAAATAGACAATGTTTTCCTGATATCCATCCAAATATTTTTTATAAAAGTAGGATTAAATTTATATTTTTAAAAGTGCTGATTTTCCTAAAGGCAATAACGGTGAAAAGAGAAGTTTGAAATTTGCTTGAATTTAACCACTATTTTATTATTAGAAGGAGAAGGAAAAAATAATTTTACATTCAATAAGGAAATTAAAATTATTCAGATAATAGTGGTGGATGGAACAAAATTTAACTTCAAATGAAAAGTGCTTTAACTGGTATTTAACTATCAGAGAGGATGTTTTCTATCCTAAAGAGTGGTATGGATGGAGAAAGTAGTAAATAGGATGTGGAATCATTAATCTGTAGTTTTATGAGCCAATAGTAAGCCAATTCCAACTTTGCACAATTGCAAAGACTTTAACAGAAAAATAAAGCTTCTACAAAATGAATATTTTATTGTGTCACTGAACAGAGATAAATACATATTCTAAAATACACTGTATGCTTTAGCTGTGAGAGAGAACTTTTCTCCTAATATCATCTAGGGGATTTAAAACACAGCATTATAATTCTAATATATATAAACAATCAAAAAAGTGAAATTCAATGAGGTTTAAGAAGTGATGGACATCAAATATAGATTTATCTGCTAAAAGTAATAAATTTGTTCCCTGAGAGCGAAAGTCTATGAACAAAATACTGCCATAGTACGAACTAGTTACTTTTTCAGTCAACTACCATTCCCATCAAAAACTCCAAACTTTTCGGCCAAGTGAGAACAGAGATTTCACCATTCACCTCCCTTCTATGCAGCTGGCTAACTATTCCCTCTGTTAAATTCAGGAACTGGTCCTGATACGTAGTGAAATGTGCACATCTTTGAGGCTCCTGCACCTTTACAAACCAATGGTTAAATTGTTTAACTGTTCCAAAGCAGACATTGAGACGTGTCCGCCCTGCAGAACTAATTCTATGACAAGTTGGGCTTCCTTTTCTCTACATGTGAATGTTTGAGGAAGCTATACATACTCATAGCCTCATTAAAATTCTTTATTATTACTTTCTCAACAAGTTCATGATTTTTCCCCTACAAATTACTTAGAAGAAACACAAAAAATATCATTAATAACCCTCCTTTCACTTGCCAAAAGTTTAATAAAAAAAAATCAATAAACCACAGTGATAAATACATGTTAAACCATTATGAGAGTATCACATAATGATTGGTATTGCAAAGCCGAAATTTATCAGCAGTTATCTCATAGAGGTGTTTGATGACATAAATTGATCTTAAAATTTTAACGAGTAACACTGGTTTATGTTGACAACTGTTTAAATAGCTAGCGTTGGCAACTGAAGTAAAATGATTCAATTTTCCATTTTCCTTCCCAGATAGACTTCTAAAGTGACTCAGTATTTTCCACCAGTGCGTTAGGAATCTTTGAGCAAAACCTATACAGCAGCATGGAAGAAGACAGACCAGGGTAGCGGAGAGCCAGACTGCCTGCCTGTCAACAGGGAGCTGGGAAATCTCATTCATAGGAGCATTGAACAGAACTGGCACAAAGCTGAGTGACCTGAACCCATTATCCTAGGCATCCTCTGGGACCAGTGACAAGCGATCACACCTTCAGAAAATTATCTGCAGCTTGATGACTTTGAGTATTTGAAATATTCTGATTCCAAAACCTGAAGAATTTGCCAAGAGTGACTAAGACTCTAAAATTAGTTGTGTCAGTGCAATCCCTAAAGCAGATGCACAAGTCCAGCTGATGAAACAGGAGAGGATCTAGTACAGAGCAAATTAAGGGCTTACAGTTTCCAGTTTTGTGCTTTAACTAAGCTTGGCCTGTAAATATCTGAAAAGTGAGTCTTGAATATATCCTAGAATGGTAAAGCCAAATAAAATGCTGTTTCCACTAAAGAAAAGCTCAAGTTCATCTTCCCAAGCTAGTGTCTGGATTGTGGATATTCAATAATAAGATGAAAGAACTGACTGTAGGTCAGCCAAGTCATTCACCACAAATTCAGCAATGTTCTGGATTGCAGTCCCTGCTCTAGAGATAAAGACCAAAATAAACTAAAACAAGCAGCACTAAAGCGACTCTATTCCACCTAGTAAATAGTTTCTTTTTTTTTACACAGAGTATCTGCACCAATTTGCATCCTAATCACAGTCCATGTAATTCTGGTCCAGTGAGTCACAGAAAGGTTTGCACCGCCTCTCCTGAAATGACAGGAATGTCTGGCTGATACATTCTGAAAGAAAAATAAACATGCGAATAATACTAAATCTAAATTAAACAAAACAGTTCAATCAAGCTCTGGTCAAATTAGAGGGTATAATATAAATCCACAGCATAAAATTGACATTTTTTGAAGATTCAAACCCCTTCATCAATTGCCAATTAGAGGCCAGATAAAATCCCAGTAGGCTCCATGGTATATTATTCCATCATGGAAAATTACTGTTGTAAGCATGAAATAGAACAGACATTACTACAAGAGGAGAAGACTCAAATCAGTGCAGTAATTCCAGCAGACCTGAGCAATTAAAGACATATTCATGAACATTTTTGAAATTAAGTGGGGCATCTTCTCCCCGCTGTTAACTCCCAAGGTCCCATGCACACGGTATTGGCAGCTTTTGGACTGCATCCAGTTTATTTACAAAATCACTAGTCAGTCAGCCTAAAAAAATGCCATGAATGTTAAAACAAATTAATTATTTGGGACAGATTTGTACTAAATGTGCATTCTTTTTTAACTGTTAAGATATTAGCCCAGAGCAAAAGAGTTTTAGGACTCAGCCACATGACTCACCATAACTAACATAGTATTAATAGCAGAAAAATAAATAATTGAGAAAATTTTGCACCCAGCAAAAGCTGCACCCAACCAGCCCCCAGATTTTTCTTGCAAAGTTATTTAGAAAATATTTATGGCTATGTTGCCTGGTAAAGAGAATGAGGAGGGGGAAAGGGGAGTGCTGAGAGAAGGGGGAAGTCTGGGGGAAAGGGTGAAAAAAAAGGCTTAGAATGTAAGTTTACAGATTTATGAAACCTAACCAGCTCCAGCCAAATTCAGAAATACTCCAGTCTAGGAGGCACCTTGCAGTTCTGTGGCAAGTACATCTCTTCTAAATAAACAGAGAGGGAATCATGCTGTGATACCTGAGTACCACCTGAACCTGAACCTCACTGGGAATTGTGCTAAGAGTTTAATAGTGTGGATGAAACTGGACAGCACTGGGCCCCAAGCTCCACCTCTCCTCTAGTTTTCTAGTACACATTGCCTGACTGACCTGCTGTAGCGAGAACAGATGAAGAAGAAAACCATACATTTTTCACTAGAAAAATGCCTTGAAAACAACGTGTTGACAAGAGACCACAGTCTTTTCTCAGCCCTGTTTGACCTCAAAGAGCAAACCCAATGACACTGGACACTTCAGCCCTGGTGAAGTTACAGGGAAGCGGGTCTCTTAAAATGCTACTGCAAACCTAATTCTCTTACCCTGGTCTCCCAGCTGATCATTTTTGTATGACAGAACGCATCTTCGGGCCATGATCGGCAAAAACAGAGAAGTTCAGAAAATGCAAGAGGGAGGATTATTCCAAACAATAATCTTATTCTACAACTGCAGAAAAAAGACCACAGACAAACAGGTTTTGATTCTAGTTACGGAAACATATCTCTACACATCAGAGCTTCCTCCTATATGATCCATGCTCTTTTACTCATCCTGATGGCCCTTCCTTGGACTGACTCCAGTTTGTCCACATTTCTTGTGTACTAAAAGGCCCAGAATTCGTGCCAGCACTCCAGGTAGGGCAAAACCAGTGCTGCATAGACAGGGTAAACCACCTTCCTTGGCCTCCTGGGCACATTGTGATGCTATGCCATGTACATCTTCAGTAACAGGTACATCTGCCAAATTGGTTTTTGATGTAGCAATTTTCACCTTCTCCTTGCATAAGCAACATTTCTATTTCTGCTTTTCTACAGATAGAAATAAAGTATGTTAGGTCATAAAAAAGTGGAATAGCTCAGACAAATAATTTTTTCCATCTCTAACTTTTCTCCTTTAGTCACCAATATATTTTTAAGCAACTTCTCTGAGATTCCTAGTCTGTAGCTCTCTGCTGAATGTACGGTTTTAAGCACTCAGCTGTTCACAGTTTTTCAGCTCCGTGATTATAAAAAGCATATTTAGCTTTGTGAGTCATGTGGAAAGACTTATCAGCCAAGACGCTTTATTCTTGGGAAGGTGTCTCTAAAATTAAGACTCACCAAATTGCAGGCTAGAGCTTCACTTCTATGTTGCTCTAGACATGGTAATGAAACGCTGATTAGACTTTCCTCAGATTTTGAAAGTGTGGCATTTGACACCTCCAGAAGATATCCTAGGTTCAAACATAGTGTACCCAGTCATGCAACTTCAAACTATCCATGAGTAGTTCTACAAAATACAAAAAGATTAGGAGCCCTGGCCTAGATTGTGACTGCAAATCATGAGGACAGTTCTGACTGTAGACAGTTCATGTGTAGACAGATGTGTACTCCATGAATAGCTGTGGGATAGAAGAGGTTAGTTGCATACCTCCGTATGGTAGTTACTTTCCCTCATCAGGTCTGCTTATGAAAGTGTTATTTAATTCAAAATGAATGAACATTTTCTTCTTTTTAAATAGAATTCCATTTTTAAATACTTCCATTTGAAAGCAAAAGAGGAAGACCCTCCAATTCAAACTTGCTAAGCTAATGCACTTCATAGACACAAAAAGGTTTGGTACCATTTTCATGACCAGATGATTCAGTAATTTTGCAAGAACAGTAACTTCTAATCCAGTTCCAGCTACTCCAGCTAACGTGAGAGTAGCAACTCTACTCACTCCTATTCCTTTCTATCTCACACCCCTCCAAGAAGGCTAGGCTTTGGATCCAAGTACATAGACATTGCTTTGAGCAAATGCAGAAGCTGTAGTTCGTTTTTTAACCCTTTCCTTTCTCCGCTTAACAGAGAGGATGGACCAGTTTCTGTCAGTGACTTAAATCTAAGCACTGGCCCAAGATGGTCAAAATTTCTCCTTCTTAGAGCTAGGGAGAAGGTGAGGAGGACTTATGACCAAACAGGATGGAACTGCAGCATGTGCAATTGAACCGTAAAAGATCCATTTGGCAACAGTAATATCCCAAGATGGTCTGAGCGTCTCCAGCCCGTAGAGGCTAGAAAAAGCTCTCTCCCAGGGGAATGCCTTGATCTATGAGATTTTTTAAAGCATCAGTTCTTCAGAATTTGGTTCAAACCAAGGTTCTGTCCGTATTAGAAACACTGCAGTGCCTGAAGTTCATGTACACAGTCAGAGACTAGCTTTGAGTTATTTATCTGAAGTTCTGGCACCAGTAGAGTACTACATGATTTAGTACCACACAACTGGAGTGTAGACAGAACATCTTGAGAACTTGCACATAGGCTTGAAATTCTAGGCTAAAGATCCCGAAAATCATTGTAATCTAATCAATATAGCAGATTTCCTTCCAGAACCTGAAACCCAGGCTCTGAGCACTAAGGCGGACACTCGACCTTGCTTCTTTCAGCACCAGTTACCAAAACTGAAAGACAAAGTCTTTCTTCAAATATGTAATGAGATTGGTGTTTGAGAATTCAGATTGATTCTAGTCACAAGTATTATAATACTCCTGTGCCATGAACAGCTGGTAAATGTAGGCCATGTTCATTTTGCTTTGAGCTGGGATTCTTGCAGCTTTATAGCAACAGTCTTACAAAATTGCTGAAGAAACCTCATGACTCAACAACAGTAAGGAAGGCCAAATTTCTTAGAAGCAGATCATGTATTGTCTACTTTTGCAAAACTAGTTTGGGGGGCAAAAATACTGAAACTCTTAAATTATTACCTGTTACTGTTTTTTTACTTTAAGAAAACAGATTCTACAGAGTGAGTTAGCTATTGCACAAAGTTTAATCACATTTTCCCTTCGTTTTTTTTTCTCATCTCTCTTTGCTTATTTGTTTGAGGGACTTCTTACATTTTGGTCATCATTTCCTTGCAACAGGATTTAAAACATCTCTCATAGCTTCAAAATTTTAGTTTGGAATTAAAAGGTATACTGGAGAAGCCAGGAATAAAAATGCTCAGCAATTGAGATGAAATCATTCAAATGAGTATTCTGTCACCATAGTAACCTTTCTTCCACAAATTTGCGCAGGAAAAAACCTAACATGCTATACAGTCATGAAAGTGCATCTAATTATGATTTATTCTTGATGCCACTGATGAGCAATTATACATAAAATGCACTGTACTAATTGTATTTGGGTTTATTTTTTGAGTAAGAATCTTATAGACTAATCCTAATACATGTAATATTTATTTCCAAAATGAAGTTTATACCTGTTTTAGAATACATGAAATAAATCATAATAGCACATCTACCACAGTGCATATCTCTATGCTTACAGTTATTTTCTTGTAAAAAGCATAAATTTTCAGCTTAATTGTTCAGTATTATGAACTGTTAATTAACATAACTTCTCCTTCTTACAAAATAAATATTTCTACTTTTCCTGAGCCTGCTTCTTTCAGAGCTATTCACTTTCAGCAAGGGTTATAGAGATAGATTTAGCCTTGATTTGAAACATGATCTTATAAAGACTTGTGCATATTCTTAATATCATAGACGGATTTATTAAAAAGGTCTGTACCTCCTTGCCGCATAGGGCATAAATTAACAAAAGACAAGGTACTTTTCCTCCAGGAAAAATGGCAATATGTTCAATGTGCACAGACAAGTCTTCAAATTAAATTGGACTTTTCAGAGAATTCAACATGTTCTATTAAAAAGGTCATTTGAAAAGGACATTGCATACTGGCAAAACAGCACTGTTTAAAGAGTGTGAAGAAAGATGGCACTGCTTAATATATTATTCAAAGTGCACAAGTACTATATTTCATGGCTAAAACTTTCTAATTCAGCCTGTAAGGAAAACATACAAATTATTATCTTTCAAATTATATTGTTTGCAGGACATTATCACAGCCTAGATAGACATATTTTTGGATTGATCTTTTCCCATGTGAACTAAGAAGTTCCAACGAAGAAATATTACAATCTCACAAGAATCAATTATGTCTTTGTGAGCCAAAGTTTTTCTGAACCTATAATTTGCCAGATTTTTACATTTGTGTTCTGTGCCCATTTAAGAGAAAAGCAATAAGGTTTCCTACAACATGTCCACAAACAGTATAAAAAAATTCCAAAAAATTGTTGCAGTCTCATATGGCTCTTAGAAGGAACAAAATGCTTTGAAAACCTAAATCAGGTAAATCTTTTGTAATGGACCTATAATTTAAATACTGTAGGAGTATAAAACATCAAAAATCTCCAAGCATCTCAGAAATACATTATCTTCTCCTAACATGCCAAACAAGTCCTTAAACCCATCAATTGTATTTTGCACTTATTAAAGTGCAACAGAGAAACTGTAGTTCTGTGACATTTTTCTTCCAAGAAATTGGTAAACCAGTGCTATATCCAAGTTGGAATGAGAAAAGGACAAACCCTGGCCAGATTCTAGCACCTGAGCAACTGGTAGGATTAAGGCTAGCCCCACATCAGAAAACAGAAGGACTGAGTAAACAAAAGACAAAAGACAGATCTGTCATGATATGCGCTTTAACCAATGACAATGAAAAGAACTTCTCTGCCGTGAGCTTTGTGAAGGGCTGTGGCTGATTTATCTGTTCTATTTAAAAGAGTGAAGAGAGAACTTGGAGAGGAAAAAAACAGCAAAAAGGCAAGAACAGAAAAAGAGTCTGAAAGCACAGAGAGGATTCTGGAGAGAGGCAAAATCGCAACTTTGTGCATAGCTAGGGGGAAAAAGAAAGCAAGCATTCTGCTAAGATGAAGGAAGCTGTGTAATGCTGAACAGTGTGCCTCCAGAGAAGAGAACAATGTGTAACCAAAACTTCGGTAAAAATCGAAGAAACTCTGTAACACCAGTGTAGGATTAAGAAGCAGGCATTCCTTATTTGGCCAGATGCACAAGGTGATATCTCCTCCAAAATACTGTGCATGCTGAGTGCAGGAAAAGTCCTATTTATATACTGTATTGTACATACATATTCATTGATTGTCTCAGAATAAACATATATATGATAATCAATTTCCTGAAATAATTAACCTATTTTCCCTCCCCTTTACAAATGCATTCTTCTGCCCTGGGAGTCCCTTTGGTGGTCCCTAGTGGTCAGTCTCTCTGATGAAGTGAGCTCAGGCAAAACATGATGAATAGCAAGAAAACCTAGTATCTTAGAAATTTTAGAAGGAGTTAGAAATTTTTAAAAGGAGTTAGGTCAGCAGTTGAAAGAGACTGGATCAACTCCAAAACTAATGATGAAAGCTAGACCATGCTGTGAATCAGGTCATTCGGTATGCTAGAAAACAATTCCGTGTGGGGAAAAAATGATGCAATATAAGTAATGGTGCAGAACACAGAAGTCATCGACCCTTGTGACAAGGATTGGAATAGTTGACACAGTCCAGATTGTGCCAAGTCGTATCTATCAGCTTTGCCACAGCAATGCATTGCTTTCCTCCGTAAAAAGAGTCAGCGAAGGTAACGCTTCCCAGAGTAAGCATAAAGCTGATGACAGTAGGAATGAGTGACACGAGGAGACCACTTTATCCTCAGATCAACTGAGAGTTGCAGCTCTTCAGTAGTAATGATGTTAGGAAACCTCAAGAATGACGTGAAAGTCTACGAAGTTGTTGCAAGGTCATTTACACATTTATCAGATTGAGAAACAACCCATTGTTAGACAACAAATGACAGCTAACATCTTTAAACTGCATAGTGCCTACTTACAGTCTCTTTGCATGTGCTAAATGCCAAAACAGAGAGCCCCACAGGAGCAACACTGGCTCCTGGACTGATCACACACAGATCCCGAACAGGATGCATGAGGCATACAGGACTGAAGCATCTGCAATAAGGTACAAGTAAACCAAATGGTAATTGAGATGCAGCCTTGATGGTCCTTTCTAGGAACTATTAGCTAAAATCTTTAACAGGAATCTTGGTTCAAGTCTTTGGTCTTTTGTCTTCGTGGGCCAGCTGTTTAAACCCAATTATTTGTCTATAGAATTCAAGAATGGCAAAGAAGAAACGCAGTAAATAGGTGAATATTTCCAATTATTGAACACCTTCCAACTGCTCAGCTTTGCACTCTTTATTCTACATGAAAGTCTGTTTTCTACAAGGCCATTTCGTTCCAAGTCATTGTGGATAAGAGGTTTTAAATAAGAGTACTTTAGATACCTGCAGGAAACAAGTACACAGAGCTTTCAGAGGAGGTTCAGTGAAAGCACCAGATGAATTTTCAGAGTTAGTATCTTCTTATTATAAAGAGTCTGACAAAAAGTCTTATTTTTTCTATTGGCTAGATCAAAAGCACCTAAATCTGAAGTACGCTCTTTACAAAATTTTAAACTGGTGTAAAAGTCCTTTAATAAAGGGAGCTTTGAGTTTCAAGAGAAAGCAACAGAAAACGTCTTGAAAATGAATGATGCAAAACACCACTGGTTCTTTTAAACCATTGGATACTATTTGTTAGAAACAAAGATTTTTGCACTGGGTCTATTTGATGAATCGAGGTGAAGTCAAATAAAATGTTAAATATGAGATCATCAAAGCCGTTTTGAAACTGTTATTTTGAGACAATTAAATAAGGCAGGTTTATGAAGTGCTCTTGTTTTATGAAGTGCTCTTGTTTTATGAAGATTCTGAGATTATACCTTTTTTGAAAAATTAATATTTGTCTGATACGAGCATTTTTATATTTCATGTTATACTGCACACAATTATTCTAGCAGGACTTGAATGAAACTATGAACAGGAAGAATATTGCTACACAGTGCAACTACTGACAACAGTGTCAGCGTGTCCTACAGGATGACTGTATCAGTAGTAAAATGGTTTTTAAAAAGGCACACATTTTCAAATCTTTATTTAAACTATTTTTTCCTAAAATGTTTTCAGAAATCATATTTTGTTGATTTTTTTCATGAGAAGTTTAAAACACTTTTATTTTGTTTCTAGGCAGGGACAGCAACAGCAGCTTCCTGAGAAGTAACCATTCTGTCCTTCACTGAGCTCTGGCTGCAAATGCCACCAGAATTACTCCAGGCTCTCTCAGTAACCACCATACAAAAGGTACTTGGAGCTTCAGAGTCAGAGTGTTAGACCCTAAATATCATCTTTGAATATGATGAAGAAAAATATCTTATTTGAATATCATCTTTTGAGCCAAAGGAGATAAAGGATCCATAAGCAGGTGGTATGTAAAAAATTTGAAAGTAAAATTAGAATAATCAGAGACAGTACTGACAGCTTTCTTTCACAGCAGTTAAGTGCTGTGTCTACTGCTGTGTCTAGCCACTGTCTGGCTTTTTTGCAGTTTAGGAATTTCTGTTATATTATCATAGATAGTATCCCTTCTCTGGAGCTCTTCATCTCTTTTCTGGAGCAGTGACTGCAAAATCAGGCACTTATAGCACCCATGTTGAAACAGAGGTAGGATGATAGCTTGCTTTTCATCTACCTGAATAACATTAGATTCTGTGTCCCCCTATTTAAAGGTTATCACTGTCCCTTAATGAGTTGTTGGAACCAGAGGCTAAGTGCATGCTTTCTGAGCACAAATAGAATTAGGATGTACTACCCGACACAGTGACTCTTATTGCACTGTTGAAGTCACCAGTCAAAAAGAAATTACTAGAAATATGGAGACTAGTAAGAAAACAAAAATTTCTTCTGTTCTGAAATAAAAATGAAACCATTTAAAATTTGAGGGAAAAAATACATCATAATAGCCAACAACACACTGGTTAGAGATTTAAGACCACATTCCAATTTTGCCTGATACATAGCACAAGTCTTCTGTGATTTGGATTCAAAGAACTACTGTTCTGAACACCCCTCATCCTTGCTCTATCCTGAATTGTAAATTGAAATACATGATTATTCTTCAGCAGTTCTTCTTTATACACTTAAAAATCCCCATATATTCTCTTCTGTTTTACCGTATGCCAGTGACAACTCTTATTTTCATTTCATACCAGAAAAAAATTCTGTTTGTCCAGCTAGTGTTAATCAGATTTTAACACCTAATACTTGTTAGAATATCCCAAATAATACATTGCAAACAGTGAAATAAAAAAACGTCAAGCTAGTTATTATACCCCATAGCAATACTGAGACTTTCACTAAGCACTTTTTATTAACATTTTTTCTGCATTTACATAAAAATTGGGTTTTCCCCTCTGTTTCCTGATAAATGATAAATGAGGCCTTTGATGTACCAGTATGTACATACCTAATGTTATCATTCCAAGAGGATTTGATTAGAGTAACAGAAATCCCTTTATACTTGTGCCAGATGTTACAATGCATCAAAGCATTCTGATGCTATAAAATACATATATATATTATTACGTAAGGTTCTACCATATTTTCCTACAGCAACACCAGCTCTCTACTGATGGCAAATGAGTACAGCTGAGAGAAAGCTGAAGAGACAGTTTATCTCAGGAGGCAGACAGCACATGCATGTTTACCCATATGATGAGCTGTCTCTGTAGCAAAGCATGAATTTTTGCTCTTTCAGAAGTGTTCTACTTCCTAAAATATGGACTCTGGCCAAATTGACAGCAATCACTTTGCAATCTTGTGTTTGTTTGTCTCATAAAGGAACACAAGTTGTCCTCTCTTATTTTTGTTGTTTGTTTTGTTGTAACTGCAAAACTGTTTTAAAGCCAGTGCCTGGAGATTCATGTAAAGGCATATGCTGTATTCCTCACATGTCTGACTGACAGTTACAGCTACTTTAAAGTTTGAGATTTTAACATATGCTACATCCAAATATTTCAACCCAATCCTGTAAAGTCCTAAAAGCATATATTCTTTAATCAATATGTTGGCACTCAGATATTATGATCATTATTAGAGTTTAAAGGACAGTCTTTACAGATAGACTATAGACATTTCAGAAATTTAGAAAAAAAATCAAAAATTCAAGAATAAAAGCTTAATGTTGGGGTGGCAATAATTAAATATGTGTGAACATGGGGTAAGATTCAGAGGTCCTAAAGTAGCAACACAGAACTGAAACATGATGACAAGAACTATTGCTTGTGGCTTTCCTGAGCCCTAACTGTGCACCTTGATCCACAGGACAACCTATTGCACTAGGGTAGATCATAGTTCAAGACCTCTAACTAGAACCTTAACGCCAAGGCCTGCCTTATCCAGTGTTTGTACAACACTTATCATGAAGAGCTTTGAGCTGGGCAAAACCAGCAGAAGTTATTGCCAAGAATGGACAACTAGGTGCTAATCAGATCCTGAAAAAGAAAAAAAAAACCCTAGAGATCTCCCAGTAGGCTGTGCTTGTACTGGGGTAGTTCCAGTTGCAGATGAGGACTCTGTTGTGCAGCTAGACTGTTAATACATAATTCTTATCATTCACAAATGTAACTAAAAGCATATATGCATTACATGTATGTACATACGTATGTATGCGTGCAGTATGAATATAATTCATATACATATAAATATGAAAAGTTAGAGTTCATAACCCTGAGAGTGTAATCCAGATACAAGTCTTCCTTTCTTCTACTGTGTGGAACAGTCACTCCCTATAACATCTTTGGTTTTAGTCACTTGAAGAGCCTGAAGTAATATAGGACCAATGTTCAGGCACTTTCTGGAGTTACGCTCTGGATAAGAGACAAAAATGTACAAAATAAAATTTTGATATCCTATGCTTCCCTACTCTGCAATAAATGAGTTAAATCTGCAATACTTACCTTGAGAAAGGACCATACCAAAGGTTAATATGCAGAACATGAGTATAATTTTTAAAGATTTCAAGGAGTTAAAAAAAACGAAAAAATCTATTCTTACAGAGCTTTAATGATAACTTCCCTCCAGGCAGTAATTCCCTAGAGACAGTTCTTTTCAACCTTACAGCTCTGAGTGTAATCTCCCTGATAAGAGTAATTCCTGAAGGGTATCATATCAGATGTTGGCTAGTAATTCAGAGAGATGGGGGTCATGCCACTATTTTAGATTAGGAAAAAAGAAGTCTCTCATCTTTTCAGTAAAACATCAGGTTTTTCTGGCTTATATAAAACCTTTCTGCATGTTTGCTGCTCCCACTTGAAGCCAATGTTGCTTCCCTGCAGTTGCCTTATGATTGTTAACTACTCTTTCCTTTGAAGTCGTCTTTTAAGCCCCTACTTGACTAAACCAAGAGATTGCTACGTCAGCAATTAAAGTTGGTAGTCCTTAGAGAGCTGACCTCACGTGTGGAATGTTTTCAACACCTTCTAGGACATGGTCAATATTCCAGTCTCTTTCTTTGGCATTGAGTACAACACCCATGGGACTACTGCAGCCTTTGTACACAGAATGGATCAGACATTTTTGCTTTGATAATTTACAAGCATAGTCAAGAAGCTTTATGGTTTTTGTCTTGTGACAAATCAAAAAAGTACAATGAATTCTTTCAGTGCAGTGCCCCCCTGGAGGCAGATCACAAAGTACTATATTGTTCAAGAAGGCTTTAACTTTTTTCTTACTGTACAAAAAAGCCTACTGTAGTTAAAATACATAATAGCACAACTGGAAATAATTAAATGAAATCACACTCCTAGATTAAACCTCCTGTGAATAAACATCATTGAGACTTAGCAAGATTCAATTAAGTTCTATATGAATGAGGGCTAATTCTCCATTTGAGTATGGAGGCTTTCTTAAGATAAATCTGTCATGCTTGCCAAATAAGAAATGTCCTAACCAGTGAGGAAAGCAGGTGAGGAGCCCCCCAGAAGGGAATTGGTTTATTTCTCCTAAGGATGTCTCACCAAAATCAGAGTAATTTTGTGGTTTGGGGCAGTGGACAGTGTTTCTGTCATTGCTGCTGTGTACCATTGTACCTGTGTACCTATTAATATACAGGATGGGATACAATGGATGAATTTCCATCCTAGCTGAAAAGAAACCATACAACCTTGTTAAAATATGACTGTATTTAAAGTAATATATGCTGTACCTCTGAGGAACATAGTCACATCACCTAGCCTGTACATCTAGGTCGGGATCCAACCAGATCAAGGAAGATTAAGTATTTCACATATTGAATAAAATAGAGATGCTGAAAATATACATTAAATGCATAATGACATTAAAAATCGAATCTTATTAACACACAGAACTGAAAGTCCTTTTAAGACAAAATATTGGGAGGAAAGGGTTAAAACCTGAAGATTTAATGAGGAGGGAATAGCTCTTGCTCAAGCTCAAAGTGACCTTGCAGCAGGGAAAGCTGAGGATGTTGGTGTGGGAAAACTCCATTTATTATACATGGTGTTGTTCATCCTCTGCCTGTTTTGAGAAGCAGAATTCCTGTGCAGAGATAACACACTCTCACAGACAGGTTTGAGCCTTCCACTGGGAGAGAGAGAGAAAGATCATAAAAGCACAGCCTTGTGACAAACTGTACACGGTAAAACCCTTTGATATATTGGGTCCAGCAGTGCCCCACCTGCCTCTGCCCACTAGGGTGAACTAAGCCTAACAGAGCCTGTGTCCTTGTGTGTCTCTTCTCTAGGATGAACTAAGCCTAACACAGCCTGTGTCCCTGTGTGTCTTTGCCGCCCAGCGTTGTTAGGGAGGTAATGAAATAAATCTACTCTGCATTTCAGCTGTTCTTTGGAGGCTGCCCTGGTTACCTGTATAAGTCAATTCACCCAAATACCACTACAGTTATGTATCATTTGATAGCCCAGATGGAGCACTGTAGTTAGCAAGTGTTATCATTGAGGTCAATTGCTCACATATGTAGGAAGAGCAAATAAACCCTAAGAGGATAAAAGCTGTCAACAGCTTCACAAGAGCAGAAGTTTCCCCTGTATCCTTGGAGAAAATTATTTCTCAATTTTGTCTCTTTTATAATATTCTAATATCTCTACATAAAATTCGTTGTTATTTGTGATTTGCCTTTAATATGAAGAAGACTTGCAGTGTAGTAGACTCTAGAATGCTTTATTTCAATGCAAAAGAGGTTGGCAGCTAGAGGAATTATTTACGTATCTCTGTGTCACAGTGTAGAGCATCCCGTTGTCATCAGCATACAGTTATTCGTACAGCACAAGCACGCAGGTGTGACCACCTGATTATGCCAAGTTGTTGTGAAGCATAGCCTTAGCCCCTGATGGTGGAAGAGAGTGCACTCTCAGAAGTGTTGTGATAATACCAAATTGAGAGGGACCAGTCAATATGCTGGAGGGCAGGGCTACCATTCAGAGCAACCTAGGCAGATTGGAGAAGTGGGCTGACAGGAACTTCATGAAGCTCAATAAAGGCAAAATATTGCATCTGGAATATAATAGTCCTATGCAACAGTACAGGCTGTGGGACATCTTGGCTGAAATAACCTGGAGGTCCTGGAAAACAAAAGCTAAATACGAGTCAGCAGTGTGCCCTCACAGCCATTAAGGCAATTGTATCCTGGGCTCTGAAAACAACAAGGAAGTGATTATTCCCTTCTCTGTGGCATTTATGAGAACATTGTAGAACTTTGTATGCTGTCTGTGCAAACAAGGACACAGTCCCCACCACGGCCTCCTGCTGACTGATCCCTTAAGCAGAAAGTGCAGCCGTTTCATGACTTTTCTTAACTGAAAATGGTTAGGCCAACCATGACATCCAGGTTCCTCCTCCAATCTTCCACATTAGTTCACTGATCTGAACATGGCAGGTAGGGAGCATTTTCACATTCTGGGTCAGTTATGGGCAAAATACCAAAGCAACACTTTATCAAATCCTAAAACAAACTCTGGAATACGTGTACATCTTCTCTGCACTTCAGAGACCATTATCATAAAATATTCTTATCTAATGCCTCACAATATTTGCTCTAAGAAAATGAATGCATTAATTGTAATGGGTATGGAGTATAACAATGTGTCCTTGGCTTTCAAAGTCATTTCTGATGACTTCTATTAAAACAGTTCATATTCTATTTAATATTTTCATTTCATTTTACTAGCCAAGAAATTAAACTGCCTTCTTCAGAAATATCAATATGATTTAAAGGAAGTTACTTGGGTAAATAAACCCCGATGGCTATTATTAATTTCAAAATTTGCCTTTGTTGCTATAGGCTTTACATTTAAAAAAATGAGTAAGAAATTGAAAAAACTATTTCTGAACTTAATAAAATAATTATAGATCTTAAAAACAAACAAACAATTTAAAATGCAGTGCATCAGTAGTTTCATTTCTAAGAAGGATATAGAGGAGTACAATGCAAGATCAAAGAAGGCAGGAGCTCTGGTTTTAGGAAGACAAAGAGCATTCCTCTTTTAAACAGGTCTGTCACTTTTGGTTGTCAACAGCACTGATTTACAGTGTCCTCTGAACAATCTTTTAATACCTATTCAGTTATTGAAGTATGACCTTTTCACATTCTAATAACCTGGAAATTGCATTTTTATCCATAGATTATATGATATCAGATAACAGTCAAATTCCCCCTGCCAGGCACAATACATAAATGAAAGCTGCTCCAATTACCTAATTTCATATTGGGGTCATTATTGCTTCATCTTTTAAAATATCTGACAAATTGTAGCCAAAATCTATTTGATGAGAAAATGCTGATAAATCTCCACTGCATTGTCAGAATTGAATTGTCAGGCTTGCTGAGGATACAAGTATAGGGTTTTTTCACCCCAGTTTCTGTCCAATTTTAAAAAATGAAGCAAAGCATCCAGTAAGAACTGCTGAAAGCAAAAGAGATGTAGAACAGAGTCGCGCTTCATGATTTACACACCCTATTCAGCATAGGTATGGCAAAGGTCCCAGAACACTGTGTGCATTTCTCAAGGGCAAAATAAGAGCAAACCATTATAAGGTGAGGAAATAAATTTTTCCTCATGCGGTCATTTATGCATTCTTGAAGGTCTGATGATGGAAATATTATTAATATGAATGTAAAATATAAAATACTTTTAATTGCAATCAGTGTTTGCCTGATCATACTGCTGACCACTATGACTCTGCATGCTGCTCTCATTCCAGCTTTAACAACATGGGTTTTATCTAGATTATTCTTTTTTCTTTTAATTATATAGCATATTTTTGCAGGAGGCCTTAGAGGTGATATTTCTCTAGCAGAACTATTATTTGAATCTGAATCTACAAAGGTGCTCACTGACATTTTGACTATCTCCTGCCCATTATTAAAATTGCCTCATTTTTGCATAGGATAACATATGGTAATAGAAACTTAAGAATTCTGATTCTTTTTCTACATCACTATTAGAATTTCAGAGGTGCATAATATTTACCCAGACGTCCTATTGAAATGAATGGCAAAGTGCCCACTGGCTTCGAGTGGAGAAAGGATAGGCCACCACTGAGGGCTTTCATAAATTCTTCCTTTGAGCACAAGACACAGTGCACATCTGTTGAATAAGTGCCAGTCTGAGCCGCTTTTTACCTTACTGTACATCCAAGAATGAATCAGAAATTGTAATATTATGTGAATTTGAAGCCAAAATCCTCTGAATGGCAAGTTAGATTTATAAACTAAAGACTTATTCTGCTAATGCTTACAAGCCTAGCTGACCTTACACACATAGGCAAAGCCTATGTCTGAGGGTATTTGTAGGATTGTTTTTAATCTCAGAGTTTGGAGTTTTCTTGAGGGTTTTTTTTTGTTTGTTTGTTTTACAAGCTAGCAGGCAGAAATAACATTTGATATGTCCTATTTCCTTGAAAAATTGAATTTATCCATTCCATGGATTTGTCTTATTGCTTCAGATTGCTACAATTATTCTTTGGCAGGAAGTGGCAGGACTCCATAGAGTACCTAGAAGGAAATGAGAAAGAAATAAATTCTGAAAGGCTCATATTATGCTAAACGGCACAATATAAAACTTCCTACACAGACAACAAATTGTGCCATGTTTGTCCATTAGATACAAATGTCATTAGATGATGTGATCAATATCTATTTGGCTGTTATACCTTATTTAATTTAACATCTTTCTCTCTCTTGAGTTTTGGGGTTTTGCTTTTGATTTTAATGGTTTTTTGGGGGGAGGGAGGGCATTGAGGGGATTTTTTATGTAGTATGTGTCATAATAAAAAAGAAAAAACTAATTTTGGCAGTACCTTAGGAAAAAGAGGTAAAAAAGTGATGGGCAGTAATTTATTTCCTTTTTTTAATTTCTTTTTTTACTATCTAAAAATTAGTAAACAAGTGTACTAATTGCTTCTCCCAAACACATTTGTGGAAGGCCCATTAGCCTAGCCCATTTTCACTTGGAGAGTTTAAGAGCTTATTTTTATCCTCATACTCAGCAGTCACGTTAGAATATCTTTGTAATGTCATTTGGCAAGTAACACTGCTGAAACTGAGAAATATAGGACTAGTAGAGAAAATACTTTATATGACTGCTTATCCTAGTTTCTGTAAGTGTAAACAGAGATTTGCTTTTGAGAAACCAGAAGTTTCAGTAATTATACACGTTATATAAAAAAGTGTAAAAATGTATCATTGTCGGTTCAGAAAATACAGCTGAAAGATTTCAGTATGCAGGAAGGCTAAGCTAATGAATCAAAATTCTTTTGAAGATGCCTGGGCTTTCAGACAACAATATTGTTGAAGAACTAGTTTCAAGATGTTGCATGAGAAAAAATACATTCTCCTTTTCAAAACCTTTGAATGCATTTGCACCTTTCTTGTCAAATAATGTATTAGGGAAATCTATACATATGTCTAAAACACATTAGTCAACTTTTTTTAATAACTGAACTTCTGAAACTGAGTCACACTGCATCTTTTCTCAGTAAGGCTTCTTGGGAAAACAGAACTTTCCCTTAGGCTTTGAAAAACAAATTTCCTAGGCTTAGAAACAGTGTCCCATGCATTGTGGCATACAAATAAACACAAGACATACAGCATTAAAAAAGTCAATATTTTGGCTACATTTGGTGTATTTTTTAGTGCTATAAAAGATAACCTGGTACCAGAGATACTAACTATTAACCAGATGTATAGCAATGCTTCCTAAAATTCCCTATGCAGATTTCCTGTTACTTATAGTTTCCCTTTTTTCTGTGCAGTGATTTAATAGCTACATCATAGTATTTGTTTAGAAGGGAAAAAGAAACCACTTTTAAATCATCCAAAGGAGGAACAAAAAAGTTTTAGTATTCTCAGTCTCTGCAAAATTCACCTTCTGCCTTTGTGGCTTTTTTAATGTGAGTGTACAATAATGATGACAGTGGGTATAGTCAGCAACTACGAAACTGTGAGTACTCAGATATACCCAGAAGAATCTAAACCTATAAAAGAACCTATTTTTTGCTGTGTTTGATTGTTTTACATGTTCCATTTCATCTGTCTCCAATGTATGCCCAAGGTATGATGATTCCAGTCTTCTAAGAAAGTGTACATTTGGGATGGCTATCAGTTACTTCTATAGAGAGCGTAAAGAAAAGAAGTGCTCCATAAACGTTCAGGCCAACATTTTTAGAAGACTTGTCTCTATTCCATGAATGTAACATAGTCTGGTTTTCTGTGCCTGTGCTATTTAGGCAAAGAAAACTTAAAGACTGAAGTTGTATCCAACTCTATTATAAGTGAGCTCACAAAAAGAGTAGAAGTCTGCAGCAGGAGTTGATCTTGGATATTATAGTACTATTCTCTCCTCAGCAGAGTTACAACACTTAAAATAGTTTAAGATACAAGAAAATGCGTCTCTGGCATTCCTTTTTAAATGTCAAAGTCTAGCTGAAAACACTGAACTGTTTTTTTAAAGAATCCAAAGGCCGAAATATCACTAAATTTTCTGGTTTATATTTCAAGGAATAATGGTTAGAACCTTCAGAAAAAAATCAAAGATTTCTTACATAATTCACTGAATCTGTATGAGGCATTAGACACAGAAAACTGAAGAAAATTAGATTAGTCCATGAGAGCAAATCTGCATGAAGTTTGCTAGTCTGGATGGAAAAAGGCTTGCTAGCTGTATGCAGTGAATACAGTTCAAGAAATAAATTATAAAAGCAGCAACTCTGAAGAAAATGTGGGAGAATTTGTGGTTGCAGTTATGTTCTAAAAACAACCTACAGAAGCAGGCACTAGAACGGTCTTTTTCAAAAAGTGGTTATTACAAAACTGAATCTATATTATTGCCTTTTATCAGTAGGATAATTTTGGCTCGCTAAAATAAGTAGCTACAGCACTGCCAGTGCATCCAGAAACTGTGAGAAGTTTACAGGGTCAAAGTCCCATGGCAGTTCAGGCCTTTCACTCACCCTGTAACAAGCACATCACTTGGAGTCTGAAAACCCTTTCCTCCCAGACTCATACTAGGATCCAGCCTTCCTTCTGCTCCCCGGTCCCAGTGAAGATCAGCAGCTAGGCCAATATTCATCTGAGAGTTTAGACATCAAGATGATCTACTGATAACAAAGTGGCTGCCTTGCCCAAAAGGCTTCTCCCACCATGTCTTCTTGTGGGGTTTTTCAACTGTGCAACTCAACATGGCAGCAGTTTTGTGATCCCTTCTGAAAGACGCCTTGCTCCTCCCACCAATGGACCATGGTCTCTGCATTCATCTCTGCTTACAGAGTGCGGGCAAACATTTCTCGAGAAAAGGCCAGTAAAAATGTTGCATCCAACTCCTACAGAGAAGAGAGCACTCAAGATTCATAGGAGTCCATGGTGAAAAAAAAAATGGCGAAAGACAAATGGGTCCCAAAAAAAAACCAAACCCAAACAAACAAACAAACAAACAAACAACCTCAAATAACTACACACTCGATATGGGAGAAAAAAACTCTCAGGGGTTTTGGTTCTGCTTTTCACTTTTTTTAATTGCTGCAGGCTGCACTTCCAAGCAGAAATTTGGAAGGACACAGAATTACTGAGTTTAGAAGCAACCTTGAAGATCATCTTGTTCAATTCCATGATCATCTGGAACAAGTTGCTCTCCCAGGAATGTTGGCTCCAGAGCCTCTCTGGGTGCCCTGTTCAGTGTTAATGACCTTTACAGTAAAAATGGTTGTTTCTTCTGTTTAAAGGGAATTTCTTCAATTATTTTTTCCTCTTTACCTGTTGTCCTTAACCTGGATACCATTGAGGAGACTCTGGCCCTGTTTACTTTACTTGCCTCCATCGGGTATTTATATAAATTTGTAAGATCCCCTCTGAGTTCTCTGGACTGAACAATCCCAGCTCTCTCATATGTCAGCCTCCACCCAAAAGTCAGATGCTCGAATCTCTTAGTCATTAGGTCAGAAATAGTCAAAACAGAAGCAGCTGACACAAGTTTCTGAATTGGGTAACAGAGAAATGAGAGCAGGGATCCCTGTAAAACAGCCACCCACATCACATAGCGCAACAGCTTTGTTTTGTTCCTCAGTGTCAGCTTTGAAGACAACAAACACAGAGAGCAACCACAGGATTAGTAGGTTTTTCAGTGGCCTTAATATGAATGAACCAGTCTGACAAATTTAGAAACTTCACAGCTACTAGGGTTCCTGCCCTGAACTAAAATACATCTTAGAGGAATTCATTAAGCAACAGTTAATAGGAGTAGGAAACCAACAATCCAAGAGTGAACATGAGCTAAGAGTCCATGTGGAGAGAAGAACCTTTTGTTTGATAGGAGAGAAGCACAGTCAGTGAACAGTTGTGAAGAGATGCTCTTTGCAATAACTTTCTGAGCAGATGGGAGAGGACTAGACCACATTTGTCAAGCCTCAAAAGAGAGCAATACTCAGGACATAAATATTTTGGATAAGGGTTTTAGGATGGAGAGTATAAAAGTTGAAATTACCCTGCATTTCAGAAGTGAAAGTCTTATATGTCATATGGACAAATGGACCAATAAAGAAGACACTCTCAAATAATGTACCTTCATGACAAGTAGACTGTTACTACTATCAATAGTGAGTGAGAAAGCAGGAAATAGAGAAGGTTTATGGAAGACATTAAAGAGTTTATGGAAGACATTAAAGAGTTCTGGTTTAGATATTCTGTGTTCATGGTTAGACATCTGCAAGAAACCTCTGTCTCACAATCAGCCCAGTTTTCAGTTTAATTTCGATTACATTGAGTAAGTCCAGAGTTGAGTGGTAGATCTGTGCAAATATTCAATATAGAGACTGGCACTAAAATTTGCAAAGCATTTCACAGGAAATGGAAGCTGTACACTACAATCCTTATGTAACCATAATTTTGGTAGGAGTTTTATCTGGTAAAAGACTTCAGGGTTGCTTTGTACACTACAATCCTCATGTAACCATAATTTTGGTAGGAGTTTTATCTGGTTAAAGACTTCAGGGTTGCTTGCTTTGTTTCATATGTTTCCAGAAAGATACTTCATGTCAAATCTAGCACTGCCCTGCAATTTTTATCGAAATTTTTACCTACGCAAAATGGACATAAAATGTGGATTTTGGCAAACACTCTATAAGGCATAAATTACAAAAAACATGTAGAAAGTGCCATGAAATCAGAACAGTAGCTTTCTACATCCATTTTAAAGACGTATAAATTACAAATGCAATCTGCTACTGACTTTAACCACGAACTAGTACTTATATACTACAAGAAGCACCATCTTGATCGCCTTTACTGCTCTAATAGATTATGAAAAGAAAGGCAGTGTCCAAGAACCTTTCTTACTTTTAGATAAGTAAAACATGTGAATAGGAAGGGTCACAAACAACTAATGGGCAGGGCAGGGAGTGAGCCAGGGAGGGCATGGGGTGGGAGGATGAGGATGGGTAGAAGTGAGAGGGAAAAGCGAATGCCTGTTTAACCAGTAAGTACACTAAAGGTTTATCCCACTAAACCAGATAATATATGGGTGGTGTGGGTGGCATAGCAGTGAATGGAAATGTGAGATTTTGCATTACTGAGTGGATATACTTGCAAATATCATAGAAGGAGGTAGCAAACCTTCAGAAAATATAGACCATTACCCCCGTAGCTCCAAAATTTCACTTATTATGTTTTGCCCAGTCAAAGAGTTCCTTATATATATGAAATACAGAAATGTCTAGCATGGACAAGTAGCTAAATAAAGAAATCATGTTTCAAGGAAAGGCCTAAAATGTAGCTCACGGACCCAGTATGTATCTTCTCTGAACATATAATATAACCTGCACTGGCACTCCACACAAGCCAATCCAGGAGTCTTCCTGTTCAAGTGTTGCTAAGCAACATCACTACCCAGCAGCAGGGATGTGGTACAAAGAACTGCCTGGCTTTATAATCATTTATCATCTAATCTATAAATGCTTTTCTGAAAAATAGACCAGAATTTTGCAGACTTTGGCAGTTGCTAGCTGGTTTTGCTTTAGAAAAAACTATCAGATATAATTTGGATGCTCTGTCTGCCAGACAGCCTCCCTCTTATACAATTTGCTCTTAAAACTGTCTTCTGTTTATCTCTTCCTAGTAAAATGTTTCATTATCTTCCCTTAAAACTATGTATTTTACCATGAATCCTTCATTCTATTGAACAACTCCTCTTTGTCTGTTTTGTAAAAGGAATGCTGGACAGCAAGTAAATATTTTCGAATTAACTGAGTCCTTTCACTGACACAGCACTTTGTACATTTCAGCTGATGTCACACAGAAGTTGTGAGGACTCTAAGACACATCAGCACATGAAGAATCTGTTCATCTCAAACAAACAAACTACCTTGCCAAGCTCTGCAGCCTATTACATGCCAATTATTTCCCAAGAGTTAAAGTATGTTTGCTTTACTGAAGTACATAGCTTTTAAGAAAATTAAAATTCCTAAAATAATTTGCATAAGGAAAATCAGATTTGCAGCCCGGGGTGCTTTTACTAGATTAGTGTAGAAAGGAACAGAAGGAGCTGGACTTCATCGTCTCAATTCCAGGCAGTCCTGCATGCAAATAGGTGCCTACACCTCGTGTTGCACGTGCTGTGAATCTGGACCATTCTGTACAGACTTACTCACACGGCAAACTGATAAGCAGTGCGCTCAGATTAGACTGTCACTGCTTACTGAGCACAAAGGACTCACTGTGAGGGCAGGTCATCATCAGTCAGTCCATCTCATGAGTTCACTCTATTCCAGATGTACAGCGTGTACTCTATACACTTTTGTTCTGCAGGTGAGCAGCAGCAGCCAGATGTATTCCCAGCATTAGGAACACTGAACAGAACTGTTGTCCTTGCTCTGATCACATGGCTTATGTCTACTTGCTGTGCCTGTGCTGCAGTTTTATGTGCAATAGGCTTCTGCAGGGACAGAAGGCACTTGCCTGGCTTTTTTTCTGGAGACCCTTTGGCTGTATAAGAAGTGCTACAAAGATATATTTCTGTGTGCATATACATTTATATAGATTATTTTCAATCTCTCAGCCGTTTTCCTGAGATAATATTTTGCATTAAAATTAATATTTTTATTTCTTGCTTTTGGATACTTACAGCCATCATCCATATACTGAGACCAGAACTACTGTATTTTTTTACCTGAGATTAAAGACAATGTAACACCATAATGTAAGTGATATCATTCTATGGCTTCTGCTTGGGGCTGCTCTATTGGACTGTGAGGATGTCTTTCTATAGGTAAACCTTGCTTTTCACTATCAAAGGATGTGTCATGTGCAGGTTGGCCCTCAGCTGGATCCATATGTGTCCATATTGCAAGCCATGTGTATCCTTGTCTCATTTTGATAGAAGCAAATTCAGGTATGTCAGGTATCTCAACATTTTGTGCCAATCAGTGTCTTGGAATTTCAGGACCATCAAGTTTCAACGAATAAGTAGAGCAGGGTTTTCTCTACCACGTCTCTACCAGATGCAGCAGCAGCTCTAAGCTGTCAGGTTCTCCGTTGTTCCCAGCAGTAGTCAGTGCTACCCAGAACACTGTATGTGTTCTGCAGATCTGGGGTATGAAAATATCCTTCTTCTCCCTAATATATGTGTCCTGGATGACAATATTGTACCAGTCCCTTCTCTCAACACAATCCCCACAAGAACAATTTCAGCTGGAGGGCTGCTGTGCAGTGTCTCACAGCTGAACAGCGCAACTTGGCCACCCTGCCAAATCAAACTCTCCTCTTGCAACCATTTTTTCTGGGGTTTAAAGTCTGACATGTAAAAGCACAGTCCTGAAAAAAAATAAACAAAAAACCCCAAACCAAACAAACAAAAAATCCCAGATAAATTCAGCCAGCTCAGAAAACACAAAGGAAAACACATTACTTCTACAGACCTTGTTATATTGCAAATTACACTGCATGACCAACAAAGGAATCAAAATGTGTAGAAAAACTGGCTATTTTATTACTGTATGCCTTAATGCTCTACTACACTCTAAAATATGTGAAATAACTGAACCAGATGTTGTAGGTCTGTGTGTAGATGAAAACAATATACCGCTAACGTTTCTGTAATAATACAGGAATGGTGCCAGTCTACTCTGTCAGCAGTCAGCCTTACTGACTAATGGCTTTAACACCTCACCACTTACTGATCTCAGGCTGAGTCTTGTTCCCAAGAAATCAAGTTCTCATTCTTGGGGGCCCCTACATGTAGCTGTAACTTTTGATCCATGCTGTGAGGTTTTCAGGTTTGTGGGATTCTATACTCTGCATACCAGCACCCATTTTCTATGCAGAGATCACTTTATTACGCTAAGCATTCAAAGTTAATAGATGTGCTGGTTCTATGTTTGCGAATGCTATGTCAACGAAGAGTTGACATCAAATAAAAAATTGGCTATGCAAAAGAGTTTGTCTACTGTCCTGGTTACAGAGAAAGGGGTAAAATTTAGTGCTCTGTGTGTGACTGAGTTGTTTTTTCCATACCAAGCACATCATCGCTGGGGCTGTGGGTTTCAGCAGGAAGAAACAGGGTGCCGGATCATAAGTGAGTCATCACGCCTCCCTCTCTCCAGTGAAGGGGCTGTCACCATCAACCGCTAGGGACCTGGTTCCTCTGCCACCCACCAGTTGACCCCTCACTTTTTCCCCAGTGCTACTACGGACCTTTGGTGCTGAAATGGACAGCGGCGACACTCCCAGGCATGGTGCTGAAGGGACAGCTCTGAGACACGGCCGAAGCCAGAGAGGCCCGGGTGACATCGGATCAGCACTGGAGCGGGAACATTTCAGAGGTAGAAGCAGCAGCTCAAACAACTGCACAGGTCTGCGCTCAGCGAAGTGGCTGCACGATGTCTGCTCAGACCACCTCGCTTACAGGGGTGCCTTAGTCCTTGTTTCTTGTTTTCATGCTGGGAAGGGGGAAAACATTCCCTGTGGGAGCTCCCACCATATTGCCTTTGTTTCATAACTACCACATAGGCGGCGCAAGGGGACAGTCACCATATTGCCTTTTTTTCTCAGATACCACATGGCACAGGGCATGGGAAGGGTCACCATATTGCCTTTGTCTGGGGAGACCACACGGATGCATCCTACAGGGAGCATCCCCCATCTTGGTTTTGTTCTCAGCGGAGAATACCTTTTTGTGGATAAAACACCTTCTCGGGTTTTGTATACCTTTGCAATTAATGTTGCTATTGTTACTCTGTGTGTCTTTTTCCATTGCTTTGTGCTTTCAGTAAATTGTTATTTCAAGCCCTTGTATCACCTTTTTTTTTTTTAATTTCATCCCTCGCTTACTGAAAATGTCAGGGAATGGGAAGTGGCCTATTTGGAGCTTAATTCCTTGCTGATCTTAAAACCAGCACATCCACAGAATTAAAATCTGACTCAAGATACCCATGATTCAGTAGAAATTTCATTAGCTATAACTGTTAGGGAGAGATCATATATCAAAGCTTCTTAGAGACAGACAAAAATCCTTTCTCCCAAGGGTGGACCCAGGAGATATTCAAATTCTGACAGAGGTACTGCTTCAGAAACCATCAATAATAAGCCAGTTTCCCAAGGGGAAAGAGCCGTGTGCAATGTCCATTTTGAAAAGGCCCTGCTCCAGATAACACTTTGACACACAATAGTTCCAGGGTTCCTCCTCCCTCATTGTGATTTTTTATCCCCTTCTCACACTTTACATGTCTGGCAGCATGGTATCACACTCAGGGAGCAGCTCAGCTCTGCAAGCAGACCCACACAGGAATCCCCGGCTGCTCTTGTTATTGGGACATGCCTTGAAGGACCCTAGAGTTTCTACGAGTGTCAGGAATAAATATGGCAGCAAAAACACTATTTTAAGCCTTGTGCAGGTGACATTTAGGGATTCTTGAAGAGGATTTACAAACACGTGTTCCCATATGTCCCTTCAGTTGTTTATGTTAAGAAGACATGCAGGCGGCAGGTGCCACAGCCCAGGCCAGCATGGTGGGAGCACATCTTCAGAGTGGGCAGAACTTGTGCTTTCGCATGACTTAACATGGAGAAGTTGTTACCCCATGCTTCCCAAAGCTGCACCAGCACTTTGGTCAGAGTACAGTTGGATTTAGTGGTGTTTTGTAGAGTATGCAAAACACAGTCTGACAGAGCAAGGTATGAGAAAGCTCCCCAGATCCCCTCGGTGACGAGCTATAAAGCTAGCCATGAGCACACTCCCACCTGCCACCCAGATCCCCTCGGTGACCAGCTGAAAAGCTAGCCATAAAGCTAGCCATGAGCACATTCTCACCTGCTATCCATAAACCTCCTGTTGCATTATTCATGGAACTGGTCCAAGTGCCCTTGATCACAAGTTAAATTTCCAGCTTTGTCTGCCACTTCCTCACAGCCTAGGTCTTCACACTTCAGCGTGTTACACTGCACATGTGGTGTGAAACATTTCTCAGATTATATGATAGAACTCTGTAGTCCAGATTGAAGCTGCTCCCATCAGGATGATGGGATAAGTACAGTCACTTTCATAAGTACAGTCACAGAATCACAGACCATTTTATGGCTCACAGAGCAAGTTCCTGTTCTGCAAACAGAACTGGCAGGAATAACTGAACATCACTGCCTGCTGGGCAGCCGGGAAAAGCTTTTTATCGTGACACATGATGGAGAATGTGAGATTATGTCTGCTCAGTCTCTCTAGCCCACTCATTCTAGTTGTGAAGGAAAGGGAACTCTTGGGAAAGGATTTTCTTGGAGATTGGAGGCACACTATTTTTGGTTTTGCAGCTTTGAGGACTGTCTCAAGTAGCGTCAATCAATTACAGAAAACTTAGCAACAAATTGAAAATCACTAATGGAACTCTGCAGTTGATCCTCACTATTAGTAGTCAAGAATCATGCATAATGTAGCAGCTATTGTTAATTGCACAGGTACCCAATTATTTAAATAAATAGGTTTTGCAGATATTTAAAATGCATGGCAGGACAGTATAACACACTGAATATTTATCAACAGTTTCTCTAAAGTGAATATGTTATGAGGCACTGCAGATTCTCTTTTGAAACGCATCAAAATAATTCAGAGCTCTATGATATCCATTCTATTTTAAGTATATATTGTATAACATGCCATTTTTAATGGATAAAATAGAGAACTTTTAAAGAGTGCTATATAGCCCAGAAGAAGTATGATGGAAAAAGATCAGAGGAAAAACAGGAGTTTTCTCCTTTTTTTTCTCCTTCAGTTTGCTACCTCTGATTTTGACAGTGCTGCAGGTGGTCAGCTTAATTATTTTCTCTTCTGTATCTAGTCAGTCTGTCAGTTCCAATTCTTGTTTCAAAGGTCATAGCAGCAAAGGAGGGTGCAGGGAAAGGAAGGAAATTGAATAGGGCAAACCCAAAATCTGACAGAACTTTCAAAGGCAATAATGAATTTCCATGTTAGATTCATATTTCTATTGGCAAAGACCCCAGAAGTGTCAAGAAATATAAAGCAAGGTATTTTTCTCTTATTTTGACTTGCCATAATAACATTACCATATATAAACAAGTGGCAGAATCTACTTTTTCAAACCCTGTACTAGTGAGGAATGGATCAAGGTGTCAATGAGTTAGTCAAATTATGGAATTAATTAGATGTTATGTTGCATCAAATTTTAGCTGATTTAATAATTCTTTTGAAATTCTTGTCTTGCTTTGCAACCAAACAGATTTCTTGGACATTAGGCTTCTATTTCATGAGAAGACTCCTATGTCATTAATAGGAGTATATCCAAATAAGAGCATGGTCTCTTGATTGAGACCTCAGTACGGGTGAACAGATTGTCTCATCGAAACACAAAAAGAAAAGTTGTTTCAAACAGAACATTGACTAGAATCGATATTTGAGTGCTTCAGGCTACTTTCAAGCACCCTTTCAAGAACATTCCCTTTATAGCTCAAAAGAGACCAAGCCTTGGATGGTTCACAGATGTTCATTCTTTCAATTGTTGAACACTTCTATTACATACTCAGGAGTTCCTATTAAGATAAAGTAAAAACTTCCATCTTTTTAATATTATGCATGTGTTGGATGGAAACATAATGTTGGCTGCATATTTGAGTAGTTATAACATGATGATTAGTGAAGTGTGTGCATGAACATGTTATTGTACTATATTCATTCAGAACCTTATTCCTTTAAATGAATGAGATTATTTGCAGTGAAGATGCTGCTGCAAAATTAACACAGACCTAACCATCATAGCAGTAACTACACATAAATAAAGCAAAAAGTGGGACAGCTGACTTCTCAATAAGAAACAGGCAGCTGGAGTATTAGTCAAGAATTACTAAATGGGCAAAGGCTCAGTGTAATCCCTAGAAAATAAAATAATGGAAAATAAACTGTAGTATAATAACCCAAAACAAATAAGTGAAACAGGAAAAATAGGCAATGAACTTATTAAAAAAAAAGGCAACTAATACAATTTACCACTAAGCATATTTTTCACAAAAAATGTAAGAATGTCTGAATACATTAGAACAAGGCACCTGTTCTTTGGACCTTCACTGAATCAAAGAATGTAGCACATTTCATCGAGTCAGTGTGCGGATAGAATTAATTTTATTCATAGTAGCTGGTATACAGTTATGTTTTAGATCTCTGCTGAAAGTAGTGTTGATAATAGAGAGCTGTTTAGCTACTCCTGAACAGTGCTTACACAGAATGATGCCCTTTTCTCCTTCTCATACCACCCCATCAACAAGTAAGTTCAGGGTATCCGAGAGGGAGGGAATCCAGATGGAGCAGCTGACCCCAACTGACCAAAGAGATATTCCATACACGTGTCATGTATGGTGTCATGCTCAGCATATAGAACTGGGAAGAGAAGGAGGAAGAAGGGGTGTTCAGAGCTCTGGAGTTTGTCTTCCCAAGTAACCACTACATGTGATGAAACCCTGCTTTCCTGGGGATGGCTGAACACCTGTCTGCCCATGGGAAGTGGTGAATTAATTCCTTGTTTTTCTATGCTTATGTGTGTGGCTTTTGCTGTACCTATTCAATTGTCTTTATCTCAACCTATGAGTTCTCTCACTTTTACACTTCTGATTCACTCTCCCATCCCACCATGGGGGCAGTGAGCAAGCAGCTGTATTGGGCTTATTTGCCAGCTGGGGTTAAACCATGTCAGCTTTCAAAAACAGAATTTTCTGTTCAATATGGAAAAGCAGCAATGAGCATGCCACTTTATATCAGTTTATGCTTTCTTTCTAAATGCTGCCAGGTACCACAGTCTTGCTGTTGAGGTGCATTTAGATAAGTAAAATAACTATGATATCATATACCTTTATGATAGCCTCCTGGTCCTTCTAGTATATTGGCCCTTTTGCTGAAAATCTGAGTGATTTAGATTCATCTGCTAGAGCTGAAAAAAAACTTGTGAGCATTGAAAATTATCATTCTTTGAATTTATTTTTTTCCCTGATCCCCAGGATACAGCCAACCTAACATCACTTTAGCATGACCCAAAATTTCTAAGCTGCAAAGGGCTTAGTTAGTAGAATCAAAGTGCTTGCTGAAGTACTATCTATTGAGATTTGGGAGCACACTTTCTTTCTAAAACACAGAGCCACCTCTTGCTAGGGTAAATGAATGCAGTTACCCTAATTAAAACTAACAGTTGCCTTAAACTTACAGTTAACCTTACTTTATGGCAGCTGAGGGCTTAATCTTTGAATTCAGACTTTAAAAAATACACTTCCAAATGACCGATATTTTCAAAGCATATCATGAGAACTCATTACTTCTTTCTCTGACATTCTGTTAATTTCCGTAGTCAAGCTTCCTTTTGTGACTCAAAGTAGTTAAAGGAAGGGATTGTCACTGATGACTCAGAATAGCAGAGTAAATTGAGCCAGAAATGTCACATGGAGGCGGTACTGGAAGACAGGTTTCCATCAAAGCTACAAGCAACTCCTTTCTGCTGAAATGAACAAACGTACCTTTATATTAGTCATTTAATGCTTGGCACAACAGTAGATCAGCTGGCATATCATCATTAACCTAAAAGTTGCGCCCTCTTAAAGAAGGAAATTACATGTTGTCAGACAACACAGCAAGAAAAAAAATTTCATAGCAAATCATACATGATCAATAACTATGTTGTCTGGGCTAGTTCATGCACTCCCACTGGTACACGCTTACCTAAACAGAAGGCAAGGTACCAAAGTACAGTATGAGTATCAGTGAAGTTGGGGCAGAATTACCAGTCTTTTATTGTCTCTTTCAAGAGGTAATTAGATAACCATTGTAGAACTATGACATGAGCAAATAATCATTCTTCCTTCAACCACGGAAATCCTGACATTGTTGGCCATCTCCAGGCAAGTATGAAGCACAGAAAGATCAGCTGCAAAATTATTTTTTCTTGGAAGATGGATGTTTTCAGAATTTTTCAACTTTATTTCTCAGGTACTCTGCAAGCCTAATTTCTAAAAATTAATTATTTAAATAAATTTATTATTTAAAATTATTTTTTATTATTATTATTATTCTCTTGCTTTTTCCTGCTTCCTTTATTCTTTCTATCCCTTCTCCTCCCTCACTCAATAGTGACTTCATGCTCTGTTTGCAAGCTAATTCTATTACAGCCAACTACTTAGTGTCCATTTGTGTCAAAAGGAGTGAATGAAAATGTGAACAGCCCACTCCACATTCAGTGGCAGTACATCTTTGCTGCCAGTGGCCTGGAGAGTCTCAATCCAGCTTTGTATCGACAGATTATCTACTAATTCACACTATTTAAGAGTTCCTTGGTTCTAGTACCACAGCACCACAATCACTACCTTCCCTAACCCAAGGCAGCAATTAGCCTCATGTTTTGGCCACTAAGCCAGTCAAGGGAGAAGAACAAAGCTGTAGGGCTAGAGTGACCAATCCCACGTATCAGTGAGAGCAGTATTACTGAACAGCAGATGCAGCCAATAAACACCGTTCGCACAAACTGAGATTCGCTCTTGTGATACATCCAATCAATAATGAATGGCAAACAAACTAATGAGATCCAAGGTCTGTTTACAAAGCACAAACGAAAAGACTGAAACTGATCATATTAATTATTTGCAGCTAGGAGTTTCACTACATTTAGCACTGAATTATTTGAAAAGAGCTTACTATAAATGCACAAATCTCTGCTCCTCCAAGCCCGAAGGAAGTTCAGCAAGTCCTGAACTACATCTCAGGCAAGTGTCTGAACCACTGACTCACCCAATATTCAGGGTTGTGTATCTCCAGTTAGTTTTTTTAATGGGAGAAATGTCAAAAGTTTCAACTGAAAGAAGGAAAAATTAAATCACATAAAACAGGAACCTGTTTTCAATCAATTTTTTAATTACTTTTAAAATTCTTTGTACAGTGGTTTGAGATCTGTGGATGAAATATCCTGAGCAAGTGTGAGGTATGATTATTAATGCCTCCTGATGGAAGAAATGTCTTTTATTAGGATTTTTTTATGGCAAGTGGAATGACTGGGCTCATATTCAGACTATAAATTCTGGGCATTTCAACATAAGAGTGCTAAATGGAAAGAAAATATTAATATGAATATAGCATTCGTTCTCCAAGTGTTAACTTCCTACTACCTCCACATTAATTTAGATCGAGGAACTTATTAGGAAAAGACTAAGTGATCACAAGAGATTCCCAAGTATAGGTGCAGTACCAATAGCTCTGTTGTAATAAAACAAAAGGGTAGGGATTTCACTAATATATGTACGGTTAGAGTTAGCTGTGGAGGACTAAATAAAGTATCCTTCCCTGTAGAGAACAGTGATTTCTGATACAGGAACATCATTAAATAACATCTTGAGATAACACTCATCATTTTTTTTCTCCAAGCTGCGTATATAATATAAAGTGCTTACCTGTACCTTTCCTAGTATTTTTCCATGCTAGCCCAGGTGATGTAGACGTAGCAGCAAACATTTCCGGATTTCTGAGCTTTGGCAGGAGTATCTTATGCTGGTTAAGATCCAGAGATGCTTCTTATCCACCAGAGACGAGCCATCCTCACGTGTCATATAATGTGCACATTCACCTCTCCCACCGCTCTAACTTGCTCTTAGTTCACTAAGGGAAAATAAATAATACAGATACTTGATTTGACTCATAGAAAAGTCAAGGAGAGCCTCACGAAACCCCCTTCAATTACAGGTGTGCTATGTCACTCAATTTAGCACTCAAATTAGGAGTAGCTGAGCTAGAAGAACTGTTTAGCCTAAAGAGCAGTGAAAACAGATCCTAAAAATCCACAGATCCTATAAAGTTTTGTCATTGTTTCTTCATAATGCAGCCGTTGTTCTGGACTTAGATCGGCTCTCGCTAATGACTACTTAATGGAGTCAGTACATGCTGGAAGAAGCTATGTAGGGAGGTGGGATCTGCTTGAGATATGGCCACATCGTCCCCATGTGAAACCCACTGACCCAATCATATCAGGTCAGCACAGTCTGAGGGGTGGAAGTCTGTAGACTGATGCCTCCCCAAAACCAGCACCCAGATGAAAGAAATTAAACATCATCTCAAATCTATAGTCATGAAGTATTATACAGCAAGTCACACCTTCAGAAAGCACCAAGTGCCTTTACGTTAAGAATAATGTGAGGGAGAGGGGAATTCAGTATGAAGATGAAGTTAAGCCTATACTTGAAAATATTAAGATGGTGACTGAAAAGTGAAGACTTGTTATATAAGGTATCCAGAGCTGGCTAAACTGTGATCTGTCTGGTTCATTGGCCACGTCTTGTTTAATTGCATTACTGCACTTGAAGACTGGGAATTTTGCTGACTTTGTGAATTTGTTAATCTACATAAACAATGAGAAAGCTATGTTATTATTCTTAGGAAAAATAATAGGAATAATAATCATCATCATCATCATAATAGTGAGATATGTTCAATCAACTATAGCTCCAAAAGTGTTCCTTGCAGCTTTCTTGGTAAGCTTTCAAATCCAAAATTTTATTTTGACCAACAATTATTCTAGGGCTTATATTTTATATTGTCCCTTTTCCCTGTCACCTTAACATAAACCTATTAAAAGTATTTCAGAATAGCATCTATCAATGCAAGTGATAGTCTATAACTTCTAGCTTGAGGTGCACTATGAATCAAAAGCATACAGAAAAGAAAAAATATAAAGAAGAGGAAACACCATGGGCACAGCAATAAATCTGCCTATTTTTATGTAAGATAGATATTAGTTTCACTTCAAGCACTAAGATGAACCAAATAGAACTATCATTCATCATGGTGTTGGGAATCTCAGAATTTTTAGACTAGCCAATTTCATGGAAACGTGGTGCATGTTTTTTATGTATTTGTGTTTTAGTTCCCCCAATCAAGTAGACAAACTAAAACGCTAAGTGAAACTCAGCCTCAAACAAGATCAAGTCTAGTGAAAATATTGTGTTTTCAATGAGCTTTGAATCCCAAATATAATTTAACTCAAATTCACCTATCTTGACTCACTTTCTCTAGCTTGATCCACATGTTTATGCATCAAAACCACAATATAAGACAGTAGGCTGGGAAATGCTGTCAGTGAGCTGGAAACCACTATAAAACAAATCCTGCCTGCATAAGCGGACAATGAGGTTAAACTCTACAGCACAAAAAAAAATTGCTAGTGATTTTGGCTGTCTTCACTATGCTTACACGACACCAATCACTAGATATCTAGATTACATACAGAGATCTAATCACTAGATTAGATGTGATACATAATCTAAAATGAGTTTCGGAAAATCTGGCCCTTTCAAAGAATCTTAAGATAATATCTTAAGATGCTTAAACTCAACAATTATCTTTGAAAACATTGCAATGTATTTTATGTTGCAGGGAAAGTTTACTGAAATGAGAAGCTCATGTTTAAATTCTTCGTTCAGTGAGTGTATGATTCTAGATACCACAATAACCATATGTTTTCAGCTAGCATTAACATGCTAACGAATCCTGTCCATCACTGTTTGTGAATTGTTAATGCATTCTTCACATCTGATAAATCAGAACTTTAGGGTGCTAAGTTCTATTAACATGCTAATGCATCTTGTATCTGCTTGCTTTAAAATTAGAAAGAGTAGGTGTTAGCCAATACAAGGCCATTTTTCATTTTGCTAAAGCCATTAGCACTGAGAAAAGAGATAGAGATGCTGTCTGCCAATCAACATTTCTTATCAAGTAGAAGTAAATATAACAAAAATACTGCCTGTAGAGCAGTACAGGGAAAAGTCAAACTACCACAGCACCTAACTAACTGTCTTTAGAAGCCCCATCAATTATTTGTATGTAGCATGTGCATCCGGAAATTTGGCAACTGGCTCTATATTTCGTGGCCCAAAAATCTCAATTATTCTGAGTGTCTTACAGCTTCGATATGATGAATTTAAAAAGAAACAATGATGTATCTCCATTCCAAATTCAGAACTTTCCTTAGCAAATGTTACTCCACCCACAGAATTTGCTCTGAAAGCAATATCTTAGCTCTCCTCCAATTTTCTGGAAGATATAAAGGACTGTTTCTTTCCACTCATTTGAAGGTGAGTTACTCCCTGAAATGAATGAAGCGACATTGGTTTAAAAACAAGATCAGTTATATTTAAAATCAGGCCATTGATGGAGAATGCAGTTGCACAGACCATATTTTTAAGTATTTTACAGAGGGGAAAAAAGAGTGTCAACACCTTGTTCCATACACGTAAGTGGGAAGTCAAAGGAGGAGTAGAATAAAAGGTCTGCACCAACTTACGGATTTGGCTTTGTGAAGGGAAGTTAGACAACAGCAGCAGTGTTCACCAGCTGCCGTGTTAATTAAGGGTCATGATACCCTCTGAGTAGTCTTGATGAGCACTGAAAAGCTGTCTGATTTTGGCAATGCATACAGCAAAGAGGTCAAAACTCATAGGGCTAGTGTGGCCCAGTTTCTTCCTGATGAGAGAAATTGTCCTTTCATATACATCCCTTAGGCAAAGAGAGGGACCTTATACACAGCAAGGATTAGAGGAGGATCAGTCCCTGATGCTGGAGATGCACAACATAACAAGGCTTTTTACACATAAGCCTTGCTTATCCTATGAATCCATTCAAAGAGCCAGCTGCAATCCTGTTTTGGAATTTGTAAGGAGCGCTTTGATGAAAATGCTTTGTATATTAAGTAATGATTATAATATTCTCTTCTCACGCGACACATTTCTCTTGTCCCAGTCTTTAACAGAAAGCACTGGGGAATGTTTTGGTGGCTTGAGTTATGAATCAGCATAGATCAAAAAGTAGAAAAACACTCTCAGTCATACCTAAACAAAAGCAAAATTCCTTTTTATTTCTGTTAATGATCCTCTTGCGCACAGTTTCTCAAGAGCAGTTGAGTATTACCAGTACTTTTGCCATTCAAATTTTCTTGGCTTCGAAACTAAAACCCAGGAATATCTGCCAAAGGTGTATTTTGCACTTTTTATTTGCAGAATTTCTACCTTTCACAGAACTGCTGTGTTACCTAAGTCATCAGATAAAAGAAACATGCATACATTATCTGTACACTGTTCCAGAAATGACCAATCATTTAAAAATTCACAGTTTGGTTAAAATTAACAAACCAGTGAAATTTGTAACAGGCTAGTGGATAATTCATAAACAGAAAAGGTGACATTGATATCAATTATTCATTGGAAATTATTTGCTTAACTGTACTTCAGTCAAATTTCTACTCAGCTCTAGAAAGGAACCATTATGCATTCATTCTTGTTTGCATCCTAATTAGTTTTTAAACCTAGCTTAGCAATGCAATATGCCACTACAACATTTAGCTTGGTGTGACTTAACAGACATATGAAAGACAATTGGGTACCTTGAGATCATGACAGATGTTGCTATAGTATGATCTCAGTATATATCAAGATATCAGATAAAAAGCGAACTGGCAATTTACAGGATATAGGGGGAAGAAACATCTGTCTCCTTTTAAACAGAAAATAGATTCTAACATCTACGATCCAATCACTGAGCCTTATAAAATGGCTAGACAGGGCAATACATATTCTCAAGTTTGCATTTGCTTCCTTCACAGATAAGCAATGAGCACAGGCTCAAGCACACCTGAGGTGTGTTATTAATCTGACAATATCCAATTAAAGTTAGAGTGCAGGGGAAAATTTTCAAGTTATTTTATCATTAGAAAGCCTCAGAACTTACACATGCATATCTTGCGTATTCAAGTGACAGACACAAAATGGAAGAATCAATAGCAACAAACACTGCGACTAAAATATAATAGAGTATATTGTTTGTAAAGCAGCACATATTCCTAGCCATCTGTCATACTGCACTCCTGACTTACCATACACAGGTTTCCTACAGTTGCTAGTTCTTACTGTCTTGTCATGAGCTTCAGAGACCTGGTACTGCTCCATCGGTAAAGGTAAACACTGATGGATGACAAGGGGAAAATAAAGCACATGACTAGGAAGGGTGTGTGAGCTGAACAGCCATCTCCTGACAGTTCAGTTTAATGATAAGTGATTTCACGTCACTGGGAGGTATGAAACCACGTGTGTGTGTCTGCTAGTTCATGGATTAAATTGATTGTGTGCTTCTCCAGCTGCTAAGGATTACAACAAGAAAAGGCCATTGTGGGGAATTCAGCAACATACATTAGTGAGAGGAAGGAAGATTTCTGTTTTTTTTCCTGAGTTGACACTTATGTATAAGTTTAACATGTTTGAAATCATAGCTTGTTCTCAGTAAGGAGATACTTCTAGATACTTCTAGACAAGCGAGTTTTTTCTAAATTCCATCCAGCATAATCTTTTTAAGCCAGAAGTAAAATGGCAGGCAAATGCATAGTCCATTATTTGGCTTGGTAGATCTCAAAAATTTGAGCTGTCCTCTGTCCAAACACTTCTTCCTTCTTCCTCAAAAAAAAGCCCTAAGTTTGGGATCTCTGCCACTCATTTCCTTCGCCATTCCCTCGTTTGCTCCTCCAACTGTACAATGCATGAACCACCTAAATTATGGGAGGCTACTTGCCTTCCATATGATATATTGCCCTACAATATGATATTCAGGTTGTAATTTGATACACTGGATTTAGCAACAAAAACCAAGGCAAGCCATGCTTCCAGAAGTTGAGCAAGAGGGCTGTGAGTTGAATGCTTGAATTATTAGGAGAAATACCAAAATATGCTTCACAGAAACAGTCACATCAGTTAACTGTAAAAGTCCCTCCTGGTCTCTCCCTGCTAATTTTTTTGAGCAGCTGTTGCACTCACAACCCCAGCTGTCACAATCCCAGAAGCAAAATCAGAACTAGTCAGAATAATTTTTCTGCTTTATTTCTTTGTACAGCAGCATTGTCTTTCCCACCATTGACTTTTTTATGAAATATGATAAATGATTTTCTGGGCCATTGACTTCCCATTGCATAGGTCAGAGTGACCGGCTGGTAGTTTAATACCTCATGCAAATCTCCTGCTCCATTCTTTCTTCTACTGACCATCATACTACAATGTTGTGAAACATCAAAAGAGGTCTCTAGTTTGGAAAGCAACGTGGTAGAAAGCAGTAAAAATTGCAAACTACAAACCAAAAAGTAATCCAGCTCCACCTCTATACATACAGAAATAATTTTCTTGATTCATTATCCCTTTACATTTGTAGTGTAGAACCACAGAAAGGTTTCAGGTGGAAGGGATCTTTAAAGGCCATCTAGCCCAATCCCCTGCAATGACCAGGGACATGTCCAGCTAGATCAGGCTCAGAGCCCCATCCAACCTCACCTTGATCGTTTCAAGAAATGGGGGCATCCACCACCTCTCTGGGAAACCTGTGCCAGTGTTTGACGACCTTCATTGTAAAAAATTTCTTCCTTATCTCTAGTCTGAATCTGTAAACCTGATGAGTGAGTTTCATGGAAAAAAAAAATCAACCCGTGACAATTTGACTAATTAAATGAAAATTATATCTTCAATAGAAAAGATTGTGGTATCTTTTCAGTTTGAGAAATCAGGGTCAATTTGTAGTTGCTAGAAGTGCAGCTTGGTCTTCACCTTTTTATTATGCCATTTACTATGAATAAGGAATGCTAATAGACTTTCCATTTCCTGAAATTTTTTCTAGACTTTGAAAATCGTGATTCTTATAGCAGAAATTTTGCTTTTCAGGAACAAATCATAGACAGTGAAAGCTACAAGATGATGACAGCTCGATTGTAGATCGTGTTTCACAACTACTTCCACTCCCCCAAATGACCATCTATCTGCAAGTATTTTAAAATCCTAAAAGAAATCCTGTAAGTCCATTCTGAGGACTGACTCTCTTGCTACCTACTGAAAGTGAAAGCACATGAAATTCAGGAACTTCTGAGAGAAAAAAACATAAGCATAAAAAAGATGAGAAAATAAGCTCCAAATAGAACTCCCAAAATCAATATAAGAATAGTTCACAAGTTCACAGGTAGAAGCACCATCATATACTAGGAGATATTAATGCAAAAGGAGTTTATAAATGAGGAGTTTAGATATAGTCAAAGATTACAATAGAGACAGACAAGATTCAAAACTTAGATTTCCAAACAACTTAAAAGCTGTAAGTTTTCCATCAAGGGCAGTAGCAGAGAAGGGTCATCCGAGAGTGACTTTCCTAAAGAAAATTTGAGATACGTTCCTCTGAGACAGGTGTGATAAATTCAAAAAGCATTGTGGATTTTGCAACTTTATATAAAAACTAATCTGATGGTCATCTGTCTTGGACTGTAGCAAGAGAGGGAAAATAAATAGAAAATCTGTGACTCATTGTCAGGATTTGGATTACTTTTTTCTGAAGTGACAACTTGCAGGAGCACACATGAATAACTCATAGAACAGTTAACGTAGCAAAGGCAAAATAACAGCATGCACATCTCACTACAAACAGTAAACATGGATAGACAATGCAACACTTAAGAAAGCTTAAATACACTCCAGCCTGAAAGGCCCGAGTTCGTCTTTAGGAATATTTCTAGAGGGCATAAGCTGAGCTCAGATCTCAAAATCCAAATGGTGCCACCCTTAAGGGCACAGCTGATGGAGTAGACATTTTCAAACCTGAACTTTAATAGAAATAGCAGCTGGTTGTATGGTCTTCTCTAGCTCTCTTTTCAACTACTAAGATGAAACAGAAACCAGATAGTGGATGGGTGTGTCGTCACAGCCAATGCTGCATCTATTGATTGCTAAAGACAGAACATACCTTTCTTCCTCTGGCCTGATGCCTTTCTACAGGAGATTTTACTATCTAAAGGATACAGGCTTGGTCTAGCCAGAGTTTATCAAACAGTTGAAAGTCCAATTTAAAAAAGAGGAAACACAAACCTCCACAAAATCACTAATCTTCCTGTAAAAACACCTTAGCATGGCAGGGAAAGGGCATTTAAACAATATAAATTATATTTTAGTGGATGAATGAAGTTAATATTATTGCTTGTTTTCCTTTCTTTAAACAGAAATTGACTATGGAGCTATTGAAATAATTTGCATTGTACATAGGAGTACAACAGAAGTTTTATGCTTAAAATATTTTTCCTTTTTTGTGGTAACTGCTCTTGGACCAAGAACTAATGAAGACAATTATTTAGCACTAAATAGAACAATTGTTATTTAATGTTATTACACTGTTGAAATAGAGAATGTTGAGAGTGAAATAAATGGATTCTAGTGCACACAATTCTGATGACCTTTATAGTATACTTTTTGTTCTGGAAAAATAGCATAAGATATTTTAGATAATGTGACCATTTCTCATTTATTGTTGTTTCACGGCTCTTTACATGAGACAGTTTTTTGTTAATGGTGGAAATATGTTTATAATTATTAGCAGTATCGATCCAGGAGGTCAAAGTGTCCCTGCTTCCACATACTTGAAAGAATAATAAAGAGCTATATAAGCAGACAAGCTGTTATTCTCATGACTGCTCTTCAAAGTAAGTATATCCCATAGAGGCTGCAGACTTTGCTACATACATAAATTTTAATGAACCCTCTCATACTCCTACTGGTTAGTGTTTGGTAATAAAAATCCATATAGAGCAGGGACTGTGTTCACAAGGGGAAAGTGAGGTTTAAAGAAGGAGTTAGACACCCTTATGTTAACCCTGCACAGGCAAATCAACTTTTAGGGGAAAGCTGTAAGAAAAGGGGAGGCTTTCCTGCCTTTCATCAGAGGCTAGACGTCAGCCAGGCTAAAGACAGATCTACCAAGCCTCTTTTAGGTTCGGGAAACAAAGGCATGCTAGTAAACAAGAATTACTGTGGTAGCCCTGGTAGTGGCCCTAGCCCAGGGTAATCACAAGAGGGAGTATATTAAGTATTTTCTTTCTATGGATAGAGAAGTTGTGTTATATCTTAGAGGACAGGAAAAAACACGTTTCCTCTAAGAAATTTTAAGAATTTGCTAATAAACACTTCAGAGTGGTCATTAAGAAAAATGCGACCACGTTTGACTTTCTTTTTGTGCTGAGAAACATCTTGTTTGTAACAACTGAAACCAGCCTCTTCTGTTTAATTCATGAAACAGCTTAAACAGCATCTGCCATCTGGACTGAAATTAGATCCCTACGGAAATGGCCCATTACAATCTTAAATCACTATTTCTGTGCTATTTAAGGAGAATGTTGCCATACTTTTTGCCTGTAGCAACATTACTGGAATCTTTAGAGTAGGTACAAAGACAATTTAAAAGTTTCTAAAGGACAATCACTATATAAGCAAAGTGAAATATGAGCAGAACACTGTCTTCTTCTATGTCAGCAAAGTTTTAAAGGATAGAATTTCATTTACAGTCAAAGAAATCAAATTGCATTTTCACCAACTGCAAAGTTTTAGCTACAGGAATTTCCATTGTTATCTGAAGTCCTCAACTCAAAGTAGATTGTATTTGAGATGACTGCTCACTGGTTTTTTCTTTTTTTTTTTCACTCTGACTTTGCAGTAGAGCTGTTGTAAGCTAGTATCAGACACTGGCCTCTTTGTCTCACCAAGGTCTGTATTCTCCATTCAGCATTCATTTTCTTACAGTAAAATAACTCAGATGAAGCCAGTGTTTCAAACTAGAGTCCATGACCTGCCCTTGCTCAGAGAAGTATCTCAACTTACAGGGCAGAAGGCTTACTAATAAGCGTTTGTACAAAAGGACCTTATGTCTGTATTGCCAGTGACAATCAAAAATAATATCACTGTATATAAACACAGGTGTAAACAAAGCATGAAAATAATCCATCCTTGCTTCTTCATTCAAATGGATTATACCATACACATGCTGTATTTACAGATGGATTACTGTAAATATCCTTATTACATGCCTCTAGCTATTGTTTCTTTTGTTAGAAAATAGAAATATTAAACAATTCAATGAGTTCTGAAATTAATAATTGAGAGAAAGAAAGAGAAGAAATCTTTCATAAATGCTTGTTCATTCCACTTACACTCAGTCCAGCAAAAGCTATGTTGAGAGCAGCTTCCTCCCCTTTCTGTGCACTGCCAGATTCACTGGGTGGTGCGCGAAAGGAGCAGAACCCAAGGTAAACACATCTCATCCTCTCCAGGCACAATTAACACAGTGAGGAGAGGTGGTTTAGTGGGAAAATTGTAGAGACTGTGTTGTTTAGGTTAGTGAGCAATATTGTCCACGTCATTTACTGTTACAGCAGTGTGAGAACTAATCTTTACCATAGGAAATAAGATTTTTAGCCTAGGATAGGGCAGGCGTATCTAAAATGTCTCCCAAAATTAACACCTCAGGAAAAAGATTAGGTATTTAAAGGATTAAGTAACAAGTATAGAGATCATGTGGAGATTTCAAAAACCCTTGCCAGTCTTTTCTGTAAAAGATGAAAGTATCTGGGACAAATACAGAGGACAAAATCAGAGAATCTGACACAGGAGAAGCATAGGGGATCGAGTTGCAGAGAGATGCAAAAAGGGCTGAAATCATCCTTCTGTCAAATTGCATGTGAATAAGGGAAATGTACTAGACTTACTAAAGAGAATTTGAAAAGAGACTGGGCTTGGGTAGGCAGAAATATCTTGTTTATGCACCAGCCCATAAAAGATAGCCTAGGAATGATTCAGATACAAATGAGTTTTTGACCTTGCAATGGAGTTCTGAAAATATCAGAGAGCAATTGGATGGCTGGTGTAGAAGTGGTGTGGCAGAGAGGAGGAATGAATGATTAAATGCAAGATAATATAAACCACATATTTTCATGAATGCCTTGTTTCATAACACAGTGATCCCCTTCCCAAACTCCAAGACAGTTCAGTCTCTGGACTAAGCGCTGCCTTATTGTTTCCCTTAAATTCATGCCTGATATTCATAAGGATTTAAGTTATATTATACCTTTCCACCACCTTTTCAGTGATCAATGGAGTTTTCTCCATTTTAACAGCCTAAAACATTAGAGAACCATGTATTTAGGCTAAAATGAAAACATCTGCTTTCTATCCTAATAATAGCCCACTTACCAGGATTCCTTTAGATAATGCAGTGCTCTGTCCCTTTCCTGCGGAAGTTGGACATTAAATGACAAGACAGAAAAACTTAATTTCATATTTAAATTTGATCATTTTAATGCAACAAAAAGTAAGTGACTATGAAAAAACATGTTGCACTGTGAAACACCAGGAAAAGATCGTATCAGGATTTGGGTTTTTCCCCTCTGCTGACCATATATAGAAAGTATTGCTGTGGAGCTTTGTTCAGCCTCTGGGTCTTCAGCAAGGCTCTTCATCCAAGGCCTCAAAATAGAAAGCATTTTGTCTTGCTGTGGGATATAAACATTGAATTCTCAGTATGACATACTTAATTTCAGTATAATGCCTAATTCTTTGATATTGTTCACATTAGGTTTTCTTCCTTTAGAAGAAATTGCTATTTTGGGATTATGTGAAACCTCAATGAAGGTTTAGGCAAGACAGCCAGTTTTTCACTTACCACAGATATCAGCGAAAGTTAAACTCCTTTTTGGAGGTTAGTAGGAACAACTGACTACAACACAAACACCGCAGGAACTACAGGTGTCTGTGGTGCAGATTACCAATGCTGGTACACAGGCGTTTGCTTGTGTCTGTGGCAAGAGAATCACTGATAATGTGACTATGAAGGAAGCCAGCAGAGATTTTTGGCCACTCTGCTAAATGACAAAAGGCTTAGAGCTGGAAGTAAAAGAGTTAACTAGAGGTGTATTCATGCTTGACTATGGAAATCACAGGCATTATGAGGGCAATTACCTGGGAGAAGGAGAACCCGCTGATGACTAACTATTTCTGTGTAAAAGAAAACAAAGAAAAACCACTCAAGATGCCATATGGCTGCTGATTTCTCTCAGGTGTAAGGATACATAGAATATGAAGCAAGGAAGTGCAAAAAGATTGTGAACATCCAGCACCTGCAAGCAAAGCAATGATGGAAATAAAAGCAAGTACAAGAAAGAATCAAACGGCAAAACAAAGAGGAAACCTTTCTGCTTTCCACACCCCATAGTTTTTCCATTTCTTACCCCTTTCAAATCACATATTCCCCTCGCTTTATGTAGGAAGATACTTTAGTTATTAAAATACAGCTTTGGAAACTGAGATTCGCAATAAGAACCATCTGTGTCAAACACAGAGCATGAAGAAAGTCCCTCTCCCAGAATATAAATATGTTTACTTTCTCACAAATACAGTGGGCTTTAATTTAAAAACTAGGAATGTTGCAAAAAGCATTGTGGAAGTCACTTTTACAACTATGGCAAGGCATAAAGATGTAATTGAAGAAAGTGTACATATACATTAAATTTTGTATGCATAAATTGTATAATATGTTTAATATCCAATCCTCATTTTGGTGGGTAAACAATACTTTGTTTTAAGTCTTCTTACCATAAAAGTACATGATTAGCAGATATAAACTAAAAATAAATACTCCAGAAAGAATACAAACTATATCAGATTACTGATAATAATTTCCATGTTTTAGAATTCTCATTCATTTTTTAACAATTTTCTTTCTTGATACATCAGTATAATCAACTGTTGCCATATTTTTACTAATCTGTTAAGTTTATTTAACAACACTTGTAAAGTTTTCTAAATGAATAAGTTAAAAGCCAATCTATGCCAACAGCTGATTGAAGCTTTTTAAGAATTTCAGCAAACCTGAATTTGTTTGCCTTAGTATTCTATATCATTTATTTAGTAGATCAGAAAATAAAAAGGCGTAAGGTTCCACCTTGAATATCAATAATTTTAAAACCCAGCTGTGTTATTGTCACTGAATAGCCTGAGATCTGCATACTGGAGATATCTTATTCAAAGTGAGATGAAGGGGCATTAAATCTCTCATTAATGTATTTTTCTACCATCTTTTTTTCAATAATTTTGGCCAAATTACAAAATAAGCAATCCTATTCTATGCGCTTTAATAAGCTTCCCTCTAAAAATTTCCATTCCAAAAAAAACAGCCACAAGCTTTGCTCTATTGCAACTCATACTGGAATCATTAATACATTCCTTTTCTCTGGCTGTTTCCAGTATCATCCTTGAAAACCGGAGTATTTGAGACCTACATTTATTTTCATTTGTAAGTGAACTTTATGGTAATTTTTGTCCCCTGAATTCATGACTCTGCAACTGTGCATGTCATTGTGTTTAATTGTATTAATTATTAACAGAAAGATTGAAGGAAATTTATACTTGTCAGGCTTTTTCTTTAGAAGCAAATAAAGAATTCAAGGACCTTTTGTGAGGACTACAGAAATCTTTGGGAAAGCAATTTTAAAAGCAATAATATTTTTAAGATAAAGTCAGAAAGGGAAAATCAATTTCTAAAATGGTAATATTTCCCTTATGGAAAGAATCCAAAATTAGTAAGCTGGTGTAGCCTCAGAAAGTAGGTTAAAAATACTTTCAGGCTTTTCACTCCTTGCATTTATTAATCCCTATGAAGTTAATGTATTTGTACTGAAACTTCTGCAGAACCTGAAGTGTTTGATTTACATTGAATAAATGTATTTTATTTGTTGAAAATGGATCCATTAAAAATTTCTCCTTTTATTGCTTAAGGAATTTCTTCTCCCCCAGTTTAAAACAGCCATGACAAAAATAAAGTAAAAACAACATGAGTATGCTGTCACTGACAGTAAGTAACAGAAACAAGAGAACTGACATTGATTATTTTCTCACTCTGCCACCAGGCCTGCTTATGACACAAACAGTGGCGTATGGACATCAATAGATTAACCATGAAGGGGTGAATAAGGCGGAGCTGCATGTGTTTGGTTAGAAAAGTTCTCATCTGTGCCATCATTTGAAATTCTGTTGTTGAAGTCAGTCTACCAAACAATTCCAATAGTAGTCCAATCCTCCTTTTTTTTTTCCTTAGTATAGTTCTTAGATAGAATGACTCCCTGCTTTGGAGAATCTCCTACTTCACTCCAGTAACATCCTTTATTCAGTAGATATATTTACACCTCATTTTTTTATATTACACCGACTTAAGACGAGGCTAAATCCCTTTCTGGAACCTCCAGGTATGACACGTGACTGGTCATAGATTATATATGTAACAAAACTGACAAAATTATGAGGTGAAACAATTTCCATCTGTATTATAAAAAGCAAATACATCTTTTATATGTATTTTGCTTCCACGTATATTCTCAACATATTGGAACAATATGGATCTTGAGTTTATCTCATAGCCCAGGCTTGGATTAAGCCAATTTGTGTGATTTGACAAGCTGAAGTTAACTACAGAAAAAAAACCTCTTGGTATATAACTAGAGTTTGTAGAGCATATGTTTTAATTATAGTCTTTTCAAAGTTTGTAGAGGCTACAGTGGCAGATTTAATTAATTCAAATGCACCTAAAAGTAGCATAATGACAGATTGTGTCTGAAGAAATCTGGATGATCAATCAGAAATCTTTTAGCTGTCAGTTGCCTTAGCTCTGTTCAGTCAAAGAGATGACAGATATAACACCACCACATTAATGCCACCAGAGAGAGCACTCAACAGCTAAAAGGGGGAAAGGGAAGCAGCAACCCATCTTTGTCATTTTGAAGTGCTTAGTTGTAGATGGGATGTATAGAAATATACTGGTACACTGGATACACTCTGACCTCTGCAGAATGGACCTGAATTTATATTCATTGTAATTTTCAGGATTTAGTGTTGCTGGCATAATATTTATAATAGATATCACTGCAATGAAGACAACTTAATTTCTGGGATAGACTCTTTCCAAAGAGAGTCAATTAATCTTCTTTTAGAAGGTATTTGGTATACTCCAAGCTTGGGATACAGTAAGGTCATTCCAGCATTTAGTTAGGATTTTCCATTACTTCCATTTTGCTCTAATATTTGTGGTTATCAGTGCCACATAGGAAAAAAAAAGGCATTGATTACCCAGGAAATTATTCCAAAAAGCAGACAAAGAAGAATAGAAATTGTCAGCATTCACAATAATATTCCTTAAACATTTGGCAGGAAAGACAAGTTCTCTTCATAAGAAAAATGTGGACAGTAATACCTTTCATAAGGAATGTCATAAACTTCCCTGAAACCTCAAGAGACAGAACTAACCTAATATTCACCTTCTGCAATGAGTTTGGAAGTGACAGCCCTATTAGCAAACTAATTAGCAATCCGTATTACATGGCTAAATTAATTTTCATGGCTTAATTATAAACCCTTTATGAACCTAAAACTTTCAGATGCTCCATTTTTAATAAGAAATGTTACCTTAAAACTCATCATAGTGAACTACTAATTTAAATTTCTACAGTGAATGATGCTTAAAAATACATTAATGATTATACTACCATATGCCTTTTAAATAATAAAATAGCAACCACATGCATTCTCCACTGCTTTTATATTACAGTGCAAATACAACTATATTTTAATGCAAGCATGCAGTTAAATTTTTGCAAGTACACATTGATCTGGAATCTGCTTGTAATAAGATACAACTGGATTGTCAGGATATTACTTTCAACCATGAAAACATTGTTCATTTACCACAGTCTTGTGAGGGACACGTCCGGCCAGAAAGTAATGTAGACAAGTCAGAGTGGACCTGTAAAGCCAAATAGTTGGTGATAAGCATTTAATGTCCACACTATACTTATTCCAGTAGTGGTGGGGTTTGCTTTTTCAACGTTGGGCTAATTCTCTCTTGGCCTGACTGAATGACAATTTGTGTCTGAAGCTGCACCTGGACCACATCTCCCAGATCAGTTTCATCCAAAAAAAAAGCCAAAAAGGATACTGAAAGGATTGGCTGGAACTGCTTCAAAACGCAAACCAAAGCATAAATCACAAATGAGCAGATTTGCCCCAAATCGAGCTCTTGATCCAGACATAAATTGGACATACCCTTGAAATCAACAAATTGACCTTTTTGTCCAGAGACTTTTTGTTGAAATCTGATAATAAAATGCAAATTCCACACTTGTTACTGCTGAAACCAAAGTCTCTGAAACCTCTGAGGACACAAATTGCTCTGTAGAATCAAATAATGAAACCATTCTGATCCATAACTTTTGGTCTGGAAATGAAAAGGATTTGACTTCAAATGAAGGGGGGAAAAAACCAACAGACAGATCCCTCAACCTCTTATAGGTTCTTAAACAAATGAGTAGTAATAGGTTTCCTTTCAAGACAGAAATTTCAACAGTATGGGAACACAAAATATCCACTGAAATTGCCTCTTGCATATCACTGTCACCCTCTGAAGAAAAATTATCTCTGTGATGGCCTTTCCTAACTCACCAGCAATGGAGAATTTACATAAGGTATAGGTCATACTGCCTGGAAGAAGGAATCAAGAAAATGCACTGAAATAACACCACAAAGTGACAAAAGCCACAAGAAGAAAATAGATCATGGAATGCCCAGGTCAGCTGACCCAGTGGGTTAAAGATAGAGTTGGTCTTGGTCCAGTTCCTCCCTCACTCCACATTGAGCCAACAAGAAGAGCCCATAGACTTTCCATTTGTTTCACCACCAGCTTGCAACCAGACCCTCTTCATTTGACTATCCCTCACAGTCAGAACAGACAGCTCTATCTACAGCCTCTTCTGGGCTGTCTGCTCCTTCCCTTTGGGAGACCAGTGAGGTTCCTCCAAGAGAATCCATATCAAAGCTGAGGGATTATTTCATTCTTATAGACGGCATGGTTGGAACCATGATAAATTTGATACACGCCCCTGTATATTTCTTCACCAGGCCTAATGCCCTAAAGTCTTTGGACAGCTTGGGGGGATGTCTATTTCAAATGCCGTTCAGCATTTCCTTTCCTTTGCATGCTCTTGGCAAGACTGCCAACACAGTCCCAAAGACTCAGGCAGGTAAGAGCCATTGTTTCCTTACAGTTGCCTAGGAATGTATTAAAGAAAGGCATTGGTCCATAGTCCTAAAGGAAATATATGAATGCAATAGATCCCCTGTTCTCAACTCAAATATGATAGTCCTAACTGTCCTGCTCGGTGCTGTGTGAAGAATATTCCTTCAGGACAGTCAGCTGTGTTATGACTCAGTCTGTCACCAGTGCAGAGTAAGGTACGCTCTCCTAGCAAACCCAGGCACTCACAGACTGCTCCATGTGTGCATATCCCATTCTTCACCCCCAAAAGCAAAGTACAGCTGTCCACTCTTTGATCCTGACAGCATTCTTCTGCCTGCTCAGAGCCTTCACCCCTGTTTAGAGAACTTGTTTTACTGTCATTAGAAGAAAACCTTTCTTCTTCCTTCTTTTTCTAAGATGAAAAATGGCCGCTTGTTTGCAGGTACACAGAGAAAAAACTTGCTTACAAATTTCAGTTGATGATTCCATGAAATCAGCAAAAGATTTTGAAGATTTCAAAATCTGCTGCCTGCAAACTACATGTAAGAAAAATCTGATTTTGTAATCTTAGTCCTCAAAAGTTTTGTGTTGGAAAAATGAGCAATAGAATACAAGTCTTTTTCCACACTAGAAAGATTTTATTTTTCCTTCTCTCAGTCAGCTTCATCAGTTAGAAATCTGTTAAACATGAAATTGCACATATCGATGTTTCAATATTAATATTTCTCTCGTGGTTTTTCACCTCCTAATTTATAACTTAGAGGAAGTTAGAATTTTGTACAATATTTTGCAGTTACCTATTAATTGCTTACCAGGTCAATATTTCAATCAACAGTTTTGTATTATTTAGCAGCCAATGAAAATACAAAAGAGTTTAGTATTCCTGAGAAGTAGCTCTCATATTTCAGAGTGCTAATTCTACATTTTAGTAAACTATAATTATCCACACAGCCTTAATGGTCTTGACCTTTTCAAGTGGATCTAGGTTTTCTGATTGAGTGACCTCTAGATTTCTCTCTCGTTGGGTTAAGACAAGTGACAGAAGTCACTGACATGCAAGTGCATCTTTATGATCCTGAAAGGCAAAGAGCTGGATTTAAACTCTGTCCTAACCAAGGTTTCCCCCTTTGTTGTGAAGAACATAGAATTAGTTTTAATAGAGACGAGTAAAAAAAGCAGAAATGTTGACAGTAAAGTTAACTTTGATGTAATTTTGTAGCCCTGTTATTTTCCATCATGTTGTAAGAATATAAAACTGAAAAACTGATCTGAGAGTCTTACAGCTGCTATGGATACATGGCTGTGCCAATGATGTGTTTCTTTCCTGATGAACAAGCAATATAAATATATCTGTTATTTACAAGTATGTTGCTTCATCTATCAAGGCTGCACAGAACAGACTGCACTAAGTAGGTAAGTGAAGCATGGCAGAGAGTGATAAAAATGAAAAACTACTCCTACTTTAGCTATACTAATTCTGAGCCACGTTTACAGTGTTTACAACCCCTTACAGGGTAATGCCTCCAAGAATACAGCTTTAATGAAAATTGCATCAAAAGATTCAAATTAAAATATTTCTTTTCAGCTTATTTCACTCAAATGAAAGGAATTCAAAAGCCCAACTAAAAAAAAAAAAATATTAAAAGCTCAAAGGATTTTAAATGCCCAACTCAATAATATGAAATACTAATTTACCTGGGAGGAAAAGGCTTGCATGATTACAAAGCCATATTTCTGTGACACCAGTTGTATAATGAGAATGGCTCTTTGCAGTCAGTACTAGAAGTGAAAATCATTTGATAATTATCCAACAATGGGATGCAATAATTTTCAATATTTCCTTGCATTTAGCTCCTTCAGCTCCCTGTATAGAAAAGGTGGATTCCTCTGGAGGGCAATTTAAAGCAAGAGGCTGACTGAAATACCTTTCAAAACTGCCTGGAGAAGCTTAGACATCTTCTTTTACAATAAGAACAATTGTCTGACATCTTTCGTGCCAGGGTTTGACAGCATGGATAACCCCAGGCTTTCCCCGGATATACTCACACGGTAATTGTCAGTAGGTGGAAGCAGCTGCCATCTTAAGCATCCTTGGTTTAACTAAGGTTTAGAGACCAAGATTTATGCCAAAAGCAAACCTTCCAGGATAGTAGAATATGATGTTCTGTCCTGACAGTTTATGATGCCATAGGGGGATACTGTAAGGTAATAAAAACTAGGCTGCGCAGCAAGGCTTCACTGCAAGCACTGGTCCTGTGGTTGCAATAGATTAGATGGTTACAGAAACTGATTACTTCTTGGTCTTTGGTGGATTTTCCCTTCACCAAGAAGACTTGTGTCTGCACCCACCCTCTTGGGATTAACGAATGACATCAGCTTCGTGCAGGGACGAAAAACAGATCTAAAGGGCCCGGTGTGGTCCACTACTGCCAAAGGCCAGGGCAAAATGAGAGCTGGAGGGCCTCTGTACTTCTGCTCTCGTGCAACACACTCAGAAAGGGAACGATACCTTTACATGGAAATTCAGTATCAGCACTATTTTCCCATGGCTGTAATGACAAATATTTGTCCCTCTTTATGAGGGATTGAGAGAAACTTCCTTCAGAGCTGGTAACAGGCAGACACTGAGGTATATAATCTGCTCCTGCCATGTGATGAGAAAGGAGTGGGTGGATTTCTGACAAAATTATTGGAAAAGGAACTGCTATATTTGTTATTTACATGTACATACTTTGCTCCTGCAATTTTCTCTAAATTTATGAATCTGTCCCATTCATGTTAACAAAATATTTCATGACGGCTATTTAGTAAGGATTTTCTGACTTATAAGGAAATACTGGTGGGCTTCACCAACTTTCCCATACTTACCAGAAGGAGCTGAAGTTTATTACATTACTGTCTTGTGCAACCCAGAGCTATTGAATTCAGGCAGGTTTTCCAAACCCAGCAGATGGGTGACATTTTGGGGAAAGAAAATGTGGATTCAATGTAGAAGATTTAAAGGGGGAATAGGTCCTTGAAGGAGGAGGAATTATTTCATCCCTTTTATTATTTGTTTTATTCATACTTGTTTTTAAGGTTTTTATTGTTTCCTTTTAATCTGGGGAGGAAGCAGACTTTACAGAGAGCAAAGCTTTGTGGAGTAATCCAGATTCCATTGCAATTCAGGGTGTGGCATGTTATATCTTTCAATTCATATAGAATATCTTTCAAAGATTCTGAAATTTTTACTATTCTCCACAAGTTCACTCACCTAGAAATTAGACCTTATGCTTTTACCATTCCTGGGTTCTCTTCCTAAATCAGTCCGTAGGATTCACTGCATACTGCCAAAATTTTGTATTTTCCACCCAGAACACAAAAAGTGATAGGCAACAAAAATTTTATTCTTATCCAAGAAGTTATTTTGATTATTGTCATATTGATTTAAAATCAATTATAAGAGAAAAAAATTATAACGAAATCTGTGCATATGGCTCCATTTTTTAAAGCTGTTACTACAAAAGAAGTTTATGTCAGTAACTCCAGAGAGATTTTTATCTTGGCCAGGTTTCAGCTGAAAAGTGGCCTTTTCTTTAAGCCTATCACTGTTCTTTTTCTATTGTTGTCTTTGGTCTTTCTATTTAAACCAGATCTGTGGAGGAGATCTAGACAAAATCAGCAGTGTTTATTATCCATTGATGACTTCTCTGGACAATAGTTCAGAAGACAAAAAGTACTCAAGGTTGTTGCCTAAAAACTCTTAGGTATCAATAAACATTTCATAGAGTCTTGAATATCTCCTTCACTATGCAAGTATTTCAATTAAATCTAACATTCACTTTGTATTAAGCAGAGGACCCCCATGACAAATAAAAAGAATTCCATAGAAAAAAAAAAAGAACAAAAAAGAGGTACTGAAGAAGCAGAAGTGAATGAGTTGTTTTGATGGTATTTGATACAGATGATATATTTCATACCAATGCAATCTATAATTATTTGCAAGGTCTACTAAGTTTAGTAAATTTAGTGGATTTGTTATTACAAATAAGTTTTCTTTCAGAATATCCCATCTAAACCAATAAAGCTTATTAGAAATAGGCAATGCACTCTGTCTACGCAATTTTTTAGACTCTGCCATTACAAATTTTGCTTCAATTATATTAAAAAAATAGATTAAACTGTAGCTTATTTCATTGTTTACTTCGTACATAATTAAGACGTCAAGTTGCAGTGGTTGGGGTCATGAAAGCATTGGTATGCTGTCAAACATTCCCATTCTTCAGAGACATCACATGCTTCAATAAACCCACCTGTACAGACAATGCCTTAAGAAAGTGCTGTCCATACACAACGTCAGCACCATCTCTCAGTGAGTTGGCAGTAACATCTTGTCACCCTCACTCTTCTTGGCTTCACAGACTGACAACAGCAGATGAGTGGGGCCTGGGATGAGGCCATATGCTGAGGTCACAAACAATGAACATAACCCATCTCAGCTGTCTAAGTGAATTAAAAAGCTGCAAACATGCATCTGGCTGTTATGGTAACCATGCACAAATTAACAAATCCTTTTAATGTACTTTTAACATAATCTCTCCTATGATATTTACGTTGTTTTCCCCTTTGTGACACCCTCCAAGAGTAGTTATACATAGTTGCTTTCACATAGTTTTAACTGAAGACAATAAAACATATAAATCATATTTTCAAAACAAAATAAAAAGCCTTTTAGGCATAATTAAAAATTATGTTCGGTTTATTACATCAAAATCTGACAAGGATTTATGGCATGAAATCCAAATTTCTTCAGCCTGCATTTGTTCTAGCAAAAACATTTCTGCATGACTGATTTAAGCATATTCCATTATTGAATTCAAAATCTGAAATTATTTTAGCTAAGTAATACAGATGATAATTTTCTAATGCAAATTGCATTGCACCAGTGATGATGCAATTGTTATCAGAATCACACAACACATAAAGATGAATTAATTGCTGGACTGAAATTTGTGGCTATCTAAGAATCAATAACTACAATATTACCCGAGTTTCCTAAAAGAAGACAGATCTCCATTCCAATGCAAACTACGTTCTTCAATAGAGCTAATTTTCTAACTCTGAAGACCATTATTCTGAAGGAGAACAATCAAGCAAAGATATGACTAGATGTAAGTAGCTGCTAAAGAGAGATATTCAATGAAGATAAGAGATTAAAAAATATTTTAAATTATATATATTTAAGACATATCAAGTGAAAAAGGAGTAAAATATATTTGGGGAAGTTAGTTTCTGGGAAAACTCATAGCTAGTAAAGGTAAAGCAAATGAGAATGAAAGCTTTTTAAAGTATACTTAGAGCAAAATATATTGGTATAGTCTAACCATTAGATTGTGACATTCACTATAAAGTGGAAAAGTGTTTCTTAAGCTTTATTATATGTGTTTAAAAAGAAAGCAGAATGAGGTATTCCAAAGAAGATCCTGGGAAATGAGACAGGGAAATGAGATGGAAAATGATGCTGTGGAAAGGGATCTGGGGGTCCTGGTTGATGGCAAGTTGGACATGAGCCAGCAGTGCCCTGGCAGCCAGGAGGGCCAACCCTGTCCTGGGGTTCATCAGGCACAGCATCACCAGCCAGGCAACGGAGGGGATTGTCCTGCTCTGCTCTGCACTGGGGCAGCCTCACCTCGAGTGCTGGGGGCAGTTTCAGTCACTGCAATGTAAAAAGGATATTAAGCTATTCAAGTGTCCAAAGGAGGGCAATGAAGATGGTGAAGGGCCTGGAGGGGAAGCCGTATGAGGAGCAGTTGAGGTCACTTGGTCACCGTTCAGCCTGGAGGAGACTGAGGGACCCAAGGAAATGGCATGAATTTGTGCCAGGAGAGGTTTAGGTTGGATATTAGGAAGAGGTTCTTCACCCAGAGGGTGGTTGGGCCCTGGAACAGGCTCCCCAGGGAAATGGTCACCAAGCCTGACAGAGTTCAAGAGGTGTTTGGACAACACTCTCAGGTACATGGTGTGACTCTTAGACTGTCCTGTGCAGGGCCAGGAGCTGGATTTCAAAGATCCTTGTGGGTCCCTTTCAACTCACAATATTCTGTCTTTCTGTGAAGAGATTTAAAGTTTGATTTACAGTGCACTAGTAATAGGAAGTGTCAAACAGCCCTGTGAAGTTTAGACACTTTTAAAATTGTGCCCTTGGTAATTTACACCTCAAAACATCTGGATGAGCATATTTCTGGTTTCAGAATTGCTGGAACATTCAAGAAACCTGAAAGGATGCTGGTGCTCTGCTGATACTCAACAAGAGTAATGGCAGGTAATTATAGGCTTGGTAGCCTGCCAATAAACCTAGAAAAAAGTAAAGAAATGTTGATATGAAATTCAATTAATAAATACAGAATAATAATTATGACAGCCAAAATAATTTGATAGAACATAGGTCTCATCAAACAAATTCATAAATTTTGTATGTGACTACAAGAATGAAAAAGATAACTGGATAGATACACTAGTCTGGAAAGATATTTGAACCTCCATTAACAATCAGTGATCTTGTTTAAGAATTAGCACTACAAAAGACCAGTCTGTTCTACACGACAGAAACTGAGAACGGTTCAATAGTTATATATCAGAAAGCAGCTGCTTTTGTCCTTTGTCTTATAACTCAATATGTTAATAGCATTCTTCAGGGCTTGTTTTCAAGATTGAGGTTATTCAAAAGAATAATTAAGATTCAAATGTAGACATACAAGTATTTATAATGAATGTGTGGCTTCCCCCCACTAAATAACAATAGCATCAATGTCATCAAGCTTGCTTCCTATTCGAGCACTCACAAAACAAATGCATTTACAAGTATAGGAAACATTTATGTCAGAAAAATCTCGTAGAAATGGCAACCATGCTCGGAATAAATGGGATACTAAAATGAATTTTTCCAGATAATGGCTCAGGAACATCTCACCAGGAGTTTCTAATGGGAATGCCAGAGTCTCACAAATAACAGAATAGTGGTCAGTAAAGTTCCTTAGAAATTAGAAAACAAGACAGAAATAAATTGTCCGGTTTTCTCTTTAGTAATATATGAAATATCACAGGGATATTTACTGAGCCCATTTCCTCTCGTACATATGCATTAAAACAAACTGGAAAAGAAGATGAAGCCTCATGTGAGGCAGTTTGCTGATGAAATGTATAATCCAGCCTATGAAAGGGGAGGGCTGGCTGCCAAGACCTTACAGTAACAAACATGAGGCCCAATGAAAGGTAATGTATATAAACATAAGGCAAGGTACCAAAGTAGTCAAACCAAACAACATCAAATCAAACAGACAACAGGAGCTTTCAACATCAGCAATATTATCTATTTTTAATTCTCCCACCTTAATTTTTTTTCTATGCAGAAAGTTTTGATTCCAATTTTTTCAAAATTCAAGCTGAGACTAGAAAAAAAATCTTGAAAACTTTCAGCCAGAAGGCTTATTCTGTGCTAGAAATACAAACAACGGAAAATGGGGAGTGTATTGTGAAGTGCTGAACAATATGAAGAGAAGTTTTTCGGTATTACCTCTGCTCTGTTGAATGTTAGTGATATCTTGCCCATCATCCCAGTATTTCTTGGAGATTGTCTTCATCTACTGGCTCAGAGTGCCCAAACAGTTTAATAATGTGAGGTGAGCTCTAATTTTTCAACCAACCTCATTCACTTTATTGCATCTTTCAACAGACGTATAAAGAATGTTCATTCAAACTTAGTAGAAGTTTTCTACAATTCCCATTCGTGTTCAGACCTTTTACTCTGAAGACAGGTTCTCTTTCTTTCTTTTAGAACCTAGCATAGTAATATGAAGTGACAAACATCACAATTCTGAACTACATTTACTATGTCCTGAATCTCCTAGTCAAAAAACTAAATTAAATTACCTTCATAATAGATACAGTCAGGAGGATTGACAAAACAAATGAAGCAATAAACTGATGATGAATATTTAACTTGAACGGGTGGGAGGTATCCACGGTTCTGGAAAAACTGGTACTTCACTAACGTTGATAGAAAAAAATGGAACACGTGGATTAGAATGTAAGTCACAATACCGGTCTACTAAAAGGAAAGAATAACTGCAAATGCTTTGGATACTAAAGTGAGAAAGACAATTTGCACTACAACATGAGTCACCTTGGGCGGAATATTAGAACAACTGCAAGAGCTACAGCATGAAGCAAAGCTATCGAATGGCTGTCACCCGAAAAATAATGTTTGGCAAGAGCTACCGTGAACAGCATATTAAACCTGAGCTGGCATTGTAAAACGGTAAAACAAAAGACAAGCACAGCTGCATAGGAAACATGGAGAAGGCAAACAATTTATTCTTTCGATATGGGTACATGAACATTAGAAAAACTGTCAAGAAATTAAACCCACCGACCAATTTCTTACCACCCTACCACTGAGGTTGGGCCATAAAAATCTTCTGTCCCACAGGAAAGTTAAAGATGCTGGTACACAGATATTAACAAGACTTCTGATCAGAAATCTGTGCAAAGACTGCAGCTGACAAGCTAGAGGTCATCAGCACAGGCCCAAAGGGTAGAGACAGCTCCAGCCAGACATCTCAGCATGCTAAACTCATGGAAGAGGAGCAGCCACAGCAGAAACAAGTGAGAGGATGTTTATGCTGACATCTAAACTCTGATATAAATAGTCACATAGCTAAAAAATAAATTTGGTTAAGACTAATCTGGATTTCTCTACTTCACTTTGCATGAACTTAACCTTCTGAAGTTGTTGGTCAGCTTCCTGAGAAAAGATTTCAGGGACGTGTGGAAGGACAGATACAAATGGAAGGAAATAATATTTTCCCCTATCAAGCAAGGAACTCCAGCTTAATTCCACCTTCCTAACCTTTCACTGCCTGCTAAGCCAAAAGGAAAATCTTGAGGAAAAGCAACAAAACAACTGCACCAGCAATTTATAAGGCTGAAGCCCTTTCTCCACAGAAAAACAGAATTACTAGAATTGTTCCAGCTAAGAGAGAGTTAGTATTGATTTCATCACCACATGCTTAGGGAAGAAGAATGGCTCCGCAGGTTTTCTCCCTATAGATATCTACAGCAGAGCATGAGAGTCAGGTGAGGGGAGGAAAAGGAGACTTGTCTCAAGATGCTTGGTGCTTGAAAAAACAGTGTGACAGTGGGAAGAAGAATTGAAGATTTTGTGAAAAGTTCAGGTTGCCTCCTGACTGTAATTTTCTGGAAATATTGAAGCATTAGAAACTGAGAAGGTTCATAAAATCAGGCCCTTAGTCCACTTCTTTTACTCACTTACCAGAGTTGGCTACCCTGTAAAAATGGATTCTAATTAACACACCACAGTGCAACTCAAGGCAGAGATGAGAGGGAACAGAAATTATTGAACAGAGCTAGTATTGGTACACATATCTAAGTACACTTCTATAGCTCTGTAGCTCTCTTTTCATGTACCTCCCACTGACCCCTCTCTATGCAGGCACCTGTCTGTACAGATAGCTCTTGCTAATTTAATTTTTATCTCCAAAAAGGTTATGTGGGATGAACACGTGAAATGCAACCTGGCTTTGGCTCTGTGTTTCGGAAATGAAAACATCAATTATAAGATACTTAATTCTTTTAAAAAGGTGTCATAGCATCTTTCGTATGGAGATCAGGCATATTTGGTGTTAATGCAGCCTGCTGGTAAGGGATTGTGTTGAAAGGTGCTAGGCAATTTCAGCTCTCCCTGTCTTCAATGCTGTAAGAGACCTCAGCACTTGCAAGGAAGTTCTTCGCACTTCACAAGGATTGGGACAGAGTGAGAACATTAGGAGATAGTTTGCTTTCTAATATTTTAGGTCTGACTCATCCAGACTTGACATTTACAGCCTTATTAAAATATGAACATCTTCAAGAGTGTTTAAAAGAGAACCAGTCTTAAAGAGCTATTTATATCAAAGAGAAAAGAAATAACTTTGTGTTGACTGTCTGAAAAAAGCGTGACAAAGCCTAATTACATTTCTTCAAAATCTAGCCCAAATAAAATGTCAAGATGATGGCTCTCTTTCAAATTTAGAGCTGCATAAGGAACATACAGGAAAACAGACTGTAATAGATATAACCAAATCCAAGTCTTTATTAAATGAAAAGCTGTTACCAAAGGAAAGCGAACCATTTTCATAAAAGTAACATCATGACAAATCGGAGGAAAATAAACATAATCTTCTTGCCTTTAAGAGGACTCCTAAATTCAGTTTCACTGACTAAAGAGGAGTACAGGGACATGAGGAGTGAGGGATGACGCAGTGGGGAGAATTTCTTAGAAATTATTAACCTTCCTAAACAGCATGGGTTTAAATGGCAGCAGAAGCACATTAACCTAGGTTTTCGGTCAAATTCAGCTGCTCAGGTTCACTCTCAAGATCCCCTGCAGAACAAAGCTCAAGCTGTTAACTGAAGCAAAAAGCCAAAGTTCTGTCTCTTCCCTGAAGTAAAGATATATTACCCAAATGATTTCCACTACTGAAGCAAAGAAAAACAAGGGCAAATGAATGAAAAGAGCCCATCAGAAAGTGTTCAGAACAGAAATCCTGAGTGAAGAGAGAGTGATAGCTATAGAAAAAAAGAGAAGAAATTAAGAACAAATCCTTAACTGGTTCTCAAGTCTCTCTTACATACACCTTCTCCTTTCTTACCCTCCTACCGGCTAATTTCATCTTTGAATCAATTTCTGCCTGTTCTTATTTTTCTCTCTCCTCCCTTTTTCATTGGCAATTGGGTTCAATTTCACAGTTCATAACACTGGCAGTCTCCAAACTCTTTGTGGTTTACCCTTTAGAGGCTCTCAACCATTTTATGTACCACAAATGAACACAGTACCTCCTCAGGGATTAATCCTGCTATCCTACAGCTAAGAACTCTTCCCGTGGAAGAAGTCATACTGCCTGTTTATCCAGAGAAAGACTACAATGCTGACAAAAATAACTCCAGTGTCATCATTAAAACATGCTCTAATTAGGACTGAAAGAAGTAAATCAAAAGTCATTACTATAAAGCTGCTTCTTTCCACATACTCTAGATGAGTCATCAAAAACATGCAAGCACGTTGCATACCAGTATTCAGATAGCATCTCTGCAACATCACATGGCGCAGGGAAGTTTTATTAAAACAAGGAACTTGAGATCTCTGTCCAATTCTAATTACAAGCTCACACTTAGTTCTGTAACTGCCAGATGTCAAGTCAGAGCTGCCAAAGTGAAGCGGAACAGATGGCATAGACCCATTTAACGCTCTGAGTTTTGAGAATGGGTTTGGGGGATTGCATAGAGGGATTTTTCTTGTGCCAAACAAAGTAGTAGGGGATTTTTCAGCATCTACAGGAAAAAATAATTTAAGGACAAATAAAAGGCAATCTAAAGTCTCAAGAAAAATCAGCAGATATTTAAATTCCAATGAATTTTTTCTCTAGTGGGAATTTTTATAATAAATCCTCCTTTCTGAATAATTTGTTGGTTTTAATATAAAAAAATTTGTAAAACATCAAGTCATTCTGTGAAGTCTCTTCACCCCTACAAAAAAGAAAAACCGTATAAAGAAGTGCTTTAATACTGCAAATGAATCTTGGCTCTGAGTATAGTTGAGAAATGTCAAACTGAAAATTAAAGAAGTTAAATAAACAAAAATAATTTTCTTTTCCCAGTGCCTGTGGTAGCATTCATATAGAAATCTTACACCAGGTCTTCTATTAGAAGGTTAAAGGGCTTTCATCACAGGCAAAGTGGCAAAATAGAGCTGTTTACCACTGACTCAAGTCCAAAGCAGAAGAAGTTTTAGATATTTGCCCTGTGAAATCACCAAACCTTTCTTTGCTTAGAAACAAAATCCAGAGTGATGCTGAGGATCTGATTCTTCTGATTTAATGGGACCTGTAAATGATCAACACATCCTAAGGCTGTGTTGTAAGTGACTGTTGAAGAGCCCTTCATACTCTAATTCAGAAGTGACAAGTATTAAGGATGGCTTTTGACGCATGAACAACTTCAGTCCAAGAAACTGCTGTATTGGGTTTGCATGGCAAGGTTCTGGTGCAGGGGTGGGATGGCTACAGGGGTAGCTTCCATGAGAAGCTGCTAGAAGCTTCCTCCATGTCCAACAGAGCCAATGCCAGCCAGCTCCAAATCAGAATCTTCGTTGGCCAAGGTCAAGCCCATCAGCAAAGGTAGTAAACTCTCTGTGATAACTTTTTTATGAAGGGAAGAAAGTTACTGTGCAGGAGCAAATGTGGCCAGAGAAAATAATATGTGAGAGAAACGGCTCTGCAGACACCAGTCAGTGAAGAACCTACTACAACAAAGGTAAAAAAATGCGTCTCAAGGCAAATCATGTCATTTTGTTATGACCATTCAGCATGAAGTCTCTGTAGAAGATTTTTTTCTTAAATAAAATACGTTATGAGGTCACTGGTAGTTTTCTCCCAGTTTTTGCACTGATTAGCTGTCTTGAAGATACTCAAGATATTCCTGATCCAGAAATATTAATCCCTACACATGAATAACTTCATCCAAGGTAACAGTTCTCTATTGCTAAAGTCACTTTTATATTCAAGTGTTTATAAGATCGTAGACGAAACCAACTAGATCCATAAATGGAAAAAGCAGTAAATAACATAAGATTTTACAGATTCTAAAGTGGTCAATAAAGTTTGGCCAAAACAAATGGTCACTGAAGGCCAGGATGAATACAGCAAGATAATGCAAGGTAGTTTAACAAAATCTGCCATTTGTTTTCCTGGTCTCGTTTAGTTGATGCTTCTGCTGTCAAAATAGTCAAACTGTGTCAAAATTCTTTGACACAGAATTTCCAGTCTGCATCCAGAAAAATATCACATTTTGGTCTGTCACATTATATGATTCAAATAACAGAATATTATGGTGCTGTTTCTTTTTCAATCGAATTACATTTTTTCACGACATCGATAGTCAATTATTCTAATTTTGTCAAAAATATGGTAGGAATGATTTAATGACAGAAAAAAGTCATACAGAAGTGAAAGTATTAAAAAAATGTATAAAAATTGTTGAAGAATAATCATTAAGAAATATGCACTTTGATTTTCTAAACTCTAATGAACTTGAAATTAACATTTTCCCTTGAAACTTGATCTAACATATACGTGTCTTCCTGCACGAAGCTAGAATTTGTTGTTCACTTTAAATTATGACACAGAGGCACTTTCTGCTGAAAACAAAATGTGACCTTTTTCAGTTTTACTGATTGCCTTTGAAGAGAAATAAAATGTCACTGCGTCTCATGAAATTTGCTGGTAACTCATGTGAATCAGAAAGATATTTCTTTCTCTCAGTGGGAGACTGAGGTCTACGCAACCTCCAGTCGACAAAAAAAATCCTTTGTTTTAGTTATAAAACAAAGTGTTTTGGTTGCTGGGTGAAAAAAAAAGAAGTCAAGAACTGGTTTTGTCTGCCTTTCAAAAACACCAAAAAAATGAATATGTCTCAAAACACCCAACAAGGACCCCCAGAAAACACTTTTACAACTTTCAATTAGCTTCTACAAGTTACAGACTCCTTAGTGCAGGGATATGTTCTACCCTACACCTGCCCAAGTTTTAGCTCATTATTCCAGCATCTCCTGTTGAGGACTGAGTTTGACTCCCACTTGTTAAAACCTAGCATGAAGCAGACAGGAGCACAACAGAAACCAGCGCCTCAAAACTGGTTTTAAGCAGGAAACTTAAATAGAGTCATATATTTTAAAGCACATTTCATAAACAAATTCTTTGTTGTGTTTGCAATGAAAATTTCTGACACCACCGTATTCTTAATATGGATTTTACTCTGTGAAAAGATTTGCACAAAACAAATAATAAATGCCAGTAATTACCATCAAGTGACTCTTCCTGGATTTTATTGCTTCATTATTTCCACTAGGTACTCCAACATACAAAAGGTCAAGGTATCAGTAGCCTCCTGCAACACCAAGATGGAATTAAAGGAAAAAAGCAGAACCATGATCTTGAAGGCATGATCCATAAAGGTTGAAATGGATTAAAAAAATACATTTATCTCCCTTTCCTTCCTCCAAGAAAAATTTTTATTCAACTATCTTATCTAATTACAGGGAAATTGCAAAACTACGGCATTCAATTTACTTAGACTTAAAGTTTTCATCCTGATTCCATTTTTCAGAGCTGATAATTTTCTATTTCCAGGTTGGATGATTTTTTTTCCACCAAAGAGTGGAGTGTATTCTATTCTGTTCAGTGGAGTGTATTCAGCAGTTCCATTCTACTACACTGACATTGCTGTTAGACCTAAAAAATTTTATAGTTAAAAAATAAAACAAAGAAGAAAAGAGAAAATGTGATGATTCCAGATTTTGTCAATTTAATTTAGTGAGGAAGAAAAAAAAATTAATTTAAAATTACATATAAAGCCTTTTTTTTATTCCCTCATAAAGAGTTTCAGAGAGGAAGATGAGAGCTCTGTTCAGAAAATGTGATCAGCTCTGAACAGAAGGTTTAAATCCCCTCTCTGGAGAATCCTGAGCAAATATTTCTCTGTACCACCTATCATCCAACAGACACAGTCTTCCTTGGTGATATTTCTATCTTAAATTTTCCAGCTAGAGGTTGCCCAAAGAGGTAGATTAGTTTTTCAACTTTTGTTCTTCAGCAATCTTTTTATTCCTCTACTGGTCTGTGTCAACACAGTACCACGTGGAGCCCATGTGCCTAATGGCAGAGCACACACCATGCAGAGATGCTCACAAGAGTCCAATTGCATCAGCATTCCCTTTTGCAACACACCATGTCTGGTTACAAGCTTCTCTTGTTCAGCTTGAAAGCACACTGCATCCCCATGTGCAGAAACATTATGCTCTCCCTAAGGTTTTACTGTGAAATCCCTATTGCTTCATGTGGATTTCAGCATGGGAAAAGTATAGCAGCCATGATGAGCCCATACCTGGAATCTAATTCCTTGCACCTCACTTTGCATAAGCTCCACAGACTGTTTGACATGATAAATGTGATGTGTTAAACATTTCTTAAAGGTTTGTAGGACCAAGGACACTGAACTACAACTGGGTGACTAATCCTCTGACATTTAGCCTCTCTTGTATGAGGGTTTATTTAAAAATTTCAGTGTTGCAAGGAAAAACTAAAGGGTTTTGCCAACCCTTTATTTCTGATTTTTTGCAGAGCTTTGTATTTAATGGTAAGTGCAGTTTCTACCATAAAAACATGTGTACCATGCTGCTTTATATTACAAGTAAAAGTAATTTTTTCCAATGCAAATTCCATGTGCTCTAGGAAGGTGGGCAATGGGCACACCAGCAAATTAATCTTGACAGATTATGATACAGGGCTATCTTAACCACAAACGATACCTACAGATACGTGAGATTTTCTAGAGAATTAGCTGTAAAATAACTAGCATAAATCTTAGACTAATGGTTTACCTACATCGCACGCTAGCATATAACTCAAGATCTCCAAACAAGCTCCAAACAAGCTCCAAACAAGCTCGTTTGGTCAGTATCAGATACAGCCTAAGCACCTTGAAGAAGAGTAAATTAGCTCTCAGGAGCTCTGTGCTTCCACTTAGCATGAGCTTTAGTATATAGATTTACCTCTAGTTTAACACCTGTGCTTACAGTTTGTACCTTTTTTTAAAGGATAATACCTTTTAGGTGTGAGCTTTGTCTTTCTTTAGGATCATGTATATAGCCAAAATAGCAAACAAAAAAGGTTTTAAACCCATCAGACATTTTACCACTGCTGAAGGTCACATTACCAATCACTAAGAGATAGGAAAAAACATCATAAAGTTATGTGTGGTCACGTTACTCTTCTATTGGCTTTGATTTGTTTGCAAGAATGATTTATAAAACAGTTAGGAGCTGCATACATTAACCAAACTATCCCATTTTAGCTTTCATAGTGCTAACTAGTTATCACTAGTGGTAACAACGCAGATAATGAACAAATCATGATTAGGTATCAATATGTCACCAGACAATATTAATTCAACCCAATCACTTGTTCTTAAGCTTTTTTGATTCAGAAGCAACATAACTGGAAATACATTGGCTGGTGTCATTGTGTTCACCCTTTTCTTCAGATAAATAGCTGTGCAAATTTTCTATTTTTCCTGTTAGTCTATCAAGTAATTCAGCATCAAAAGCTTTTATCATACTATCAATTATATTTCTTATGATAAAATTTGCTTTTGTAGTGGAAATGCTTTTGTTCTCTGTAATTTAGAAGACCCATCCCTACACATCTGCAATGGAAGGATAATGCAACTAAATTAGTGGCATCTGTAATCCTTAGCATAGCAAAGATTATCTTAGCCTCTCTGTCAGAATTTCAACCCCTTTTTATCCAATTGTTTTTTCTTCTTGCATTTGTCCCTTCAGCATAACAATTAAACGCTGCATTCTCCTAGGCAGTCTGCTCAAGCGTTGATTGTGCTCAATGCTTTAGTTGGGAAAGAAAAGAAGGGCATAAACTTCGAGAAATGTGTTGGTTTCACTTATTCACAGAGGTTTACGATAGGATGCATTATGGATCACTTGTCTTCAATAACAATGCCCTTTTAAACAGTGGTATGAATCATTACTTGAAGATCAAAAATTATCACCCTCTAGCTGCACCCCACCTTTCTCCCTTTTTTATTTCCTAAACTGCAAGTAATCATTTGGGATCAGATCATTCCTTGTTTTAAGGTAGTATCTTGAATTACAGATATATTCCTGTAATATTATGAATGTACCCTGCCATCTTAACACTTCCTCAAGCACATTCCTGGCTTCAATTTTAAAATGTGGCATGATCCACTGTTTAGCCTACACACACACCCACTGCACACCTTTCTAAAATAAATGGAAGTTCTGTTGGAAAAAAAGTAGTTTTCTACTACACTGTGTGGTATGAGCAACAGACCCACAGATGAAAAGTTTCTCAGAACCAGACCTGCAAATAAAAGAGGTCCTTTTTACTCTTACAGCTAGTGGACATTTTTCTTGGCTTGCAAGAGCTTAAATCACAAGAACCCACAATTTTTGCTTCAGAATTCTCAGTTTATCTGCTTAATACTACTGTCTGAGCCTTCACTAACTGCAGACAGTCTGCATCTGAAAGGGAGCAGAGGCTATAGGACTTACACTACAAACTGGGGCTTAATATTTATAGCCTTTGCTTACGGCCCCTGTGCACTATGCTGTGGAATTACACTTTAATAAATGCTTTATCTGCTACTCTGTCTCCTTTCCAACAAAATCAGTTAAATGAGTAAGCGTACAAGCCAAAGAAATGGAAGAATTAGGTGAATGCTATCCCCAGCATTCAAAATTGCCAGATTAGTCCATACTGCCTTTCATTTAGAAGGTATAAAGAGAAAAATAAATGCAGCACATATTTGAAACTGTCTGTTGTAAGTTGTGCTTTACAGGCATATCTGTAACAGCTGTACAGTTACACTGTCTGTAAAATTAAGTTCCTTCATGGCATACTTCCCAAACCAGCAGTTTTGCATCAACATTTGTTGAATTAGTATATGCTGGATCCATACACCCTCTCAGAATCAGGTATTGTGCTTCCACTAGCAAGCGGCAAAAAGCAGTTCCCTGGAACACTTACCAACTACAGGCAGTAGTCTGAGGACATTCACTCTGCTTTAGACTCAAAGCAAAGACCTCAGTTTACATCCCCTCCAACATTTTCCCTGAGCCCAGGTTTCACAAGTACCAGTCAGGTAGCAGGTGTGCTCAGTCCTGAGCTAGAAGGCTTGATCGTCTCAGCCATACAGCCTGGCCCACATGAGACTTGCTACTAGAGCTCTTCGCTGTATTTCACCTTCTGTCCTGCACTAGCCAGCCTAGTAGGAGCAAGATTATCACACACCTGTCTCTGCTATTTAACACAATTACCTTCATCTTGGCCTAGCATCTATTTAAGTATGGAAAACATGAGACAAAACCAGCAAGATCCTATTTAACTTTGACATCAAACAGAAAATCCTTCTACAAAAACAAGTACATAGGATCTAAAATTTATGTCGAACCAACTGAGAATGAAACAACCCCAAGACAGGGATACAGTCAAGTAGGTAGCAAATGAGAAAAACAGAAACACACAGAGTGTTAATGCTTGAAATACACCTAAAATCTGTTTCTAGTGTACAGTAAACACATGTGTGCGTATGTGCATGTGAGTGTGTGTATTATATGTATATTATACATATATATCATATATATATATATATATATAAAAATATATATATATATATAAAAAATGTGTGTTTGTGTCTCTAAAAAAAAATATGTGTATATATATATATATGTAAATGCAGGAGGGCCACCCTTGCCCTAGGGGCATCAGGCACAGCATCACCTGTTGGTCAAAAGAAGGGGATTGTCCTGCTCTGCTCTGCACTGCTGCACCCCCATCTCAGGTCCTGTGAGAATTTCTGGGTGCCACAATGTAAGAAAGACATTAAGATTTTAAAAGGTGTCCAAAGGAGGGCCAAGACGATGGTGAAGGTCTGGAGGGGAAACCATACAAGGAGTGGCTGAAGCCACTTGGTCTGTTCAGCCTGGAGGAAAGGCTCACAAGGGGAAGAGGAAGGGCAGGCACAGATCTCTTCACTCTCGTGGCCAGTGAAAGGACTTGAGGGAATAGCATGAAATGGACGTGCCTATTGTATCCCAGTTGTGTTATACTACTTTTGCTCCCTGTGACAAAACAGTCATCAGCATTATACCTTATTATTGCACTTCAAAACAGTCTGAGCATGTCAAAAGTCATGTCTAAAGTAGGACAGCCTCGAAGTAGCTGGACAGCAAGGGCAATAGAAAGGTCAAAAATCTTTTACAAAACAGTAAAAGTCAATCATCTTTAGACACAAAGTCGATTGCCCTTGGGCAACACAAGGGTAACCTAGAATGACTGCTTGGTTTGTTATTCCTCTTCATTGAGCTCTGCTACTGCAAGACTGCAGAGTCAAGTTTAAAATGAAACAAAATGTATTTTCAAAAGCCCCGACAATAAAACAACAAAACCACCCACTTTTTATTGACAGTACCTTTCAATTATATTTAAAGCAAAAACAAGATAGAAATAGGCAGGTGAAAAAACCCCTTCTGCTACAAAACATAACACTGATAGATTATTTTATTTTCACAGAATCACAGAACCATTTAGGTTGGAAAACACTTTTAAAACATTAAATCCACTTGCTAATGTAACACTGCCAAGTCCACCACTAAATCACGTCCCCAAGAGCCACAACTACGTGTCTTTTAAATACCTCCAGGACTGGTGACCCAATCACTTCCCTGGGCAGTAGTTCCAATGCTTCACAACCTTTCTGTGAAGAAATTTTTTCCTAATATCCAATCTAAATCTCTCCCAGTGCAACTTGAGGCCATTTCCTTTCTAGCTCTCTTTCCTAATCATTTTCACCTAGCTTGTATTCTCAGTGTCATGAATCATAACTCAGATAACTAATATTGATACCAGTAACCATGTTTGAAAACAATGCAAAAATTCTGATATCATGGTTCCTTAAAGACATTTAGAAACTTACTATTTTTCCCAAACCCTGAGTCAGATGCAGTAATGTAATAGATGTCAATGCTTGTTTCAGTATTACACAGAGATAAACAGCTGTGCCGAAGCTATGCATTTTGACATGCCCTTCAGATTTTTCATTCAAACTAGGCAACCACAAAGATGTAATTATGGTAGGTAATTTTGTCTTTAAAAAACCCAGCTAACTTTTATAAGTAGGAGTGTCATGGAGCAAGTTGAAGATCATTAGAAACATGATCCTACTAGAACAAGAACAATACAGGTCTCTCTAACTGTTCCCTGCTGTTACAAGTGGAAGGTTAAAGTGTGATAACCAGAACATGTGTATTAGTTGTGTTTGAGTATTTGCAGTTACTGCAACCTCCAGAACCAATATCTTTAAAAAGATGGGTTTCTCTTTCAGCTTCCCTTTTTTTACAAATCTTTAGCTTGAATCAGAAAAAAAATTGTGAAAGAAGAGCTTTCAATAAATTTCAGATCCTGTCCCTTGACCACCTTCTGGCGCTGCTGTTCAAGTCTGTTTGTATAATCCTTGGGCACACTGTGTGTGATATATATCAGTCTTGAAAATTCCATCCTTCTCATCAAAGCAAGTAATAACAGGCTAATTGACCTATCACTGCCACTGGCTTCTTTGTTTACTGAAGCTGTAGATATATTCTGCCATGTCTACATTTAACACTGAATTTATGTTTTATTGCTGTTTGTTGTTTGTCTAAGTTGATGAAAACAAAATAAATTGCTCAGTCAGTAAAAATCATGTAGAATTAGAAAAAAAACTTCTCTGTGATTTGTAATACAACTTATTTGATGACTGTGGAGTTCTATTAACAGCTATGAAATCCAGGATTTATGCTTTGTTTGCAGTCTTTATCTCTTATCTAATGCGAGTCAGAACTCATAAAACATTAAACCATTTATTAAATGACATCTTCACTGTAAAAGTGACTTTTTTCTCCCAGAAAAATAAACAAACAGAAACAAAACAAAAAAACCTGTCGAGATGTTGCTGTGATTAGTCAGAAGTAAGTTAATATGTGAGACGGAAAAGGTTGAACCATGTTTTTCTCTATGTGGTTAAAACAGAAACCCTCCAATCTAACTCACCAGAGACAAGGATGTAATAAATATCAGGATTGAGTTCAGAGCATCCAAGACAGAGCTCACTTTCCTCACACATGAAAAGCCCAACACATCTATACAAGGAATAGAGCCAAGATGTAAGATGTTTCCCCCCAGAAAGCCATCTCCATCTTTTAGCCAGTTAGGCTCTGCTTTGCACATAGGCAGACAAAAGTGTAACCAACTTTTATTGATCCAGACACCTACAATACAACACTGCAAGAAGCTTGTGACTTATTGCATCTCCTGAGTCACAGCTCAAAGTCCTGGATGTGTAGAAACAATAGAAGTAATAAAAATAATTATTCTGCAAAAGTCAGTTGCAGGAAGAGTTACGGTATTTCTGTGCCATCCAAGCATCCCTTCAGCACCAGGACTACCCAGAGGGTCAGACAGACGTGCCTTCATCTTGCAGTGCTCCCTTACAGCACCATAGAGAGCAGTCAGTAAGACAAAGACACAAGTCTAGGGAGGCCTGGGGTATATTGTACCAAATCCCGGACAGTGTCATTCATCCACAGCTACTGGTGCCAAAAAAGCCTTTGTTAAAGCATGAAGCTAAAGGTTCTGCCAGAAATTTAATTGAGACAGGACAGTTTCCTGTATACTGATGATGGTGGTAACTTTGTACAGGACAGCTACATGACAGGCTGTGCAGTGTCTTGTCTTAAGAAAAAATGTACC
>VZTG01005916.1:258630-339631 GCA_013397845.1 Melanocharis versteri | reverse complement strand
TTAACCAGAAGAAGCTAACAGAAATTTCCAAAAAAAAAAAAGAAAAAAAAAGAAATCAACATTCTGGCTATGGGGCACTGAGGCTCAGAATGGGACGTTCTCCCAAGCCTGTGTCCCAACAAAAGTTCACTTTCATCCACTGGAAGAGCAGCTTCCACAGAATATATCTTATAGAAATAAGATCTTCTTGTCATCCCCAGTATCTGCTGCCTAATCTCTCTGGCGGTTTGCCTGTCACTGAGAATTTTTTCTTTTCTCCCTGTTGCCAGAAAAAAAATCCTCCCCATTACTTCATCTGTCTCAGGCAGCCCTCTGGTGTCTTTGGTCTTGTCCCCTTCCTCTCAGCCTTGGAAAACTATCTCATACCTTCAGCTATGTGGCATTTGAGAGATTGATGGATCATTTCTCTTCTTAATAATCAGAATATTGTATTTTATCTAACCAGAATGGACAATTTCTTTGAACACCAGAGTTCACAAGCATCTGCAATAAGAAGAACTTTCTAGTTTGCACGCTCAAACAGCCAGGTGGGGTAACTGTCCTGCTGAGCTTGGGGCATTTTGAATGGCTACTCCCAAACTCCATTTCACATTAATGTGTCTGTAGCCACAGCTTCAGAGAGTACATGGCCAAGTTAAGTATTGATGGTGCTGTCAGGAGTGACATAGATGCTGAAGACAGGCAAAAAACTAATTAATTGAATGCAGATCCATTAGTGCTAGAGGACATACCCCTGGCCTGTGTCCTCAGTCAGCAAACTGAAGAAAGTGCCTACCCACAAAATCCAAGTGAATGAATGCAACAGACTGGGCATCTGTGACAGGTTAAGACCGGCAACAGCAATGAAAAAAAATTATACATGATGCTCCCAAGTAAATAAGCAAGACTGAGGTCAGCGGCTATGAGTCACTGAAATGTTCCTCCCCTGACATTCTGGAGAAGATAGACAGCTTCCATGATGGGAAAGCAAAAGCACCTTGGTCTTCAATAGCTGGGGCCAACTCGACCACTTTATGAGTCTAAGAATCTGTTTCTTTAACACATTTAGAGACCCCTGTTCAATAAATGCTGCTTTTCAGTCAGTGCCCAGCACACTAAATGTTAACAGTGTTAGTGTCTTGTTAAGGAAGATCTGCAATTTTCCTATCTGGAGTTTCCTTATTGTTGGAGCATATGATATTAAAAAGGAGAGGGAGGGTGGACTTGTACTGATTAATTGAATTAATTTCCGGTTTAATTAAAATACATTATGTACTACATATTTTACCGCAGAACTACAGAATGACATGCCCTCAACAAACACATTTCTATTATAAGATTTTCTTCAATTAGCGCCAGCACAGAGAGCTTCTAAACGCAATGTACGGCCAGACAGGACTCACTGGGAGGAAGAGAGGGAGAAAGCCAGCATGAAAGGCACTGTGCCTGGCATGCTGTGGGTGATCCAGTGTGCCTCTGGTTCAGGAAGAAAACCAAAGAATGGGTGGTTGTTCATTGTAGGACTGACTTACAGCAGAAGCCAGTTCCATGCTGCTTTCTGGTCCCTCTGTCAGCCTGCTGGCAGCCTTGTGGGAGTCATGGACAAGACGTTAGGGTGCTGGCTGCCTCCTGACCACCAGATAATCTGCATCTAAAATCATGACCTCACCCATGGGCCTTGTCTTTATTTTGAGTACCAGCAACACCAAGGTGAAATAGTCACGATAGCCTTGTGCTAAAACTGTACTAATTCCTCATCATCACATTTTGAACCCTTCACTGTTCCAGCTCCCCCCAAAAGCAGATGTCCAGTTTTACTGCAAGGTGGTTTCACATCCGCAATTTCTGATACAGCACATACATATTGAATTCATGGCTCTGTTCTACCATCCACATTAGCAGCATTAGCATCCTCGCCACATTATGATGTCTGAATTTTGGAGAACTGCTTCCCCCTCCTAACCCTCTGTCCTCTGGGGATCATTTTTGTTGTTGAACTGGTTGGATGTAGGCAAGGAAACAAGACTTGAAAAGAAAACTGTGGTAATTGTACAGATTCTAGAACTTGAAAGCAGGAAGGAACTGAACGTCATTGCTCCCCAGCATTTAAACATGGGAAAAAATGCTCTATCTGTGTAATTGCAGAGCAGTTACAGGCACACAGGTAATAGACCAGGTGGTCTGAGCAATGTGGGAGGGCAAATGGAGACCTGCCAAAGCACCGTGCAATGCAGGCAAATATAAGCATGCAATAATAAATCACAAAATGGAGTTAACTGCTAGTTCCAAGCAACAGAGTATGGCATCACGAATGAGTGAATTTCCAAATGAAGGTAAGATGTCTTATATTCAAAAAAATTCAGCAGAGGATAAGTTCTACTGTGTAACAAAGCCCTTTGACCAGAGGTATCATGCCAAAACCAAAGAACTGTGAATAATCTCACCCTGAAATTCTTAGTGGAGAGATTCTACAATCTTTTGACATTCAACATACATTCTTTTCCAATTTTAGAGATGTTAAAGAAGTATCCTCTATATATCATAACGTGACAGCTGTGCAGGTGGAAAGATGAGTCATAGAAATATTATTTCAGAATTTTGGATTCCCATTTAAGCTTGACCCTCCATAGCCTCACATACTGTAATCAGATGGGTATTCAGCTGAAATGCTACCCAATTCTACCAGATACTCTCTTCCCACAGAGATGCAAATTACTGCATAAGCAGGAGACAGAGAAGACTCAGGGCCCTGTATACTTGAGTGCCTGTGTTGGAGAACATATCCAGAACTGTTTCTGCTTTCACAAAATATTTGGGATCTTATTCCCTTCCAAGATCCATTCTGTGAGATTTCAAAATCTGAACGTAATTACTGATGTGATGCAGCCGTCTGGAATTTAAGAATAACATTTGGAAGAGTTGATGCCAGTCTTTCTTTCACCTAAGCTGTTAAAGAAGCAGTAATTAACACCATGTTGGCATTTCTAAATCACAAAAGCACATCCTGTAATGACAGCAAAACTTTTACTTCCTCCACTTAAGTCAGCCCTTGCAGTGCTTATCTTTTAAAGGCAGACTGCCCAGAATAGAGGACCAACAGAGTGACTGCTGAGACAACAGGAACAGATGTAAGAACAGTATGCAAATTTGCCCATGGACCTCTTCTTCAGTAGTGGGACAAATTCAATTCAGCTGTTGATTATGTAGCTGAGCAGATCATATTTGATACTTATTATTACATAATGGAATGCACAGGAGGAAATAACTCGGAGACATATAAAGCATTAGATCTGAATGGTAATCCAGAAGGTGGGTGGGTTGCAAACCAGAGCTCTGCACTAGCAGCAGGATATAACATTTCTCTGCTCTTTTTTCTCCTCTTTTTCAGCCTCCATATCCTTAACTGTTTACTTCAATTTACATTTCTGACCCAAGGCATCTCCCTTAAGCTTGCAAAAAGTAAGCTTCTAGGTAGGCAAAAAAAGACAGTCAGATTTAGCCAAACATTTGCCTTATGAAACTAGATTACCTGAAGTTTTGCTTTACGTTATGTCTTTCATACACAGAGCAGCTATTCCATGTAGAGTCCCATCAGAGGGAGAACAGTTGTATTCTGTAAAACCAGAGAAGCTTCCTCCAGTGTCTACTCATTGCCAGCTACCCCATGGTTGCTGCTTTTTGACTGTCACTCAGAACTCTACCTTTCTAGTATTCAGTTTTGGTTCAGTTTCAATTCAAAGGGCCATAGCTACCCTGCAGACTACCATATGGTGCAGGGATCTGAGCAAGCTTGAAATGAGAAAGCCTGAGTATGAGAGTCTGCCCAGACAGGGACACATGATGCTCAGCACAGGATAATTTATCCCACTTCCAAGAAAAATAAAATACATATGGTAAGCCTTGTGTTGCTGCAGCAAGATTTCTACCAATGCCCAAGTTACTTCATTTAAAGCAAGTGTGAGACTCTATAAACAATACTGAAAGTTACACAGTCTCAAACTCAGATGCATCTTCCTTGGATGGATTATATATCAACAGTATCTAATCACCACAGGAAAACAAAAAGGCAGAAGAAAGCTTCCATCATTAAGTATTCCAATCCTTAACAATTCTTTGGCATGCTCAAGCCAGGTCACTCCAGGAACTCATGGGATGAATTGCAATCTTGCTGTTGAGGTGTTAAATACAAAGCAGCTGCTAAACACCAAAACCACAAGCAGGTTTCAACACTGCTGTCCTCTTGGGGAAGAAAAGTAATGAGAGTGCTTAATGAATTTACTTTTTCTTTGAAGATTGAACTCTCCTTCTAAAGTCTGCCCACCCCAATGTGATACTTAAACAGTAAAAGGACTCTCACCAAACACTTTTTTCAATCATGCAGCCTTACCATGCCACATTCAGTGACTGAGGAAGGTAATTTTATGCAACTACATATATACACATCCACATATATCTCTCTATCACATACACAAACATATATACCTATGAAATGGAAGAGACTCTAGTTGTATCCATGAAGACCAGTTGCCACAGAAGTCAGCGAAAAATGCTACAAATGGCACAAAACCAGCTGTACTGATAAGTGAGCAACTAGCTGCATATTGATGCCAGAATTCAAGAATACCTTTCTATAAACGTGGTTTCCGTTTCATTCTGGATTTTTAAAGACAAAAAGTTATCTTGTCAGTTTGCTAAGATCTTTCGAGTTCTACTATGCATTAGAAGGACACGTTCTCTAACGCTAACCACCCACATTTCTAACTGCAAGATATTTTTCAGAATAAGATAGTGTCATCCTCACTAAAGAAAATATCAGTGACTGCAAAGTTCTGGGGACATAAACAATGTAAGGTATTATGCAAGGTACCGTAATATTTGCATTTTATATTATTTAGAAGTTCTTCAGAATCTGATTGAGATTTTCAGAAGTGGTTATAGTTTGCTAAAATCTGCTCTCTCCAAACGAAAACAATTATATCACTCGCTTTGTTCATAAAATAAGTAAAGGATTAGACCTCTTGAAAAAAACTTTAAAGCTTTTCCTGAATAGAGAAAGTACAATCATTTTGACATTTGTTACTGTCAATGTTGACTGTTAGAATACCCACAACCATTTAATTACATCATAGCTAGAAATACTTTGGAAAACAGATCCTTTTTTTGATATTCTGGTTTGGTAAGACAAACATAGGCCTAATTTTTTAGGCCTAACAAATGTTGCATCTCCACTGTTCTGGTGATTTCAATAATCAGGTAAGAGTTAACCAAGGAGTTGCATCAGCTTGAGTTACTTTTGGAGAACTAGAGCCAAAGGCCACTGGTGGCTGTAATCATGCAGCAAATCGAAGCTATGTGTTCTTTTGATGCCTTTCTACAGCTTCTTCTTTAAGAAGATTAAAAGCATGAAGAAAAACTCCTGAACAGGAAATCTGCAGCAGAAACTTTAAACGGAACTTGGAAACAGTTGAAAAGCCACAGCATGGAAAAGAGATTCTGCAGAGAAGCAGATCGTAGCTGGGCAGCAAGGACCTGCCTAAGCTTGCAAAGGATAGCCAAATTTAGATAAGGCTGTGTGTGTCTAAGGATTTGTTGTTTTAATCTTTTTGCTTGCAAAACTCCTATGGAAAAAAAAATTACATGTTCTGTGCAAGCAGTTTCCTGTGACTGTACGTGGTGGTTTGTGACAGCTCTGGATTTAGAGCTATTGTTCTGACCAGTCAAAAGCAGATCAAGCAGCTCAGGAAAGAAAGGAGTCAGCCACAGGGATCCATCAGGTGTAAAGGGCATACCTTGGCCTGATGCTAAGGGGACATACTCAGAGGAGAGAGAAAAGGTGGTTTCACCTGATCTGCTTTACTGCTTTTCTAAAAGACATACCCATGAACATCATGGGAAACTTTATGGGCAGCAAAGGATACTTATATTTCTTTTTTCTTTCAGACCATTCCTTATGAGAATTCCCTTTCACAAAGTAAATCCTTCTTTTGCCCTTAAATGAAGGATCATATTTCTAATCAACCATGAGAGCAGATTTTCTTGCTGTCTGTTATTCTCCTAGGCAATGGCCTGCAGGTACAGAATGTTCCAACATCATTCTTTGCCCCTGTTTTGAAGACACCAATATTCAGATCAAGAATAAATACAGCAGGACCAGAAATAAAGGTAACTATTGCACAAGTGGCACTTCCCTGGTGGAAGCTTCCAACACACTACACCAAGAACTCCTTCCTTCATACATAGCCTGCCGCTACAGGTGAAACACAAAATTGTGTAGGATTGGAGAGCTGTGGTCTCAGTCTTCTTAAGTTTGCAGTGTTTATCATCACTACCTGGAACCAAACAGCAGTGATGTGCAAGGCAACAAACACTGAACCATTTCCACTCTTATCTCTCTTTCTGTCAATCACAAGTTTGGATTAATAAATTGACAATTCCAAGTATCTTGTTACAAGCAAGAGCTGTGGGTGTTCATCCTTGCTAGGAATGAGGTGCGTTTTGATATCATCTGTTCAAGATCATAACCCCTGGAATATTTAAGAAAGGAATTCAGTCCAGAACTGTAGCACAGCTAATGCAATGCAGGAAAATCTAAGGGATATGATGTCTTATGCAGGCAAATCTAAGCAATGTGATGTCTTATGCAGGCAAATCTAAGCAATGTGATGTCTTACTGTTATACCCATTCAACTGACTTACCAGAAGATGGGAGGGACTAACATATAGCTAGTAATGACACAAACAAGAAAGACGTCTGTAGTCCAAAGGACTAATTAGGGTCTTGTCTGGTTAATAAGAGAATTACACAAATATAGGCGATGTACAAATAAAACATTTAAAGATAAGATATATATTCATAGCATGAATACTTCTAGTGCATAATACGACATACAAAAGGCAAAATATCATTGTATGCTACAAGGGAACAACACCTTGGATTCATGCTGCGGCAGCCTACTGCTGCTATGTGGCCACCACTGTATCAGTTGTGACTTTTGGCCTCTCCCATACTCCCTTGAGAGGAGGACAAATAGCAACTGGAGTCCTTGCAGTGCTGGAACTGGTCACTGGAACAAAATAGGCAGCAAGAGAAAAATCCCAGCAGGAGCCACCTGCAAAAAGGAACATTTCATGCTGGGGTGTGGTCAGCATGACCTGCGAGCCACCTCTCCTGTCAACTACTGGAGCGCTGGTTGGTTGGAGAGAATAAAAATAGAGCAGGGGAGACAGGAAGGAATACTCTGCAGCTTTTCAAATGCAGGTCTGTTCCTATAATAGCAGCTGGATTGCAACAAAGAGGGCTCTGCCAGTGCACAACAACATACAACTTTTGCATTTTCTGCAAATCCTTTGGGGTTTCTAAAACTAGTCTAACATCAACCTGGATATTCTTCATATAGAAATATGAAAAACTTATAGCAGAGGATGATCATAATGTAGTTATTTAAATGAACATATTGGTAAGAAAAAACCCCCAATGGTATTGCCTGAGATCCTTTCTCTTAAATTAAAAATATATATATATAAAAACCCATCTAACAACAGTTTAATCTTAGCCTGGAAGGATAGTGCCCTCTGGTGATAAAAATGTCCTAATATTTGAAAGTATGAAGTGGGTTTTTTGATCACAACTCTTCTAATCAGCTGCACTCAATTGCCAAAGCTTTGACTTTGAAATACATTTAATTAAGGATCTTTCATCTGTAGCAAGTATATCTGATTCTGTGTGATTGAAAAAATCTAACAAATTAACATTTTCTTACCCAATACAAATAGCTGCTGACTGATTCTGCTGCTCTGCAATTCTCAGTATTCATTAAGGTTCACAAAAACTTTATAGACACAAGAGGTACATTCTTTCTGGTCATACCTTTTAAGAAGAGACAGAGGTTTAACACTCAGTCATCAAACTGCTTCAGTTCCCTGTAAGTTCATCCAGTTAACTACAGGAAAGAAAATGAGGATGTGTTCATATTTGTTCCTATTTACAAAAAAATATTCTACATCCATAATATGTGCCATTAAATATCTCACTAACTCATTCAAGTACGAGTAAATATGTAAATTTGAGTGAAAAAAAGAGCAAATATTCATAAATTCATAAATTTTGTATATTTCTGACCAAAGTCAATAGATGCAACGTTCTACTCACTCATGACAAAGGAGTTCAGTGTCAAAAGGAAGAGAACAGTAGAGACCTCCGTTTCTCCCTATAGAGGCTCCTGCAGTTGTCTGCCATTCCTTATATTGCTACATCTTATTTTCAAATTATAGCAATATTACAAATAGGTGTGCTAAATGAGATACGTTTAATATCTTTGCTAGGTTGCAGGTTTGAAATTTAGAAGAATCCTGCTTAATTCTGGTTCCCCAGATGGGAAGATTTTTCTACCAACATGAGAAGATTTTTGTGGCCAGGTGTTTTTACTAGCAATCACTATACTTACAAATATTGGAAAAACTTACGTAACCCTCTCGTAAGGCTGAAGACTAAAAACAATAGAAAAAGAAAGAACACACACAAAGGGAAAGAAGCTAATGAAATTCTTCTTATCAAGTTGGTATCTTCAGTCCATAAAGATATTAGAGGGGGAGACTAATTCATCATATTGAGGCTCCCAGATCCTAGTGCCAGGGGAGCATCTGCTAGGAAGACTAGTAAGAAAAACACCATTTGAAGTCTTTATACTAAGAAGTAGCAGCAGTTAAGACACAGTTATATGAATGCTGATGTGAACCTGCCTGTGCTCACAAAGAGGGAAGCTGGGTGATGGAGAAATCCCATAGTCTCTGCCAGATAAATTTCTAATCACTAGCTGTGTCTCATACTGAATATTTCCAGGCATTCAGGCTGAAATTCCTTAGAGACTATTTTTTTAATATTTTTCCATAGCTGTGTGCCCAGAACAAGAACCCTCCTTGAGGAAGAGATTAAAGTAAGCTAATTCTGCCTTGGAAAAGGGTGGAAGCTTGACAGTGAATAACAGGAAGGCCCTGGAGAGCTGAACCACGCTGCCATGGCAATTGAAGGAAGCATTATCCACCTTCCCACACACTGCACCAACAGCAGCAGTTGCCTTTAAACTGCTCGAGGACTACGGACTGCCTGCACCTGAAATTTTTGCTCCACCACATGATCAAGTGACAATGGAACAATGCAATAAATTGTGAAGAATGCCCCCAAAGCCAAAATACATTCGAGGTTTTAAGCAGCTTCCCTCACAACATCTGAGAAATAAAAGGCAACTGCAAATGACCACTGAAATGAAAGAAGGTTCAGTCTCATTTCCCTTTTCGATACAAGTCTATCCAAATATTTGAGCAGATGTATCTGTCCTATTGCCTTTTAAGAGCCCTATATTTTTTCACTGGTTTAGTTTTGAGGATTGGAAGATACGAGTACTAAGAAAGCCAATTTTATCTAAATCTATGGTAGGGAACAAGTTTAAAGTGGTGTTCTTGTTCTATTCATGGTTTATACAAAATTAAATCCTTATTATGAAGTTATATGATTTTCTGTACATTGCCTTTCAAAATTTAAGCGGTGATTATGTGGTGGAAATGCACACAGAATGCAGCTTAGAAGTTAAAAATATGTTGCCAATAGAAATGTTTATATTATCCCCAGAGCAGAAAATTATTTAAGTGAAATCTGCTCCCATTTAATCAGTACTTCTTAAAAGTGATCTTTGTGAAGCAAGACCCAGTTCCACAAATTAGTCTGCAGAACTGTCCTAGATGTTGGCACTTTTTTTCTGACAAAAATAATTGGGTAAGATGCTTATGATGTTGAACAGTCAGGATCATAATGTTAAAAGCTTTAACTAGGCATTTAAATTTTCCATGAGTGTTTGAAATTACCAAAATTTGTCAATGTTAAAAAGATCAAGTATTATTTACTGAATTTCTCATTGAAATAACAGCAAATACAGGGAAAAAAAAGTGTTTGAAATTAAAATCAAATCAGCAAGATCACATACTAAGCACCAGAGCTACCATAAAGCTTTTTATGCTGTCTACCAGTCATTTTGCTCTACAGAGAGTTGCTACCTACATGGCACTTCTGAAGATTAGACATTTGCTTGCATATACAGGTCTTCATTGGTCTTCATTTTGGAATAGTTTGGGTATACGGAGCACAAGCCATTGCCAGAATCAAGCCAGCTACTCCCGGGAAAAATAACCACCTTCCCTTCAAATACAGTTTCCAGCAGCAGAAACAAAGCAAGTTCTGTGTGGCTCATATCCTTGCTCCTCTTCCCACACCAAGAGTACGCGTTAGATTAGGCTTCAGCCTTCAGCTTTGATACATAGTGCTATAAAAGCCTTCCACCAACCTTATAATTCCTGCTGTCCAGCTTCCCTTTCCAGTTTCCAGTTATTCATTGGCCTTTGTATATTCTAAACAGTTAATAGTGAAAAGCTATCAACTTGAAAAGAAGAGCAGCTCCCTAAAATTAAGACTCAAGAGTGCAAAAGAGAGCAAGGCTCACGTACCTTAATCCCACAATGCAGACAACCCACGTAACCAAGAGTTATTAACAATTTAAGTAGCATCATTGTATATTTTATGAAGAAATTCTTTGAAATTAGGCTTTTAAGGGGAGAAAGAGTGCTATCAGTAAAATGGTGAGGGTATCAATGAAGGGTGCTTATAGAGATAAACTTCTTTCTATGGGATCTAAGCTTCTGCAGGATTAGGAGTAAAGCGCAGAGGAGTACCGTATTTGAAGCAGTCCGAGAAGTTTGCTTTGAAAGTGATACATTGCTGTCAGGGTTGCTTTAAGTTATTGGGTTTTTTGTTACATCATAATCATCATTATTTGTGGTGGAATCACCATCCCTGGAAGTGCTAAAAAAAAACTCGTGAATGGGGCACTTGCAGACATGGTTTAGTGGTGAACACGGTAGTTCTGGGTTAATGGTTGGGCACAATGATCTCAGAGTTTTTCTCCAAACCTAGCAATTCTGTGGTTGTTATTCCACTCGATATAACATCTGAATACATTTCAATTCTTTAGGAATCCAAACACACAGAAATAATGAGGAGAGCTGCCTCTGATTTCAACAGTCAAAAGAAAAATTGCCTCAGATACTGCAAGATTTGATAAAGTACTAAGCTTCTGATTGACAAAATAGGATAAAATGAAAAGGAGTTTCATGTGAATAGGTTAATTATCTGTTCAAACATGGAACTTCTAAAAATAGAGGAGAAAAAAGATAATAACAGGTTTAAATACTTAAAAGACTGCATTATAGGCTGTGTTATTAAATATTTTATTATCTATCACTGCTCCAACAAAATGTATGGATGAAGGACATATTGATTTTTTTTTTCTCCCATTAAAATCCACTTACAGAGCAGCTCCATTTCTTTTCATATTTGGTAGCCTATATAATATTCTCACTTTAACCCCTATGATCTACCCTCTCTCAGCATATCAAAGATTTCAACAAAATAAGACACATTCATTTGGACATGAATGAGATTCCTGGAAAAACTGAAGGCTGGAAATGATCACAGAAATACAGTCTGCCTGATGTGTTAGTTTAAAAATTGCTACGAACTGCTACATAGCATAACTCAATAGCAAAGGAGATCAAGGAAGAACTTCCTCGTTTAAAAGTTTTGTTGATTTGAAGGTGGAGGGTGGGGAAGGAACCACAGTTAAATTGCAGTCTACTCTGGGGTAGTCTCCAAGGGTGTCATAAGATACTAATAATTATTCTGGAAGATCAAGAAGTTTTGAAATGCTTACAAGCTCTACTTTGAAAGCTTAGCTGATGCCTCAAACTTTTAGCATCTGTCAACTCAAGCACATTAGAGCAGAAGGTGGCACTGGTGTAATGCACAGTAATAGCAGTGGGGAGTGTGAGCCTGTGGAATATCACAGAGGAGAACCAAGTGATCAAGGTTTCTTTCCCAAATATAGGAACTGAACATGGAAGAGGGCACCTAGACATTTGTACCAAAATAAAAACAGTGAATAAGTCAGTTCCACACAAAGGAGACATAACTGAGTATGCCTAATTTTTAGGTGCTCTCTGAATATTTTGCTAATTTTTGTGTGGTTTGTTTGAATCAACAAGTTTTGTTTGTTTTGGTCTTTAAGGAGAACAAGTGTCGCAGGAAGCAGCACTGCAAAGTCTCCAGACTGGCCCAAGGGGAAGACATTAGGCTGCATGGCCCAGAAGGAAAACATGACACAGATGCAGAATAGAAATAAAGGAATTATAATAGATAAAATTGTCAGGATGATCAACAGCTCAGGACAGAAAGGGACAGCATGATGTGGGAGCAGCAAAAGACAGGCGAAAAAGGGGAAAGGAGGGGAAAAATGTATTTTTAATTGTAACTAATTACTAATGCGACTAAAATTTTTCTCCACAAAAGGAAAAGTTCTTCAGCATTTCTTGGAGGAAACTGCTTCTTTGGGACTTCAAGACTTGTTCTCTCTTTTAAAAGTCTGGCATACAGTCCACTTTAGCCCTCTGAATAAATTTTCACATCTGTAGAATCCATCACAATAATTGTTAAAAGACTTTTAGATAGCAAGTATTAAGTCAGTATGTTTCATCTGCAGATTACCACCAGAAATCTGTCCACTGTCTTACTACATTGCACTGCACACAGAAAAATGTATTTTACCTGGATCAGAGTTACTACACATCATCATCATTCCAGTCTGGAGGTTTTTGATGCCAGTTCTGCATGGTTCTAGTAACCATACTAGAGGTTAAGGATGTAATCATTTGTTGAAGTTTTATTAAATTTCACTTTGTTTTGTTTACCTGGCATCAACATTAAGTTGCATATATCTGTGTTGGTTTTTAAATACCACTGAAGATTATCAGATCATATACTGGATAATTTTACTTAGTTTAGCTAGAGTGCTGTGCAGTTTGCATGTACAGCTAGAACCATTGCTACAATAGTAGTCAACATTAATTTTAAATTTACTATTTAAAGGACATTGCATAAGCAAAACTAATACTTCCTTTACAGTAATATGTGAACTTTATCTCAAATAAAGCAGAAAATATTGAACCTTTTTAAAGGCTAAATACTGCTCCAAGAAATTCTGCAGAAACTATTATTATGAATAATTTAAATTAAAAAATAATATTTAATTATTTCTGACAGTGAAACAGCAAGAAACTTATGCCGGCCTGGTTTTCTTCCCTGAGACTGTTTCATAATAGACTACCAATATTTACAAATTCTCTTGTCATAAAAAGAGCATATGAGCACTGATTTAATTGCTGAGAGACAGTATGTTCACATATGCTCTGGACCAAAACTGAGCTGTTTTTCAACAAGAGACTATCACCATCAGTTTTCTGTAGCATACGCGCACACAAAATGCCAGAGTCTACACTTTTTAATATGAGGCCAGTGGAAAGTTTTAAGAGCTTATTTGTACTTTGCACTGCAACTTTCACTAATCAAAAGAAATCTTAAGTATATTTTTTAGACACTTACTTGTCTTTATGGCACTAATTGAGAGTATACGTATAGAACCAGCATAGAAAAGCAGATTACTTTTATTTTGAAAATGTTATATTCTCGCAAATATTAAAGCTCCCCCTGCATAAATGAATCTCAGTGGCTATGCTAAAAAACACAGATTGCCAAGAAAACTTCAGAAAGGGTCTCTCTGCATGGAGATGTACCAAGTCATCGCTCATCTCCTGCATCCATAGCTGCTCAGCAGATGCCTAGCAGGAGGCACTAGGCTGCTATTCTTCAGCTGTAGGAAGCATATGCAGAGAGGAACTGCAACTGGTAAAAAGCCAAAAAGCACTTTTTAGACCTAACCACACTAGTTCTTCCTAGAGAGGTGCATCTGCTTATTTCAAACCTGCCCCTCCCTCTTGCTATTCTTCGTGCAGTTTCCTTCCTTATGTCTTGTACCCCACCCTTTCCCCATTCCCCCTCAGTCTTTGGCATAGCAGACCACTTACACACCTTGTAAGTAACCTCAGGGTTTATTGTGTTTTTTTAAGTGAGCAAATACTCTCCCTCCATATTCAAGAAATCAATTTGATGCTTTATGTCACAGCCTTCCTCTTGCTCTGTCATATCAGGATGCTCTGACCTCAGCAGCAGTATCTGGCTGTGTCCAGCATCCAAGGGAACGAAGGAAGTCAGGTACATTGTCCAATCTTAGGAACAACTATTCCTTGCCTCAGTGACAGCAAAGGTACCTGCTGTGTTTGCCAAGTCCTGATTCAAAAATCGACTGCTGAAGCTGTCAGAAGTATTAGAGAGCAGGTAAACACTCTTTCCTCCCTCCTAACAGCCATTTTCCACCCCTTCCTAACAGCCTAGATCTACAGAAAGAGTAAGCAGTATAATCCAGTGGTTTGGGTATCCTTTTTTCTGGCAAGAGGTGTTTCCCCATCTGTTCCGTAAAGAAAGAAGAGAGACCAGATGGATGTACTGCCCAAGCCATCTGCACTGCAGGTCTGGGTGTAACAGTTCCAAGGTGAAGGAGGCTCAAGGTTCTTCTCTCTTGCCCACATGCTTTCCTGAAATGCATATTTCCCCATTTTGGATCCGGGCTCAGAGAATAGGGTCATAGTGTAAATTTGGGGCTGTAAGCACAAAAGGTAAAAATTTGCTAGCATAGAGCTCAACTTTTCAGGAAGCATTTGATTGATGCACACAGAAAGGTACATGCAGATATAGGCTTCACATATGTTCTAAGGAATTTCTGCTCTTTACTTATAGGATAATGCACACAAGAATGCAGATAATTAAGAAATACACTACCTGGCTATAACATCCGCACACTCTCTTTGCCTTAACCTGGAAGACACAATTGTATCTGTGACAGCAGTGTTTAGAAAGAATTTCCTATCACTGGATCTATAAACTAGGACAGGATGGAGTTTGGGGTTTTTTTAAATATTTTCCATCATTTTCTTTCACTTCAATTCATTAAGTGGAGACTAACTGAATCACCAAAAGCTACCCCTTGCTCATAGGAGCAAAGGTCTGTAAGAATACAGCGTTTAGTGATATCATTTTAGTTCTCAAGCCAGACACTTTAGCATTGTATTTAATAGAATTTGAGAAATCTTTCTAATATTGATTTTCACAATTGCTCATCTTTCTAAATTTCTGGAGTCCTGTGCAAAATCTTGATGAAATTTGCAAAACTATGCAAAAATTCTGCATTTCTGTTGTTTATTTAAATCTACTGTTGGATAGCCCTTATGCTCAACAGTGGATGATTATTGTTTTTACATCTTCAAAACAGTCTGAATTTTTATCCCTTTCAAGTGTCTACCTCCTCTATCTTCCACACTGAAGACCTCCACGCTGTTTAAACTTTTCTCTCGAGAAGAGGGGACTCGAGTCATATGATGGAACAGGCACAATTTTAGAAAAAGACATCATGGTAACCTCAGATTTTCTGTTTGCTTCTTTCCTACTATTCCCTAGTACTTCACAGTACAAAAAACAGTGATGGTAAGATCTTTAGTGGGTAGTAATAGATAGCTGAAAGCTCCTGCCCGTGCACAGAAAGTGATGATAACACAAAAGCTGAGACTTTTGACAGCCACCTTTCACCTGACTGCTTTGAAAGTCTAGTGTCATTGCTAAGTTTTGCCATATCATTACTCAGCTCCCAGGATTATATATGAGTAGAATGAAATTATTATGTACATGCACTGATCTTTCCTATACTCTACTTTCATTCTCCTCTACATTGTTGAAAACATCTCTGCTTCTTTAAAGCTCTTAAATAGTCTAAAGACACCACAGGACAAAAGGGAAAGATTTCTCACAGATCAAGAGTTGGCTGAAAATCAGGCACAGAAGGACTGCAATAAATAGATGGAGCTTTTTGCTACAGGTATCTGGATGTCCTCTGAGTAGTGGGCTTTCAGCAGTTTGCTCTCCTGGTTCTAGCCCTTCCCTCAAAAATATGCCCAAACACTTTAACCCACCAAAACCTTCTCCTGTGCTCCCTTTATTTTTTATTCTGTGAGCCCTCTTTAAGAGCCTCTTCTGTTAATTTGTCTGATGGTTGTACCCCTTGCTGATGAGCTGATGGTATTTTTCTTTTTTTTTTCTTCCCTCACCTCCTCACCCCCATCCTCCAAAAATGCAGAGAACTCATTTCTTTTGGTTTTCCATTACTACTCACAATGGAATAATCATCAAGACTAAATTATCTCTATTGTCCTGCCTGATGAGTATACACTTGAACCATTGCTAGTCAGGGGAAGCATATTCATAGTACAGCAATTTTCATGGCAACAGCTATATAAAAACAACAACATTCACAGGAGTAGAATTTCCTTTTACTTTAACATTTTAAAAACTGTTTACTTCTACCTAACCCAATTATGTCATTCTCTATCACTGACTTTTTAGGGATCACTGGAGTATAATAAGTAATTTGAAGTGTCTGTTCGACTCACAATTGAAAATCCTAAAACAGACATTGAAAGAAAGTTGTCTTCTGTGGCACACCAACATTGAATTTCTGCTTCAAAGCCAAGAGGAGTATAACAGAAGGATTCTTTGTAGCAGTCAATAATATTAAACTAGAACATATCAAGACATATAAAGGTCTCAGAAAGCCCTGAACCTGTTTGTAAATAATACAATTTTCACAGTTTGGAACAGAATACCTACATTTTACTGGCAATATTATTCTTCGATTTGCAATTCATGGGACTCTAAACATCTTAACTGACACCGCACACTTCTATTCTTATGTTTGTTCCCATCTAGGTATTGCAGAGATGGTAACTTCTGGAAAAACTTGCCTCAGGGTTTCCAATGGAAGGTCCCATTTTCAATGCTGATAAGCTTCCTGAACTCTATGAGTCTGGACTAAAATTTCCTGTGCCCAAAATGTGCCTCGGAACATACGGATGAACTTCTTTACTGTGTGAATGAGTGCACACTGGAACAGATTGCCCACAGAGGTTGCGGAGTCTCCCTCACTGAGATATTCAAGAACTGTTTGGACACAACCCTGTGCCATTGTGCTCTGGGATGACCCTGCTTGAGCACGGAGGTTGACCCAGATGACCCACTGTGGTCCCTACCAACTTTACCCGTTCTGTGATTCTGCGATTTAGTTTTGTGATTTTCCATTATACAACTAGCTTTTTGGGAAAGCAAAAAAAAAGCCCAAAAAACACTACAGGATAACTAGTGTTTCACAATTAAGTTTTCATTGATGCCATTAATGCTATGCTCTTCAATTTACACATTCCTGTCTCTGCCTATTCTGACTAGCACCATGTATATGTACACAACAATAAACCAGTTTTAACAAACACATATCCACATGTTTTCTCTCTCATATGATAAAATAGCACTGTCAGTTGCTATGATAAAAAGTCTTTTTCCTTATTATATTAACTTTTTTCATGTGTGTCTCATTATTTCTTCATGTTGATTACTCAGTGGAAGAGTTGGATTCTATTTAAGGCTATGGAAAAGGTCACGGACAAAAGGGAACTCGAGTCTCTGTTTGCCATTTCAAAAGAAAACTACCACACTTGTGTTAATATTTGCTTTCACTTACAGCAGGTATACTTTGGCTATCTGAATAGCAAATCATGGTGGGTGGTGTGAACGAAAAAGTACTGAAGTGAAGTTATTGATCTCAGGAGAAAGATGTAGACATGTAACAACTGATTCTTTTTCAACAGAAACCTCTGAATATTTGGGATGTTCTTGTTATGGTTAAAAGCTGTTCAGCTACCCAAACTTATCAGCTACCCACTGCAGAGGAGAGATATGGCATTATTTGTACCTGATATCCAGAGAAGTAAAATAAGTAATCAGAACATGCAAGTTAAAAGAAAAAGCTATTAAAATAATTGAAACTGAATGCAAAGTAAAAGTTACTACAAACAAAATATTTCTTTCAGTAAAAATTAAGTTACGTGGGCATGGGACATGTATGGCTTCTGGGTTTGGTCAGCTGGTTGATTACTTTTGGTGGGGGGAGTGAAAACATTGTGAGACAAATTTTGGTTGCAATTCCACGGTCTTAATTCACCAGAAAGTCAGTCATTTTTAAATGCGAATATTACCACTGCTTTCAAGGAATGGCATCAAACCAGGTTTTCTAAGAGATAATAAATGTCAGGATCTGAGGTTTGCTGCCTGGATCCACTAATAACATTCCAAAATACAGTATATTTTATATAGTGAAAAATTATTTGTTGAGAGGAAATGTTTCATAACTTGCAGAAGTGTTTGCTTGCTACTTGTGAGAGTTTGCACAGACTGTAAAATGGGTTCAGTCAGGTCAGGATCTTCCAAAGCAAGCCCTGACAGATACAGCATTACTTACATTGCCTGCTCTGCCTTGACATCTGCCTTGGTTGTCAGGAGTAACCAGTGCAATATGTCCCGTCCAGTGTGATATTATCTCTTTCCGCAAAATCATTCATCCTTTTGCCACATTGCCCATCTTGTAAGTTGGAGCCTACAGAGAAATTAAGCACAGAAAGATCAAGACTTTCCCTGCTTCCAGTTAGGAGAAAGGCTGTAAGCAAAATGGAAAGTGCACTGAAGGAATATACAAAAGATTATACTAAGAATGCAATTATGCTCCAGGTAGCAGAAAAATGGAAGGAAATTGCGTCTTGGAAAAGTTGATACAGGATGGCATTTCCTCCCACACATCTTTGGTACCAATATGCTAATGCTGTATATTTGACAGTAGTCTGCTCCAGCTTCTGCCACTGTGAGAGCCAAAGCATGAAACAGCATTTAAAATAGCATGTGCTTATTATTTTAAGTAGTATCTAAGTTCATAGCTGCAATGGTATTAAAACATGACTCAGATAATCACTAGTTACTGTACAACCCAAGAATGCAGTTAAACTGGAGCTACTTATATGAAAATGGAATCCTAACGCATATTAAATTCTGCCTTTAGATCTGCTGTCTAAACCCAGACATCCTGGAAACAACGCTTCATACATCTCAACAAATCGGAAATGCTAAGAAAGCTTGTTATGTCTGAAGATTGCAAGTCATGCTCTCTTGATGGGATTAATGTAGGTGTTATTTTGCTTTTTTAAACTAGATCAACTTCCTTTCTTGCTTTTAAATATCTATAAATGACAGCTTGGTTCAGCTGTTCACTGCAGATTGACTTATTCAGTCCAAATACTTCTTTTCTTATGTTCTATGAAAGCATTACTCATAAATTCAATTTTACTAGATGACTGATCTAAAAATATACCTGCATCTCCAGTCCATTTTACACACTGTATGAACAGGTAAGCAACATAATTCACTTTCACAAAGGTATTGTCTTTAAGAAAATTGTACCGTTCAGCTCACAGAATTGAAAAATTAAGTTGTATTAAGTGATTAAAAAGCACATACATGGTTTTGAATCTGCAGAGACTGAGAACGTAGAAGGAAGTTAACAAAAGTTTCAGACCAGAACAACCAACCAGGGGACAACATGACATGGGGTGGTAGGGGAAAACTAAGAGTTCAGGATTGTGTCAGAGGCTGCTTCTAGTGACTCATTTGGCAAGAAGAGAATAGTTTCTTTGTATTAATCCTCAGTGCCTCTGAGTTCACCTGGAACACGGAACATTTTCTGTAATGCCCAGAACGCACTCTATTTCCTTTCCCGTGGCCTGTCCCAGAAGCACATCATCAACATGTACCCTACCCATTCAATAGAGTACTCTGGGGAGCAGGGCATGAATGAGGAAAAAGTATCCATACCCAAAGAGAGCAAACAAAGTGACGGTCACCATGTCCTCTTCAAGAGGGACTCAGAAGAAAACCAAGTTTCTGTATTGCCACTTACTTTCTCCATTCCCGATAACTTTTGAATCTACTGCTTTCACAAGGCGTCCTTTTCACTGTACTCATATCCACATATGCAAAATGTGCAGGCCAAAGCCACAGAAAGAGAAGGGGCACACAGGGAGAAACATCTTCATGTATTTGTCAGTACCTTCTCTCTAACTGACTATTATAAAAATGAAAGAGTTTCTATTGAACATCAGTGGTTTGAAATATTTCAGGATTATTAGTAGGTCAGAGATAAGAATAATCTATTTCCAAGATTCACAGCACAATAGTTTATACAATTCTGCTTCTTTTAATAGCTCACAACTTTTACCATCTAACATTTTTATTCTTTCCAAAACAAATTTCAGCTTCCTTAGTGTATTGCTGCTTGTTTTATTGCTTTCATTTCCATTTTCTCCCTTGCACTAAGATTCCGCCACAGAGATTACATAGCCATTCATATGTTCAGCAGGGCTAAACAATTACTGGACAAATCCCAAAACATCTTACCGCCTGGGGGCTGAGAAAAGGAGTTTTCACATGTCTGCAAAACCATTCTTGGATTGGAATTACTGACCCTGAGAAAGTTCATATCATCATCTTTTCCTGCTTGCTAATTTCACTGCTCATTTCCAATCAGCATGCTCCATATTGAACTAATTACACTCAAGAGATTAGTTCTATAGTCATGTGTTCAATCTCAGAAACTTCAATTACTTAAACTCATCACAAACAACTTTGGCCCATTTTTTAAGTCACTGAAAAAAAAAATTCTTAGAATTTCACTCTCCTTTCAGGAGGAAAAAGCAGAAAACAATAAAGAAACAACCTTATAGTACACACTACTGCAGTACCAAAGCACTGTCATTGTACCACCCTAGGAAAGGAATAGTGTGGCAAGTATATAATAAACAATTTAAGCTTCTTTCTTCTTCAAGCTAAAATGATTGCTTGCCTCACATATTTAGAAAACAAAGTATATAAGTTGCAGTTAGGACTGTGATTTCCCCAGCACAAATCCTGAAGCTGGACAGAACCCCAGTCTCATATTACAGTTGTGTGTTCCAAGTTGCAGGGAGCTCAGATTCACAGCCCCAGCATCACTGCTATTTCTAAAGTTTAAAACAAAAATCAGATCTTCCCATCCTCAGCCCTAAGCTTGTCTTCAAGAACAGTGTATTCCTAGATGGGTACAGGAAGAGTTTCAATCATGAACAGTGCCTGACTCAAGAAGAATTTGGAACATTTGCAGTGTTACCAAGCACCACTTCCCTTCTCAACCAAGTATTTTCATAGAATCATGGAATTATTTAGGTTGACAAAGACCTTTAAGATCATCAAGTCCAACCATTAACCTGGCATTGCTGAATCCACCACTAAACCATGTCCCTAAGTGCCACAACTACAGGAGATGGTGACTCCACTGCTTACATGGGCAACCTGTTCCAAAGGTTGAAAAACCTTTCAGTAAAGAAATTTTTCTTTATATAAACTTCCCTTGGTTCAGATGTGGAAGGGAGAATGGTAATGTGACACAGCTAGTAATGGTAGATTTACAAAGTGGTAAGAAAATTAAGCATATTAAAAACAAATTTAAAGAAGCGCTGAGCTGATATTTTGACTATCTGATGATGTGCAGACATATGAAAAAATATACCATCTTTTAAAACTGAGTTTTCACCTCTAGACTTATTAAGAGTTTCTTTTAAAAGCATCCTACAAAGCATGCTATTTATAAAGTAGTATCATTAAAGAAGAGATTGTTTAGGAGATGCTATCATACGACTGTAGTATTTTTTCTTTCTAAACATATCTGTCATAAGCCTTTCTCAGCCTTCCTCAGTGTAAAAGTAGTAACCAAGGATCATCGAAGTCTTTCAAAGATTGCTGAAAGGTCTGAACACGAAGAAAATCTTTTGACAATCCTTGTAAAATGGCCACAGAATTCCCAAAACCTTTCTTTTAACAGAGATAGAACATCGTATCTGCACAAGTCAATGGATACCTAAGGACACAACCATTCAGCCTGGTACCTGCATTGCAAGTCAGACTTCCAACCCTTTTTATGGCTTTCAGCTTTCAATACAGTCAATACACTTAAACATTCAATCTGCTGTTGCAGTGTAATTTTTGTGTGTTGACTTTCTTGTTCTCTGTGACATTTGCTTTTCCCTTCCTTTATATATTCTTCCTCTGTCAGCCTAAGGCCTCCTTCACATAGTTGCATCTTTCACTATGCCATTAAACCACTTTTTCCTGTGATTCATTGATTTTAATTCTTTCCAGCTAGTAACTGCATATTTCTATTCTATATGAGAAACTGTCCACAAAATGGATTCCTGATTACATTTTCTGCTGAAAAAGCAACTAGGTTCTCTTTTGTTCTAATCCATTTTTTCTTTTAATATAGCTGAAAATTGGGCCCTATATTCATATTTTCCCCTGAGATAGTACATTTACATCAATATTTCATGATATAGTTGACTTGAATTTTGGAGATTCTTTGTTTAAGTTGGTCACAGTAGATACCAGTGTTCATAATATGTTCGGAGACTGAAGTGACTACTAGAAGTCACAATGGTTTCTTTTAATGTCTTCCAGAATAACAAGGGGGCACACTGAAATAGTAGGACAAATGCAAGCAAAGAGCTTTTCTGAGCAAATATCCACAATTTTTGTAACTTATCTGATCCAAACAGACCAAAGTAACAAAGATATATGGGTTGATTTTGCTGAAGATAAGACATAATGAAGTCTTGTATCTTTGTTTAGAAGGAACATACAAAATCCTGTTTCTTCAGAGTGCCAGTGAACTCAAAAGGAAACAAAATTCTTTTCTGAAATCTTCAGCTTTTTTCCATTGGTCAGTACCTAAGCCTCAACATTGAAATCCAACATTTCTCTCAGAGGTTCTGTTTTCTGTAGGTATATTTTAAATTTTCTCCTTTCCTTTGTCATTCCACACTTTTTATACCTATAGAGCAAAGTTCCTCTGCCTATACAGTCCCACTTTCTCGAGGGTCTGATCATACCACAACTAAGCAGTAGCACATGTAATTTAAGATCGAACTTGCTTCTGTTTAAGGAAAAATAGGTTTTCGCCATCATAATTGGCAAAAGATGGCATTTGCACATGCTGACTTTAATATCTTTTGCCCAAAAAAACCCAAAAAAAACCCTCCAATAACTATTTGGAATTTCTATGTTAGTTTTATAACTGAGGACAACAAAGCTAAAAAGCTTCTTTTTGTTAAGACTTAGTATGAAACAGGGCAAGTAGGGGAAGACATAAAGTTCAGCTGCCTCCTCTGCCATTTAATCCAGCAACTAATTCATAACTTAGCTGTTATTAGTACCTCAGCACGGAACAGCTAACCATAAGTCCTACTGCTTGCACTGCAGTAGGAGCATGGATTTTTGTTGCCACTATGAAGTGATGGGAGCATCACTGTTGCACCGTATGTTCTGATTCAAGGACGACAAGATTGATATTTAGAAGTACATGTTAGCCTAGAGCCACAACCCAACTCTTTCTGAAAAACATGTATTCCATGTTTGGTACCACAAAGTTTCCTGCGGTTGTAAGCTATTAAAGGTTTGTGTAAAAGCTTCTTTCAGCAAAATACCCTGAAGTCACTTGAAAAATGCGTGTGGTTTCCGGTAATTATTGCAACCATTAGTAAAACAGATATGAATTCCCACTTATCAGCTCTACAGCAAAAGTGGATGTTTTAGTCATCAAATTGCAAGTCAAATATTTGTCAGTTGTTAAGCTACAGATCCTTGACATTTACCAGGGCCATCCAGGACTCTCTAGTCCTCTTCTATCCAACCATTATGTTCTGAGAACACTTAAGATTAAGTTTTTCCAATGTATGGCCTTGGGTATAGGGAAGACAGACTAACCCTCAGGCTTTCTGAGTTGAGATCATTGGCAAGCACTCTTTCCAACACGAAAAGGGCAGATATAATTAGTGTTTAAAGCAGCGTTCTATTTAAGAAAAAATGGTACATATGCAATCTGAGCAGGTTCTGAAATTATCAGTTCAAACCAGTATAAAGTCAAAATATCCTGCTTCAATGGTAAAATGTTCCATTCATTTCTCCTCGCAGACTTTCAGTTACTAATCTTTTAGAAGAAAAAATCAATTTCAGGGAGATCTGAAAAGACAATGATACTAATTATTATATCCTGTTGTTCAACCTTGTAAACTAGCTCTTCTCTGAGAAGAAATCAGAATGACACAACTTGCCATAACACAGCTAAACTCTTTGACAGATGAGTCACCATGTCATAAGAATGAAGAAATTCAGGTCATGTATTTACTAATCTTTGCAGAGTTAAAGAAGCAACAAGAGTGTGCAATAAAAAACTAAAGGTAAAATAGCAAATCAAAACTCTCCTAGAATATTTGTTCCCTAACACCAAATACTATCACAGATACTATGCAATTTCAGAAGTTCTGTTGCTTTCAGTTCCCATTAAAATTCTGGGCAATTTCAGTTATTTTAAACTTCTTTGGCTTAGCACATACTTTTCATCATGGGTATCATTGTACAGCTTTGGAAATATGCAATCTCACAGTTAGAAATCATCAAGTTTTGTTCCCTCTTTCATATCTATACAAGCTTGGTTTTATTAAAAAATATATATATATCTTCCCCAAGCAAAAGAAAATTGATTTAAGACACAGGCACACAAGAGAAAAAAAAAGTTGTAAGGAATCTAGACTAGAGAAACAATGATTTCCTAGTTTCAGAGTTTCTGACTCATTCAGCAGGATTTTCAAAGTTTTTGCAGACCCTTGGGCAATGGAAACTTATGTTATGAATTTGAGGTATGATCTTACAGGCCACTTACTCTGCTAGTCACCACATTAGAGAAATTAATATGGCCACGCACACAAAAGCCAACCACAGCGACGAGCACTAACCAAAAGAAAAAAAAAGGAGAGCCAAGCAGGACAGAGATCAGTAGTAAGTTGACATAAATAGTTTTTGGAAACTCGGGTTAGAGAATGGACACCTTCCCATCACGTTTTTAGAACACTTCTACCTTAGATAGAAAATGCATCATGTTCATTACCTATTTGAATTTCTACCTAGGAAACATTGGCAGTGAATTCAGCACTCACTTGATCCCAGGAAGGTCATAGGAGAACTGCTAGGAACTTACCAGCTTGTTAAACATTTTGTACCAATAAATTCACTTAACATCTGTTGTAAGCTGAAACCCTCATGGTGCTTCACTGAGCTTCTTCTGCTTTGTTGCACTTTCGTTTATTATATGAGGCTATATTTTCAAGTCGCAGCTGTGTCTAGAAACTCCATACAAACTAAAAGGAAACCTAGCAACACAGAACATTGATTTTTTTTCTTGTTTTCTTTTTTTTTTTTTTAAGCCACCAGATTTCATGGGGGAATAATTTAGAAGAAAAACACTGCAATTTCATGGATGTCCTAGAAAAGATGAACGACAAGACTCAAAGTAACACATTTCTGTTATGCAGCATGCTATATATTTTGTAGTATTTGTGACTGAATTTCTACAGAGCAAAAACTAAATCATACCTGTGAGAAGATGACTCTCCCACTGGCACCTTAGATCAGTTTTCCAATTTTCCCTTTCTCAGCCACTTGATATCTACCGATATTTTTTCAGAACTCTTCTAGGTATGGCAAATGTTTGTTTCTATAAAGAAATATATACAAGCAGCACTCCCCAAAAACTAATCAAAACTTGTATTTCTCAACACAGGTTTAGTTTTTCCAACAACAATTGAGCACTTCTGCACTGTTACATAGCTGCTTGATACATCACAGCTGAGATAAAAGCCTCAGGAGCTGTGGACCATTTCCAAAGGCGTGATGTCCTTGCAGAGATGTTCTGCAAGTCTGTTTCAGAAGCAGAGTTAGAGAGTCCTAAGGAAGTGCATAGGACAAGCTCTTCTACAGGACTGCAGCTTGCTGTCAACCTGGCACAATTCTGGCATATTGGAGCTAGTGTATTCCAGTGAAATGCACAAACATATCTCAGAGCTGACACATCAATGCCAAGATCCACTCCCAGCTGGCAGCGTGGACAGGTTGCACTAGGTTTGGCTTCCTCCCATCCTCTAAGACTATCCCAGACAGCTTCACACCCTAAAGCACACTTGCATGTCATTGTGCCAAGTCCCAGGTTTTCATGCTACAAAGACATGTCATTTCACAGGTTTTGAATTCATCACTTCTACCCTGGATTATGTTTGAGTGGGACTGAGGCTCTGCATGGAGCTTGCAAGAGATTTATGGCAACTACTACAAGTACACTGTGGTACTTGGCCTCAGTTCCCTAACACAGTTCCTGGCTCCATTTCACCCGGAACAGACAGAGGCTCAGATTTCTTCAGCCTTGTAACAGAAAGGCAAGAAAGTCAGCAAGATGTCCCCCTCTTTTGGAGATGCTCCCCTCATTCCCCATACCAATTTTCACCTACAACCTCAACATTCATGAAGGACAGCAGACTCTATGTTTTGCTGTCCCTCGTATTCCCCCCTTCTTCATCTGTGTCGTGAACTTCTTTGTCAGGTCTCAGGTGAACAGTTGCGGTTTTGCACTGACCGGTGCAATTGTCTTTACTGCAGTTGTCAGCTCAGCTATTCATCCCCTAAAGGAACAAAGATATACTTTTTTTTTGTCCTTTTCTCCATCGATTGGGTTTTTAGCTGCTGAAGCACTCCTAAAGCCACATATAACAAACTGAATTAATTCACCAAAGCCCTTAAGGCACAATCTCAGCATACAAAAGAAACCTGCCCATAAGAAAACAGATTCACCACCTGCAAAACAGGCAGCAACACTGCCAAAATAAAAGGATCTGTTGCACCAAAGAAAAAAACACAGAAAACTCCAGTTACATCCTGCTACTGAGATTAACTACGGCCACTGGTGAACCAATACTTTAAATGCCAGCATGAAAAGTGCATGAAAGGTTAGAGTACTCCTTTTACTAGGAGGTTTCAGGAGAAATGTTTTCCTTCCACCAGTATCTGATGTCCCAAAACAAAGGGGGATAAAACCCAAACACTCATGGGAAAAAAAAACACGCCATCCATCTTGAAAAAAAAAAGTAATAAAGCTTGCAAATTAATGAAAAATAGGTTTGGGCAATGTGTATTTAGATGAAAATCTATTCAGTGTTAGCCTAGAATAGAAGTCCGAGAAGCTCTCCTCCACCCAGCACCAGCTAACAACGTAAGATTTCCTGGACTCCAGACAGATATCTCTGACTGGTCACAGGGGAAGTGGGGAAGATGTACTCACTCCACCACTTCTAGCACAGCTGACTGAACCTGACGCAGCAGCATTACTGGGGCACAGACTAATTGAATCAAACTAATATTGATTTTATTCCATTTTTCAGCTCCACTCAAGGTCTTGTTTCCCTAGGTTCTGCAAGTACACAGCTCTGCTTTCCAAATTAATCAGTTTTATAACACTATCCCATAATAATACAGGTTCTTAACACTGGTCCCTGTAAAAGGCAGAAGGAATAATCACAGAATCATTCAGGTTGGAAAAGATGTCTCAGATCACCGAGTCCACCCTTTGATCACTACCTTGATGGCACTAAGTGTCACATCAGTCATTTCTCGAACACCTCTGGGGATGGTGATTCCACCACCTGCCTGGCCAGTCCATTCCAATGTTTAACAATTCTTTCTGTGAAGAAATTCCTCCTGATTCCAAACGGTTCCTCCCCTGGCACAGCTTGAGGCTATGTCCTCTCCTTCTGTCACTAACGTGCAACTAAATGCTAGGAGAGGATTAGGAATGGCCAGAAAACATAAACTTGTCTGTTTTACTGGCAAGTCAGAGGGCAGCTGGTAAAGGATGCGAATGGCAATCATATCTAATACCCCAGAAACTGGAACCCCAGAGCTCCCCAGCAGCAGCACAGACATATCACTGCTGAGAAGGCAGAGCAGATAAGCCTGCATGCCCGTTCTTATATGGTGCAAATGAATGTGCAGTTACCTTTCTACTGGTGCTTTGACAGAAGAGACCTACCCGCTTCTGACACAAACCACAGAGCACACAGCCACTGCCAAATGCTTACCCAACATTATCAGCCTAGTTACGAACAGAAAGGTCATTTCTGTTTAACAAAGATAAAACCAAAGCTGTTTTTTAAGCATAACTGAAGGGGCAAGACGAAACAAATACACCTTTTCTCTTCATGAAACCAGGAAAATAAAAGACATTTGTAACAGCATGATTTATAGATCACTTTTCCTTGCTTTTCTCAGGGGAAGATCAGAAATAGCCACAAAAAGATTTATAGACAGACTAACCCATTTAAATGTTAAATTGCAATCCAATCTGGCATGAGCTAGAACATTAGTGCCTGGCTTTCCTATCTGTTGACACCCCACACAGCAAAATCTTTCAATTACAATGAAATTGCTTTTCTGCTGGCAATGCAGAAGAGAGTTGGGGGGAGTGGTTTTCTTATAACTCGATGCTAAGGTTTTCCATTGGCCTGGACTTCCCTGAGGAATTAACTTTTCAGTGATCTGCCTCTTTCCTTTCCATGAAGAGTTTTGCTACAATTGCTACAAAGGCTCGGATGAGCAAGTTTCATCAATTGCCTTGCATTGCTCAGGAGTCAGATTCTAGTTCAGAAAGTCTCAAAGCCTTAAGGTAGGTGTGCCTGATTAAGACACCATTCCAGGGAATGGCGGACTACTCAACAGGTCTGTCTCTTATGTATTTTTCACAACATCTCACAGTACTTGTCTTCCAGGTGCTTTGTACCCTCAGTCACTTCTATGGGTCAAACCTTTCAAGCAGGCGCAGTCTCCTGCCATGCACCACAACGCACCGGAGCGCGAGGCGCTGCACTGGTGACAGAGCTCAAGGCTCATCACTCCAAGGGGCAGCACAGATTAGTAAAGAGCACAGGTACATATCTCACCTCTCCGTAGAACAACTGTGGAATTTTGTGTTGTTAACCACTGCATTGCGTCTATCCAAAGCTGGTTGTTCAATTAAATATATAATTTCAGGTTTTCCAGAGAGAAACCTAAATATTTCAGCATAAGTGTCAATGAAGCAAAATTCCTTTACAGATCATCCCTATACTAACTTTAGAAACTCCTAGCTAGCTGGTGGAGGTCAGGGAGGATAGATTGGATGTGTTATCTGGGAGGCTGTAGCTTTCAGCACTAGCTTTCTGAGTATTATGTGGTAAAACTTCAAATTTAACATTTAATAAGGCCTCTAATATTTAGACCACAAGTCATGAATCCTGGCAATGACATATGCAGATAAAAATTAGAAAATATAACAAATAGTAGAGCATATAAGCAAAAACCCTGTCACTATGAAGCCAAGAAGCTCAGCACATTCCTTAATAGTTTGCTTAAGCAGTTTTACCAAATGATCTTTTCTGCTTCCAAGGGATGTACTAACTCAGCAATAAGTGGGTGCGCATTTAGATGTGATGAAAAACGCTCTGGTTTCTTCCCAACACCATCTGTATTGAGATGGGATTAGTAGTTTTTTAAACATACTCCAGCCCATATTTCTTCATCAGTTCTCTTAGTGCTTCATATTAAACTTTCCTCCTGTGGCTCTCAAAGTTTAAGCACTCCCCCACTGTCCTTCTGCTTGCCATTTTGCCTGGTGTCACCAGTCTATTAGAGGAAATGTCTCACTCATGGAAATACTTCTGCTATCAAGTCCCATACTGGTACTCCCCTTCCACCAAAAAACACAATAAAATATGGCTATATTGCATTGATACTTTGCAGCTACCTTGGAAAATCATCCTTAAAGAGAGGTTATGCTAAAATGTAAATAAAAATTAATTAAAATTAAAATGTAGGTAATTTCATTTCAACATTTTTATATGAATAGACAGAAAAATGAAAGACTTCCATTTCTTTTCCCTCAGTTCGAGAGGTTGGTTTCTTCTTGTGCCAGCTCCATTACTTTGAAGTTATACTTGCACAGAGAGATTATTTCCGCTCTCTTTCCACTTCCCCCTTGGTATTCACTGCCCCCAAAAATATTAATAAAACTTTGCATAGCTAAATGCAAACACTTCCCATCCTGGCAGGAAACAGAATCTGTAACTGTCCTGAAGCTTAATAAGCTAGAAATAAAACATTCACTCTTTGCATGGTTATGTGAGAGAAATAAACATAGAATTCCATTTTCCATCTCAAAATGGCAAAACAGACACCTATAGAATTAGTGCTACCTGGTTTTTATTGCTGTTAAATGAATCTGCACAGTGGTAAACATTCAGGGGTAGAGATGTGTTTCAAGTGACTTATCCCAAGTCACCACAAAAACTGTGACTATTTTATTGCTCTGCAAATGTATTTACTGTAACCACATGTGAAAATTGCTGAGAGGGCTAATTCAAATAGGAGAAGAAAAGGTAAGAATTAAAAGGTCATTTTTCTTCTTAAGAGGAAGTATTGGAACTAGGGGCAGGAGTCAGGGGGGCAAGCAGGGAGAAACCAGTCATACAAATAAGCAGGGCCAGCTGGCTCCCTTTCATGAGGTGGGTGAGGAAGTACTAATTTAAAAGCCCAAGGTGAATGACAAAACATCTACAAATAAATCCAAGATGCTCAAAGTGCCAAGCGTGACCTCACCATCTGGAAGTCTTCCAGCTTCTGGATCAGTCCATAGGGGCTTGTTCAGAACCCTCCTAAAGAGCAGTGAACCATCAAAACACACAAATACCAGTTATATCAAGAATACCATAGCTGCAAGTCTTGTTCTTTTAAAAGCTGTGTAATACTCTGTGTGTGTATACATTGAAAACTGATGGAAAAACAATGTGCCTTTTTGATTATTTAACTTGATATTCTACTCCATTATATCTGAAATTAATTTATTAAAATAAAAGTCAATGGAATATTTATAAGCATCACAGAACGCTTCCAAGAATAACAAGTGTTTCCATTTCACTCCTTGTGAATGTCCTTAACTAGTGCCAGACAAAACATACCATTGTGTTAGCCAAACTGAAACTAATTGGAGAATTAAGATTCTTCCTATTACTGGAACAGAATTCATTCTAACATACATCATTTGTAAATTAATTAGCACAGATAAGCCATCACTTGTAACACCAATCTACTTGACAAAACAACTTCTCTAGTTCTGGGCCTGTCACTGAGCCATCTCTCAACCATTGTAATTAGCTCCCAGTCAAACATACTAGCTTCCATTCAACAGCATAGTTCAGAAATATCTGACTCTGTGTACTTTGTGACTGAAAGCATGTTCCCATTTCTAAGGATACAAAGAGGGGCTGATAGAAAGAGGAAAAAGAGTGAAAAGAACATTATCAAAGCAGTTCAGTCAATATAGTAAACTTACAACCTAACCTATTAAATCTCAGTCTGATCAGCACACAGGGAAGATTGCTGTCTTTTTTTCCTGTGGGAACTTGCACATGGGCAATTGCTGTAGAAGAGATATCTCATATGTTTTTTCTGGTAATGTTGTTTTACTGACAGCATCTAAGAAATGAGATTTTCCCATATGCCTCACATGAGAGACTCAGTTCAAGCTACCAAGATGGTCAGAAATCTGTCCTGCATAAGCCAACTGAAAAGAAAAAAGCAAAAAGTAACTTTTCCAGGGACTTGGCTGAAGAATGAAAGAGTTACAAGGGCACAAATAATAACTTACTGTTATTTATTGTAACAAGATTATCCTAAATGTAGATGCATTTTTATAATGGAAGTTGCATAATACTGCATTTACATGAAAATTTTACATGGTCATGAATATTTCCTATCTTTGTTGCAGTTAATCTTAAATTAGCTAATAAACAGGTCTGCTTCACCCACTAAAGGTTTAGACTGAAAATTCCACAGAACAGCTTACATAGCAGAGATGAGGTCATGAAACAGTTACTGTTGCTATTATAAGCAGTTTCAGAACTCACTTGAATATTTGAAGAAATAGCCAGAAATTTGGTGTAAGATTTGGGAGTCATGCACAGATATCTATCCATATGTCGTGTCACTGAAAACCCTTTGTGGATATTGAGCAGCAATAAAAACATTAAACAGCAAATCAGCTAAGCCTGAGCAGGAAAATAATTGAGTCTGGTGAGCTTGAGAAAAGTGGGCTACATTAGAACACAGTGATTACAGCTCTTCATTTTATCAGCATTAGTGAAACTCTTGCATACTACACCAAGAATAAGTCTTTTGGAACATGGCAGCAACAGAGCGGTCCTAGAGGATCTGTTGGTATGAATGATAGCACACCTCACCTCACCTTATCTTCAACAGCTAGCGAAAGGGAAAGCTCAGGCTGAATGAGAGAATCGGTCAGGCTTGTAAGGGCCAGAGGGGTCATCTGGTCCAGCCTCCCTACTCAAGGAATCCCTGCACAAGTTAAAGTAATCTTAGCATTATTTGAGGTAGCACGAGTAGACGGCATTCCAACTCAGGACCCTTGCCCATAATGTACAGTAACAGACGTGAACTCTCACCCTCACCCAGCAAAGGTCATCTGGAAAGCTGAAATTAGTGTGCTGAAGATTGAAAGATACTTGGATAGCTAATCTGTTACTCTCAGAGGTAACTTAAATCCCCATATATTTGGAAGACCATTTCATGTCTGCTGTTGTACAGCTGTATTTGTAATGAATGTTTCTAAGGAAACAATTTTGTTGGTGTATTTTGAAAGCCAACTTTTTCTATTTTATCTATTTTCTGTTCAAGGTCTTGTGCTTCTCCAAGCATACAAAAAATCCCACCATAATGACCGAGTTGTTTAGAACTATTTTTTTCCTTTAACAGGAATGCCTATACAGGTATGACACAATATTTTCAAGCTCTAAGAAGAGTAGGAAGATTTCACATCTGTCCAGTGCTATGTATAGCACATATCCAGTGCTATTTCATTTTATACATGGAGAAGAACCATTAAATCTAAACAATCATTGCATAACGAATCTTGTGAACCAGTTCACTGAAACAAGCCAGAAAACACTGGCTGAGCAACATGCATACTGAGTGGTTTTGCTACTGCAGTTGGGACAGCAGTCACCTCATCATAAACCAAATTGCAAGCAAATCAAAAGTTTCTCAAAACAATTTTAGCAATACAGCTGAAAATTAAAAAAAAAGGAAAAAGGAGCCTAAAATAAATTTAAAGCTTGAGGCCTGATTTGGCTAAATTATTATCACAAAGCTATTACCACAACACTATTTATGGCCTTGGCAAGAGCTATAGACCCATTTTGAGAACAGACAAGTTAACTCTTTAAACTCTTACTCAGGTTTTAATCAGTACAGTGACATCATTTGAGATAGATCCCGAAATGCAGTGGACGTACTCTAGACTACCATTTCAAGAAGCAGTGGAATTTAGTTCACTGTTCAAAAAACATCGGAAGGCAACCTTAGTTATTGTGGGTCTGAGGAAAGTTGTGTAATAATTCTATGAAAGAACTGAATTTAGACAGGAAGATCTACAGAGAATGATAATCAGCTTTGGTTTTGTATATTTGAAGATCATTACTATGCCGCCATATGTTTCAGGCCAGAATATTGAGGTGTCACACTCTCCCCTTAAGAAGGTGGGGAGCATTTTCTTGGGATCAGATTATCTTCCTCTTGACATTAAAACTGTAGTATTGTGGAAAAGAGAGTTTAACAGTTCAGTTTGGTTTTTCTTCTACAAGATACCACCATTAAGATACCCGAAGACTGATAAAGATTTCTCTCCTCCTGTCAAGTCAAGAATAAAGATCATGCAGTCACACCAGAAATTCCTCAAAGAAAATTATTTGCCAGCACTAAGTGGCAGCTGCTCCAATTTTTTTCCTGGCCTGCATCCACACACCATCCTTCTGTTGAGTCAGGAAATATCTACAGTGGCACAGACAAAACTCTCCCTGCAGCCTACCGCATCATACCATACTCAGAGGAATTTCTTAACAACTGGTCTGCACCACCAAGCTGGAGGCAACATGCACAAAACACATGTGGTGGATTTCTAACCACAGCTGAGAGAGTGGACTCTTCATTTCGTATGAAAAATTATCAGTGTGATACACTTCCTTAATGAGAAAAGTTACGCTGTATTTCATCAGACTATTTCTGTTTCTGCTGTCATCAGCAGAATCTACCACTTGCTATTCCACTTTATTAGTTGATATGTAATATTGGTTCCCTTCCACACCATATGATTATTTTTTACTTACAGACTTTTCGAGATAGGTGAGGGCTGTTTAAATCTTGCCTAAATCTTGCTTGAGGAGGATTTCAACTAGGATCAAAATCCCCAAAAACTTTGAAACAGAAAAGGGCTGGGAGAAAGAACAAATAGGGATAGGAATTGTGCAGGAGGGCAAGAATTTCCCTAACCACCAAAGTTCAGATTTGCAGTTGGACCACCAGAGGCTTATCATGACATTTCAGTCTGTTCTCTTGGAGGTTTGCTCTAAGTGCAACAAGGCTGAAAATGTTCACCATCGCTAACTACAGGCTGTACACTGACATGAGCAAAGAAAATGTCTGAGGAGTTTCATGTCCACAGGGTCTTCTGTGCCTCTTTCAGTGTCACAGTGGGGACAATTATCCCATTCACCCCACACAGTGAGTTGAATTTGGACTATTTTCTGGACCCGTGTGCATATCAGCAGACTCAAGAACTGCAGAGCAACTGTTACACAGGGTACATAAAAACACATTTAAACAATGGCCCTTTTTGCCATTAAGGAGCCATAGACTTCAGAGAGCAGCAAAAGCTCGGATGTTTCAAAAGGTCAGAAAATTTCTAACATCCAAGACATTTTAAGCCAGCCTCTGTTCTCTTACTCCATTTTCAAACTCTGTTGTTAATAAAGCACCATCCATCTTCCATTCTACAAATATAAAGTCATTAGACAAAAAGGCATCTAAGACAATTAGCTGCTGCTGTTAAAATAGACAGTTTTCTGATTCTGAACACTAAGGCTGTTTAAACTGGCAAGCCTCCCAGCCTCCCTGGGTAGGTGACATTACTTGACATGTATTTCCCATATATTCATGTATATCTCACTAGGTCCACAGACACCTTTTTTTCTCTAGCTACCACAGTCTCACTCCTTGTTCTTGCAGTACTTCAATTGTGAACCCGTAGCTTTTGTTGTACTCTTTAATGGTAGAGGGGGAAAACATCCATTGTATTCAAATTCTGCAGAGCCGTATGATTTTTTTTCACCTTTCTCCATGTCTACAATATGTATTAGACGAATAGTCACAGGATTTCTGTAATGTTCAGGTAGCATTAAAGTAGATAATGAGAAAACAGATCTGTTTTCCAACATCAATGGTAAAAGTTAGCATAGGTTTATCTTGTAACTCAAAGAAAAAGGGTTATCAAAAGAATAGGACCCCTGTCTCTACATCTGCTGTGAAAATTACTACATAGAGGATAAAAGGAATTCCAAGTGTTTTGGCCTACATAGTAGGAAGACCCAGGATGTGATTTGCCACTCAGAACTCAGGCATACCTGTGTCTTCAGCTGCGTGTGAGTCCTGACAGTCTGAAGAAGAAAATCAACCCTTTTCCACATTGAAGTATATATAGTCTTCAACCAGAGACGCATTCACAGTTAGAACAACCAGGACTTTGCCACATCAGCCTCAGACCTGAAACTCATTCTGAGACATTCTTAATACTCACCAGCATCAAGAGTGCCAGATCTTACAGAATTGGGTGAATTTTAAATAACTGTGTTCACAGTCTTTAATCCAGCAGGAACTTCTTTAGTCTCCTATGGAACCCAGCAGAAAGTAACAGCACAGATTTAGGGGTAAATTTTCGTGTTTCTTATTTAATTTTTGCTTTATTGCATAAATCCAATGTTTGGAGTAGTCAAATGCCTGCATAAGAAGATCCAGAAGAAAGATTCTTGCTGAGGACAAGCAAACACTTGCAGCTCTGTCAATGTTACTGCTTTTTAGGAGTCTAGGCCTAAGACACAGATAAACTGAGCATCATCTGAAAAACAGAATAATGCAGGTCATAATATAATAGGAGATGCAGGATCAGGGTAGTCTGGAACTGCAACTTTACAAAAGACTTTCTGTGGTGCTACGTGGCATAACACCAACATCTGCAGTGGAGCAGGGTTTAGGGTGCACTTGCTCAGCTGTAATTACAGATCCACCTGTTTAGGAGCAGTGATATTTCAGATACAGCAATGAGACAGATTGTAGCAGCCACAAAGCTAAGGGCTTAGTATGCATTTTAATTTTGTCAGTTGTGTTCTTTAGTGACACATGAAAGGTTTAAATTCAACATAAGATCTCATCAGCATAAAGAGGCAGTATGCACTTAAAGATCTTTACTTTAAACGTACCAGAAAGTGACAATATATCAATTGGCAAACAGCAGGAGTGGCATCCACAGTCCAAGAAGAAACAACGGAACAACTATTTGAAAATATAAAGTAAAGCTTACCTCTACTGATTTTGTATCTTCAAGCTTCCTCACTTCAGATGCATGACTTGATGTACCAATACCTTTTCACCTCGAGTAAGCTATGCTCCTGTTGACAAACCCTTGGTCTCACAAGTCCAGTAGGATTTGTAGCACCTCACTACATCTCTAAATAGATCTCTTAGCATGTTTCCAAAAGAAACCCAAAGAAACCCACTATGTATCAACATAACTATCACTATTGTTGTTATTGTTGTGTTTATTATTATTAATATTATTATTATTATTATCTCCATTTGACAAGCTACCTCTTCTTCCCAGTTCTTCCTCACAAGCTGATTGCTTGAAGCTTTCTATCACTTTTTGCTATTTGTTAAGGGCCCCTCCATGCATCTTAAATGGATAGGAGATGAAAATAGTGCCATCTCTTACCCCTAGTAGCTAAAAGGATGCCTTCAGGGAGCTAAAACACAGATTTTGAAAGAGAATAAATGCTCCTGAGCTGCCAGAGATTGCTGAGTACAGCAGCTGAGAGCATACTCTTAACACCTTAAGGAGGTACTATGTTCTTCAGACTCATTGTCCAAGACATAAAGAGACACTAGAGTTCCCTTATATTCCTGAAGTGGTTAGCTACTCAAGAAAGTCAAAACCAACTTACCTTTTCAACATCTGAGCAATGTAAGAGAAATCGGGTTCAGTACATCTCCTGCTAGTGTCAGAAGATACAAGATTTTGTCCTTTACATCACTGTCTTTTTGCTGTCTGTCTTTAGCATCACACCTATTACCAAGAGTAGGGTAGATTTTTCCAGAAAGCTTTTAAAAATTTTCTTTGCAAAATAGATTACAAACCCGTTTAGCTAATTCTTATCAAACAGACCATTTATTTGAGTTTGTTCCTCTCTTCTAGTATGAAGATCATTGGATTTGCTAATACTATTACATTACTAAGTTACCACATCATCACAGAGAGTATCACTGCCTGTTTTATAATTTTCTATAACAACCTAGGTGGAAAAAAGTCTAATAAAAACATATTGATTGAAAATAATAATGATGAAAATATAATGGTTATATTCATACAAATAATTTATTATTGTTTATAAAATACTAAAAAAAGACAATCCACCTGTATAGCTACCCCCTTACTTTTTTATATTTCTTTTACAGATTTCACTTTTTTTTATTTCATGACTTAAAGGAAAACTGTCTATGACAGATTCTTCCAGCTTAGTATGCATAGTCAGTAGTCTCTGAATAAATTGGGCACAAATCATTGCTAGCAGAGAAGAACAAAGAAAACACATTCAAGGTAGTTCATAAAAGTTGCCTATTAAATAGTTAATAAAGATTCAATGGGAGAAATCACATGAAGAGTACTTGTATAATGGGAAGAAGACAATTAAATCACAGGTTTATATCCTTATGTTTATAAATGAGGCAATCTTTCTTAAAATCTTTATGTGAAGAAATCCATCTATATTGTTTCAGAATAAGAATCTCAGTTATCCACCTATATTTTTATCCAATTGTGCCACGAGACTGCTCATATTACAGTGTGTGGAATTCAGGTATTAATACAGGCTTCTGTCTAGTGCATGCTGAAACTATTGAAACCCAAAGGCCCCACTAAAAGCAGCATCCACTCTCCCCTTCCAGTGACTACAAAGGAATCCAGCACACCCTAGAGAAGTTAGTACCTGATGGCTTTTAGCAGCAGATATTCAGTGGTCTGAAGAAAGATTTTAAAATATTTTCATCCCCTTATCATTATTTGGAGATGAGATTATTGTTTCTTGATATTCCTAAGAAACAACACAACTGCAGAAATGTATTCATGGTTAGTTCTGCTTAGACTGAATGTAGCCAGAGAGTCAGAATTAAGCTCAGACACTGAACTTTTTACACTATAGGGGAATGACTTTCCAGATCAACATGTTGAATCGGATTGTTTGCAACTTTCCAACTGGGCCACAGCAACGTACAGGAAGGACAATTCTCTTAAGGAGCCAGATTAATATTCAGGAGATGGAAAAGTCATCTCTGGTGATGCCGTGCCTTGACATAAATGCCTGGTTAAGCCTGTTAACCTCTGTATCACTATCTAAAAAATAAGGAAGTCAGAAGGAAGCTGCAACAGATACATCAATGTTTGTAATATCTTCAAATGTTGACATTATTTTCCCTTCACTGAACTGTAAGGTTCCTTCAAACCAAAGCCATTCTATGACTCCATGATTACATGATAACTGGAAGCTGTAGTCCCACTGTGTCTTTCAGCTGGGAGATGAATCTGTAAGAAAGCTCAGGAATCTCCCTTTTGTCTTTCTATTGTCATTCGGTGCCCAAGACACAAATTCTCAAAACACTGTGACTAAATGTCATTTACAAGTGAAAACAAAACAGTAAATAAAAAAATAATGAGCCCTAACAGCCCTGATTTTGTGTGTTTATTCCTCTGGTCCTTTTGCTAATCTTACTATCCTGTAACTTCATTTAACTCAATTATTTTTCTTAAATGAAAATGGTGACAGTGCAAACAATCTAGCAATGGGTCTCTTGCAAAAGGTCTCTTGTTTCTGTGAGGACTCAGCTAGGTAGAAAGCATTAGGAATTACTCAGAAAACAACTGTAGTTTTTCCTAACATCTCTACCTTTCATAATTTTATTTAGCCTCACCTAAACTTACAGCTTTTGTCGTTAAAGCACAGGATTACTGCATTTCAGAAATGACTGGGCTACTGACATTTTGCACAACCTATTGGGAAAAATGAAATGTAAATTAAGCCTATATATAATAAGCTTTTGTCCTAATCAAATTTAGGATGGGGTTTTATTTCTTCTGCAACAGCTTTTATGGCATAAAGTAACAGAGCTATAAGAGAGACACATGTTACAAAGGTTTGTGATAGGATTTAGAACATACATTTACTATAAAAAAAAAGAAAAAAGAAGATTGATGCAACACAGAGAGCAACACTGTAAGCCCTACCATACCCTTGTTTAAGCATATAAAATTCATCGATCTAAAAGCAGGTAAAAGAATGTATTTAATAAATATGTCATACACATTTTAAAGAATAAGTCTGTTTCAACTAACAGCAGTAAAACTAAAACAAAACAAAACAAAACAAAAAACCCAAACAAACAAACAAAAAAAACACCAACAAACCAAAACCACAAAATCCATCCCTTGAGCCATTATTCCAATATGGAAGTGCTTTAAAACATTCTGCAACTTGAACCTTGTCATAAAAACCCGTTTAATTTAAAGTAAGAAAATTAGTACAAGTACATAACTTTTGAAGTTAACATTTACTCCTTACTAAAACACAAACTGCGTCATTAGAGCATTCACAGACGGCCAATGGCAATGTAGCCTCCTTGATTATTCAGCTAGTCTTAATTAAAGGATTGGTGTGGCTCTCTAAATCAGAAACTTTGAATACAAAGTGTCTCCTCCAGCAAAGAACATTCATTAGTACTTTCTCACAAAATATTTCCGACCAACTGTAATTACACAATCAACAAACCAATCCTATAGTGCAGAGCTTTAGTCTTTTCACCATTTCAGTAAAGCAATACAGAACCACAACAAATAAATACCCGGATTAGGCCCAGAGACTGCAATTCTAATCTACTAAGATATTTAGCATCTACAAGCCATCTACAGATTTAGCATCTACAAGCTTGTTATTCTCAGGATAACAAGCTTTGGCCTGTTAGGAAATAAGAACTCAAACTCATAAGCTTTTTCCAGCTCTGCCTTGAGAAAACAGTTTTATATCTTGTCAGATTACAGAAACAACTCTACTGCCAGCTTTGCCCAACACAATTTTGCAGAATTCTGCTGGAAAATTTACCTGCAAAGTGCTGCCCAGCAATGTCAGCAATGTCTCCAAGGGCTTTCCAGCTACAGCAGCTTCTGGTGCTTGCACATCTGGAAAAGCAAAAAGAAAAATGCATCACTTCATAGACTGTGTGGCCCCAATTACTTGAAATGCTTGAAAGAAGAAAAGTAATCAACGAGCAACAGATCAGTTGCCCTGACACATCTCTGAGACCTCATGAGTTTTCAGCTGCCTCTGACTTTTACCATGAAATAATGTGAAGGCAACATAGCATCATTTAGCTCTATATTTTTTGATCATCTGTCTCTATGTCCAGCTCATAGCCTGCTTAGGGCAGTAGTTCTAGGCAGGCAAGATGCCTGTAATCCTGGACGCTTTTATATGTTTTATCCTATTTATTGCAAAAGCATCTTAATTCCTGTCATTTATGATTGGTGAAAACCTTAGATAATGGCAATTCAGGCCTCCATTGGAGGACTCTGCTTTCTATTTAATTTAAAGAAAAGATAGGTCATGCTATATTCCAAAAGCCATGTACTGAATACACAAGGAAGTAGATGGGTTTGATTTTAATCAGCACTGCACTTCAAGCACGCTCTCATCTAATCCTGTTTGAGGATGCAGTCACACTGAATAAGGGAGCTACACTGAAGGAAGAACAATGCTGCACAAAAATCTGCTGCATTGCTTCAGGCCACAGTTGTGAGGTATTTTACAGGAGTACAAAAAGTACAAAGAAGTTAAGCCATCGGTACTTTAGAAAGCAAGAAATTCTCTCCAAATTACTTTCTTTCTTCTTTCTCAGGTTGCAGGATAATGTCGAAAACTGCCCTTATTTCCAGCAAATAGCAAAATGAGCACTCTTTTCTGTAATAAAAATCACTGTGAAGAGCGGAGTCGGGTTCTGTCTGGTGCTTGGGTGAATAATGGTGGCATCAACAGAAGGGCGGCACCATATGCAGACCTTGCAGATGTACTCTCTAACTTACCCCTCACTGAAAAGTCATAGGGCAGCTTTAAATAAATCCTTCCCTCAGGTCCTGCTGGCACATGTAAGGGAGTCACCAGGAGTGTACAGCCACCCCGCATTTCCTCACACGTCTGACACTCACCGTGTCACCGTGCATGCGGCACCTGAGGCCTGGCCAGACTGTCTGGTGACCGCACTCTGGGGGAAAACAGCTGTGCCGGCCCCTTCCCAGCAAGGAACCCTGTGCCTGGAGATGTGTCCTGGAGGGCACAGGGAACCAGGTTTGGCCCCTGTCCTGGCACCCCAATAGCTTTCCAGCAGGGAGGGTGTTTTTGTGCTTGAGGCGTCCACAGTGGAGCCCAGGACCCATCTCACGGCAGGAGTGAACTCACCGCAGGGTGTGCTGTGGAAATGGGATTTCCTGCACTTCCTTGGAGGCTGAAGAAGCCAAATACCTCAGTTTCTGACAGGATGCCCTGACAAATGCTCCTTCCACCTGAAACTGAAGCTGGAGCAGCCAGGCTGTGGCACCTCACGGGAGGGAGGAGGGTGGGCAGCAGGGACACGGCATGGCCGGGTGCGGGGCAGGCCCTCGATTTATTACAATAAGCAGAAATGAGGTGTTACGCCAAGCAAGTGTCTTAGCGCCTGTTCCCAGAGCTCTGTGTTCACAGCTCACTCCCTCCAACAGATATTTCATGCTGTAAGTCAAGCCTGAGCCTCTAAGTCTGTAGCCACAGCTCAGGAAATCAACTAATTCAATCACACGGTGGGAACTGCTGCTTCATGGTGCAGCAGCTCCAGTCTGCAGCCTAACCTTTGCGTGCAACAGCTGCTTGGGAAGTGTAATCAAATCCTGCCCTTACCAAAGTCACCGTTGGACGATCCTGTAGTAGAAGGTAATTTTACATTGCCTGGTTCTGTGTAGGTTTTTTATTGTATCATTTTCTCNGGGGGAAAGCAAGCAACTTTCCAAGCTATTTCCCAAAACGCACAGTCAGTATATTCTTACTACCAGTAATCAATCTGAAAATTCATTCAGTGATCACAAGTTACGACTATCACCTTTTTCCTGTAGATTTTTCCTACAGGACCACCCTTTTTTCACTGATGAGCCCACTCTCCCTATTACTCATGGTATGGAACAAGTCTTGACTTCACACCACTCAATATGCTGACCTCCAATGCCTCTTTTTCCCCCCAGAAAAATCTTCAATTCTGTTTGACATGGGAAGAACTTAACAAGGTCCCTACAGTCCTTGCATACATAAAAACCTTATATCAAAATTAAGTTCTTGTGACCTGAGCCTTCCAAGCTAACAATAGAGACTCTGATATTTGTGGAACACAGAATTTCTTTTCTCAATGTGTGTACCTTGAGTATTGTGTTCAAAGATAAAAGCATTGTTTTATCAAAAGCTGAGTCCACCAAAAGCCATGGCCTTACACAATATGCATGTACAGTAAACACATTTCATGGTGTATGACATTAAAGACTTAGAAATATTGAAGTATGCATTAGCAATCTGAATAAAGATAGGTCACTGGAACCGAGCTGCATTTGCATCTTGCAAAGGTTACAAGTGAATGTCACCTTAACTACATCCGCACTGCATTAAAGTAAAAACTCCCAACTACTGTATGAAGAAACAGAAGGGAATCATTCAGATTTAAAGTGGCTCCTGCAGGGCAGAATTGTCATAAAAACTGGGTCACAAGATCTGTGAGTTGGCCAATGGCAGAATTTAGTCTAAAAATAATAAATGGATAGATGTATAAAAAACCCCCTTGAATTCTAATTAAAGGCTAATTTTGTATACAACCAAAAACTTTGGCAGAAGGCCCAACTGACAAAGCAAGGAGCAGCTAACAAATTAAAATGAAGAAAAGAAAAAATCCAAAAAGCAAAAACAAGGACAGGCAGCAAAGGAGGACTATAAAGTATTGCTTAGGCAGTCAGGGCTGGTGTCAGTAGAGACAGAGCCCAGTTGAAGCTCAAGCTGCCCAGGGGCATAAAAGGTAAAAGGAAAAGAATTCTATAAGCAGTCTAGTAGCAAACTGAGGTTCAAAGGAAATGTGAAACTGGTGTTTAAGGGGAAATACTGAATGATTTTTCTGCCTCGGTCTTCAAAACTTTTCCAGACCTCCATACAACCTGCAGTTTGAGGAACGAGGAGACACAAAAGTAAGAGAGTTAAGGACTATTTAGTGACTTTGGGTATATTCTTGGATACAGAGATATATGGGACACACGGAAGGATGATTAAAACCTGGGTGATATGTTTGTGAAGCCACATTGTCCTAAGAATGTGTGATGACCCAGGGAAGTCCAAGGAAAGGGGCTAAATATTACAGTCATCTTTAAGAAGGCTGCAGAGGATCTGAGGAACTAAAGGCCGGCCAGCTTCAACTCAGTCCCTAGAAAGACCATGCAGCACAACTCTTGAGAATCTGTTTCCAAACAACTGAAGGACAAGAAGGCAGTGAGGAAAAATGTGGATTTACAAAGGGCAGATCAGCCCTGACAACATGCTTTCTCTACTGAAATTACTTCCTACGTGGACAAGGGGGCAGTAGTGAATTGGATATGCACCCCACAGTTACTACACACATCAAAACCTCCTGTTTTATCACTGTAAGAACCTCTCCCGTAAAGTCTACGAGTCACAAGTACCATGCCTCAGCTGCAAAGACACTTGTGGCTGCTCCAGCCTTCCACAATCATTTGCTTCTCTTTCCTGACATTTTGAACCTCCTGCCTCAGGTTTGCCTGTTTTCACGGAACCATAAAATGGATAAGATTGGAAGGGACCACAGTGGGTCATCATCATCCAACCTCCCTGGTCAAGCAGGGTCATCCTAGAGCATGTGGTACAGGGTTGTGTCCACAGGGCTCTTGAGTATCTCCAGTGAGAGAGACTCTACACCTCTCTGGAGAACGTGTTACAGTGCTCAGTCACCCACACAGTAAAGACCTTCCTCATATTCAGGTGGAACTTCCTGTGCATCACTTTCTGCCCATTGCCTCCCGTCCTACTGCTCAGCACCACAAAGAGCCCAGATCCATCCCCCTGACATCCCCTCAGGGGGATCAGCCACTCCTCCCAACTTTGTGTCATCAGTGATCTTGCTGAGAAGGCATCTGCCCCTTCATCCAGGTCATGCATGAACAAGTTAAACGGTACAGGGCCCAGTATTGAACCTTGGGGGACACCAAGGTTAGTGACAGGTCTCCAACTAGCCTCTAGTTTTACCTGTGCCATGCCATGGGACAGCCCCCAGCTGAGTACTCTGCAGAGCTGCTTAACTGTACAAGTCTTAGGACAGTGATTAGGTATGATGGTCCTCTTGTTCTCAGAACTAATAGTTCTTTATGTATTCCATGGGGTTTTTTTCCCAAAAATGAACGTGGAGTTATCAGAAGCATTCAATCAATCCTAAAAATCATAACTTAAGAAGTTTTCTTCTGGTCATTTTACACCTTCTAGATAATTGTCTTATTAGCTCCAGTTGAGTAAACATTTTGTGCAAGATTGTGGCCAGCCCCTAGACACAACACATCTCATTTCCTTTAGTCAACCACAGTCTGTTTTCCTCTTCTCACAGATACAAAAAAGAAAAATATACATGCAAATCAGTGCCTGTGTATTCAGTTTCTTATTTTGTATACTTGTTAGAAGATGAGGATCAAAACAGGATAATTGTGCTGAATTCCCTCCCTTGTGTTTATTTGTGCACATCTTAAAAGTTCACCTTTTTAAAAGAATATGCTTTGTTACACCTAGGGGAATTTCAGTTTTAAATCAGTTTTTTGTAGCTCTTTTTTATATTATTTCTTAAAAAGTCAAAAATGCTTATGACAGGTTGTTTACTTTAGAGCGTTGTCATTTTTATCATAAATGTTCAAACTGAAAAAAGAAAGAAAGAAAATATTGCTGTGTTTTTCTAAGTGAGGGTGAATTTAACTGAAATTCTACAATGATTGGGCCCACACTTTTATGGATGTGCCCAGGTTTCAGCTGGGATAAAATTAGATTTCTTCTTAGTAGCTGGTACAGTGCTGGGTTTTGCATTCAGTATGAGAATAATGTTTGATAACACACTGATGTTTTAGGTGTTGCTAAGTAGTGCCTAGCCAAAGTCAAGGACATTTCCTGGTGCACAAGAAGCCAGAAGGGAGCATGGCCAGGACAGCTGACTGAACTGGCCAAAGTGATATTCCATACCATAGAATGCCATGCCCAGTATATAAACTGGGGGAAGCTGGTCAGGAGCTGCCAATTGGCGCTCAGGGATGGACTGGACATCAGTCAGCAGCTGGTGAGCAACTGCATTGTGCATCACTTGTTGTTCTTGGGTTTTATTCCTTTCTCTCCTTCTCCTTTTCATTACTATCATTATTGTTGTTACTGTTTAAAGGAAGATGTTATCTTGTGAGGCACGCACCAGTACTTAATGCTAGATAAAGAAAGATAAGCCCTGCCATTTGCATTCCCTGTTTTTGTAGGACTGCAGAAGCAGGGCAACTTTCATTTAATTTTTTTTCAATTATTAAACTGTTTTTATCTCCAACCATGGGTTCCACGTTTTTCCAATTGTCCTCCCCATCCCACCAGAGGCAGGGCAGGCAGTCAGCAAGCTGCTGAGTGGTATTTAGTTGCTGACTGGAGTTAGACCACAACAGGATGTAAAAGAGGAACAACCAAAGACACTTGATTACACCAGTAACTAACTGGAACCAGAATCAGACCAGAAGCTTCACATACCTACTGCCGTCTGGAGGTCTGCTAAAGGTAATGCAGTGATGGAAATACTCCCACTCACTGGGAAGCTGCAAATCCATATTTCTATTTTCTCTGCAGTTGGCCTGCTACTGCAATCCTACAAAAACATGGAATAGCAGCCAGAGTGTGGTGGAAAGGGCTTATCTGTTAGCATTAAGTACCTGACACTCATCTCGGAAGAGAACATTTTCTTTTAACCAAAACTCTGATCCTGCAGGAGATTAGCACAAACATTTGATCCACACACAGAGCAAAGCAACCACTTATTCCATTGGGATCAAAGTTGCAAAAGCAAATTATTCCATTTCTCCGTGAGACTGGAGGTGGAAGCTGTAAAAGTATTCTTTGCTTCTTGCAAGGACATGGGAAGTGTCAATTGCAATGCGCAACACAGTATTTCAAATATTGTATGTTTTTCATATATAGTTCTATCAGCAAATGAAATGGTTGCATCTAAGATTAAGAAGTTGCAGAAATCTGATGAAAACAGATGTCCTATTTATTGTGTTCAACTTAATTCCAAGCTATTTCAAGCTCTGCTTTGAATGGCATTATATCATACATTACCAAATATAGAGACTCGAAAAATAAATCCAGATTTATTTATATACAATTCTTAACTAGGACAAAGTATCATTTTTCATACAGATGCAACTGGCCTACTCTGCGGACCTGTCACTTCGTGTATTTCAGATACTTACACACAGGGAAAATTTTAATTTTTTGTTTCATCTGCCTTCAGTCTACTGATTAAGATAGATTAAGCCTTCGAAAGTGTCCTGTCCACGTGTTATCTTTTCAGTGAAAATCATCTCTCAAAAAACACTCCCTGTGTGTTTATACATGTAGTTTTGCACCATGCTAAAAAGAGCACAGGAGGTGGAGAGCTTTTCGTCCATTTACTGCAGGGACTTATGGGACTATTTCCATTTGGGCTACAATTATGCTGGATAACAGGAGCCTATGCAAGGACTTGTCTTTAGATTTGTAAATTTTCAATTCCTTTTCAAGTCAAAAAAAGCCCTCTACACAAGATCCTGGGTAAACCAGCTGTAGGTGGGCCTGCCTGAACAGGTTGGACAAGAAGGTCCTCCCCAGAGGTCCTTTCCAACCTTCACCTTCCTGTGATTCTGTGAAAAGTAGCATATACAGTAAAATGACACTCTATCCTGCAGCAGATCACATCTAATTACTAAATTAATCAATTTTCTATAGTTATCTATCAGGGCTGTATTCTTCCTTTCTCATGGAAAATTCTTTCATTTCCCTTAGCCAGAAAGAGGATATGAGGTTAGTAAGTCACTTAATCACTTCAATCTGGAAGCTGCGGCCAGTTTGTGCACCTGTAATCAAAAGTATCCTGTCAACATGTGACTAACACATCTTGTAAGTACAAAGTGAAGCAATTTCAGTTATTCACAAAGGAAAGGAAGTAACAGCAGAACATTTATGCACTAAAATTTCAGCACAACCATCTTTTTCATTGTAGTCAGCCAAATTATAAAAATAGCAATCACAGTGTATTTGGCTCAATTTGCCTTTGATGGGCCAAAAATCAGAAAACAGAATTGAGTAAAGATCTTTTTGCCATGAACATACTGTGTAACCTACTCTGCAAGGGCTGCAGTAGTCTGCTCCACCACCCATTCACCGCACAGCTGTGCTTCTGGGGCCTTTTTGCCTTCCTTGGAAACAGCCACTAACAACTGCTTGCTCCAGGATGCCAAACTGGTGCTCATAATCAAACGAAAGCTCCAGGGTGTCTTGCTAGCATTTCACATTAAATTAGCTTCCTGATTGGAACATAGCAAGGATTTTTCTGCTCTGGTTAGATTGGCAGGGACCTCCAAGGTACTGCATTTCACATGGCTAACTTGTTCTGTCACCTGGGCATTTCACTTAAATTCTTTGCTGTTGCAGAGAACCCCAGACACCATCACATGCTTTCAATCTCAGCTGCTTTTTCTGCCATATCACAGAGCAAATTTTATCTTACATTTTTGTGAGAAAAGGTATTTTCTGGAGATGTTAAAATATCTTTTGTGGCTGATATCTCATTCACAGAGGAAACGGCAAAACAAAGACCCACCTGAGCAGTCTCTGTTACGTAAGTACGGCTGTGGGGACTTAGCTGATGGCAATCTCTCTTTCCAGACCCATCTGCACTCCAGTGAGAAAACACTGGATGTTCTGCAAATGATTTTAACTTCAAGGAGCTGCGATAAAACCCTCAGTTTCTAAATGACAAAATATACATTCTTCACAGTTCTGCAATAAGTTAGCTTTCTCATTTTCTGCTTTTACAGGGCCAAAAACTGAGAACAGTTCCACTGTCCGGTTCAATGCCATCATTTAAAGGGTGTCATCTCCATTTACCTCCTCCTCTAGCAGGTGAGTGGGAGCAAATCTGAAATGAGAAGTTATAACCCCTCATGCTCAAGCACTGCTCATGCCACATCTTGGCTATTTTCCCCCTCAGTGCAGCACGTAAACCTAGAGTGGAAGGAAATATTACAGCAACTTGTGTGGGAGGGTCACATTTTGATCCTAACCAGACTGGCAGCATTGCCTGAAACCATGAGCCCCATCAACAGCCTCAGCTTGGCCCTTGGGAGCCAGCTTGGCTGGCTGTTAGTACCTCCCCTTGCAGATTGTCTTTCGCATCTGCTCCTCGACATCCAGGAGTTTGTCAGCAGCTGGGCTTCCATGCAGACAGCAACTGTTGTAGCAAGAAGAGATCTGAGGGTCATTCACTGCTCTTTCGGCTGTTTCATAGCACGCCAGAAAAACGCTGCAAGTAGTATTTTGCTCACCTATAAAATTCCTGTGAGTTTTCTAGAAAAAAATTCAATACGAGTCCTTTTAAAAAACAGGGCTAACAAAAGTACACTCAAGGATGAATGAAGACCAGCAGTGCTATAAACTCCTTATAAAACTACTTCGTTAGCCAGGTGTGACATGTCTGCAGATCAGGATAGCTCAGTTTAAACTGTTCATGTTTCAGTTAGTAATTCAAGCTATCCTGTTATGCTGACATATCTAGCAGGAAGAAACACAATAAAAAAGGAAAAAACAGTCTGTCTCCCTTGGAAGCACTTGCTTCAGGTCACACAGGATAGGGCCTTAAAATGTTCACAACAATCCAGAGCCAAGACCCAAACATGTCTGTGCTGCTACAAAAAACAGCAAAATCCACACTAGCTCATGGTATGCAGATGAAAAGGAGCTCAAAGGTGAATGCTAACAACATAAAATCCTCTTCCTTGGTACTTCTTAAATGCAAGGGCTACTTCATACCAACCTAGTGCCACCCAAGCTTTCCTAGGTCTCTGCCTAGCTTCAATTTTTCACACATGGCTATGCTCCCTTGCTAAACATTTACTAATAACCCTATAAAAGCAATGCAGTTCCATATGCTATCTGTAGACTATGAACTTGGGTACATGAGTCACTGGCATCTCTCCTGAGGTTGAAATGTTGGTAACCAGAAAGAGGTGAGTTCTAAACTAGGAGGAAGAGCACGTTCAGAGAGTTCAGAGGCTGTCCCAATTTTATTTTGACCCCACTTCTACAACCATTACGGTTCCAAGTTACCCTGATCACGTAATTTATACGCATGCTTTGAAAGTGGTTAATCCCTTGAGTGGTTGTCTGTTCCCAGTATTTGGGAAGAGAGAATGTGACAGGGCTGCATGCCTGGGCTTCGTGAGACACAGGTTCTTTTCTAGTAAGGTATATTGGCCTTTGGCCATTCTCTAGCCAGAGAAATATTCCCTGAACGTGCACAGTTCCAATGCATTAAACTGACTGCAGATCATGACACAACATACATATTTCTCCCCAAGAAAGCCAAAGAACAGCCTACTGTTTGTTCCACACACATTAGCTGGCAAGCAAAGTCTTACCCCGCTTCATGGCAAGTGTACCTCACAGCTGGATACCTCCAAGCAGTCATAGAAAAGAATGGAAAGACACACAAAATGGACAATCTGTAGGAATTGGGGAGAGCCTCCCTTGTTAAAGTATGCAGTGATTATTTTGCTTAATTTCTGCCAAAATACAATTTATGGACATTGATATAATTGTTTATCTTTTAGCATCACAGTTCTTCCTTCAGACAAAAGCTTACACTATTAGGAACAATCTGCTATTTTAAACAAGATTTTAGATTAAATTCAAAGCAGAGCAACAGCTTCATTAATTTTTCCATTTGTTCTGTTCAGGCTTGTTGGCTTTCATGTAACATTTAACTTTTGTATGAACACAAAATGCCAAAAGCTAAACTGAGCTCAATTCTATTGTGCTTCACAATCTGATGGGAGGTAATACAATCATTTGCCTCAGATTTGGCTGAATATGATAGCCTTCTCATCACTGTTCACCAACCATTCTATTTAACCAAGGAAAAGAAGGAACATTGAGAAATGCAATTTTCCTAACACTGAAGGCAGCCATAGGACCACTCATTGATGTCACAGTTAAACACACCAAGATGTGAAGTTCTAGAAATTTGACAGTATTTCTATTTCTAGGCAAATCCACATGCCTTTAAGCAACTTAACTTCAGCTTTTGGTTGAGCTTGTTAAATCTGTTTCTAAACCTGGGAGTTATCCCATCCAAGCACGAGAAGACAATCTACAGTTAACAATCCACTACTTTTTCCCCAGGAAGAGGAAAGCAAATTATTAACAGGTGGTATTAAAAAAAACCCAGAAAATATGAAACTGAGAGTAGCTAAAAAAACCCAGTCCTAGACTCTCCAAAAAAAAGAGGTCCTGAAGCTGTATTGTAACAGATTAAGTTACTGTCAAGTATTTCCAAAGGTTCTTAACATGCTGACTGTGCCAGCCCCAGCCCTGTGTAGCAGGAGCAGCCAAGAGGCCAAGCCAGGGCATTCATCACAACAGCTCAGAGTCAGCAAGAAACCAAACAGCAGAGGCTTAATGTCTTGCTAGTGAAAGAGCAGAGCACTGTCAAGGATGTTCCAACCTTCTTTCCAGCATACTTAAATATCTGTGTGGATGGCAACGATTCTGGTTTTGAGGTCCAGTCAGAAATATTTCAGAGTTTAAAGGTTTTTATATATATTAAATTATCATCCACATTTTAGATGATGGCATCTATTGCTCTAAATGGCTTGCTTCAGAATAATTAACCACCATTTCTTTTCCTGAATGAAGGGTAGTTCTCACATTTAAAAGGCCCAGGAAACTTTCACCTAATCTTTAAGACACTGACAGTAGGAGCTTTGGGCTGTGGGCTGATCTAAACACATGAATGGCATATATACATAATAAATGGACTCAAGTTCAGGATTTAAGGCACTGGAAAGAGAAGAAAGATTTAGATGGTTGTGTAGCATGTACAGCCTGTAAAGGTGTGCAGAGAAAAAGGCAGCAGGCTAGAACTAAGCACCTTATAGACCAGGCACTATGTAAGCACTTGTCAATCACAAAGTGCTTTTCTATACGTCTTGACACCAGACACAACAGACACAAGAATATCAAAGAACACCAACAGCTGTTGCATTGCTATGAGCTCCATCTGATTTTATGATCCTGGCAAAACTTTAACTTCAGAATCTCCCATGTTGCTCTCTGAGACATACGTATTTCCCAGATGGCAGTGCTTCAGGCCTACATATGTCCAGTCAGGAACTTTAGATCAAGAACAGATCTTGCACTGTTCTAAAACTCACAGCCTGCCTAACAGTGTGGAGAAAGCAGCACCTGGCTGCTTGCTCCCCTACCTCTGAGTTCGCATGGATAATTTTCAGTCTTTAATTTGCCAGTCCTTAACAGAACAGTCAGCAACTGTTTTATCCCTTGTTCTGCAGAAGGTTACATCTTCCAAGTCTTTTTCTCAAAAACATTAGACCAACTCTTCCTCTGATTTCTGATCTGTTTCCAGCCAAAAGCAAATGTTCAAAGCGATCAGAAATAGACCAACATTGAGTGTCATGGGTATTGCAGATTGCTAGAAACTCTTCACCAAGAAACCCAGTAATACAGACACTAGCAAGGACTTCAAATCATAGCAATTTATCTTTTTCGAACCACTTTCTCCCATAGCACAACCCTACAACACATTATTTTAAATGTTGATTAATTCTCAGTGAACAAATGGCTTCCTTCCCCTGCTGTAGCTCACCTAACCTATGCCAATGTGCAAGAGATATTAGATCAAGTAGATGAATGAGATATTACAAGTTACCAGGAATGGATGGCCTTCACTAGGAGTTGTAAAGGAAGTGAGACATGGAAGGGCAGAGCTGCCAGTGAACACCTCCAACTACCGTTACAGACAGTCACTGTGACAGATGACTGGCAGACCACTGCCCCTCTGATCCATAAAAAGGGCTGTTGAGGGAATCCTGCAAGTTACAGACTGATGAGCCTGATCTCAATCCCTGGTAAAATTGTAGAGGCTGTAGTAAGAATTATGAGCCTATAGATAGATACGGACATTTTGGAAAGAATCAGCAGGCTTCTTAGGAAGGAAAATCCTGTCTCACTAACCACAGAGTCTTCAGAAGAGGTGAATAAGCAGGAGGATAAAGGTGATACATCAGACATATTTGGATTTCCAGAAAGTCTTTGACAATGTTAAATACCTGATAAGCTAATGTTGCTAAGAAATTGGATTTAAAAAAACTATTACAAGGTGAAAGCTGGTATGGGTAGGAAGGAAAGCACAAAAAAATCCATTCATTACCATGACTTGGTGATGAATTGATTTATTAGGCAAACAGTACCTATCAAATAAACTGGACATATTTGGTGTTACAAGAAAATTGAAGCTGTTTATTAGCTAAAACAAAAGAAAGTCAAAAAGGCTACTGAGTTACCATCTTCTAAACTGCCACTAGTATAAACTGTTCAGTACCTCTGGAAGTTAAATTAGTTTGATACCAATTATTACATGAACAAAAAAGGTGAAGTTATTCTAAATTTTATCACAACTACCTTTATTTCCACATTTCATTTCAAGAACTGACAGAAACCAGCGTGATAAATACAAAAAGTGAGAGGAAAAACATGTATTTTATTTGTATTGAGGCAAAAGGAGCTCATCTCATTTAGATCAAAGAAATGGAGAGCAAATGATTTAATCAAGTTTTTAAGAATTTACAGAAAACAGAAAAACCACCCTCATGTTTATCACACCAATAAACAACTGAATTTCCTATGAACTCTCTATTCCTTTAGACTTGGCACAATTTTTTATTGCCCACTACCACACTTCACATCTTTGCTCGTCAAAATGTTGTATTACCTATGTAAACATCTGTTTTATGTGTAAACTTCAACAAGTAAATGGGAAAGCCTACTAATTTATTCACCCCCAAAAAAATCAAGTATGAACTAAATATCAAATTAATTACATCATATTCTATGTAATACTGTTTCAACAAGAACTATAGCCTGTTGAATTCATAACAAAAAGGATGCAGAAATAAAAAGCAGATGTGCAGTGTCATGCATTAGTGTAATAACATTATAAGGCAATAATAAAAAAGGTAAATTTTATTTTTAAGCATACTCACCAAGACAAAAATCAAGGCTGTACTCTTAGTTCATTTTGGTAGTGTAGGATTTCTTCTTAGCTCAAGCTGAAAGTCTTAACTTTTGAGCATATTCACCTGTTACTGTGTTTGATAATAGATACTTTGGTCAAAATACATGTGGATTTAAATTTTGTGCAACAGCGGATTTTATACGTTTTCAGTTCAAATTCTTTATGTTGAAATAAAGAAAAACTGTGTTCCCAAAGAATCAAATAGGGTAAATGGGAAGAAATACATGAAATTAAATACCCCCAAAATAAACAATTCATGAACAGTAATATCCCTGCAGGAAATAAAAGTTCATCAGCCTAAACCAAAAGGCTGAGTTAATACTATTCTTACATGCTTTTTGTTGTTGCTTTGTTCACTTCAGGCTCTAATTGAGTAAGCAAAAGTAATTATATGGCAGTCTGGAAAGCCAGACATCACCAAGGATTTCCTTTATTGTTCAATGGGCTTTTGTACTGCAGAGCATAATCAACCTCAACCATTTAAATAAGAAACTGAAATCACATCTCAAAGTTGCTGCAAATGATCTCAAAGTAATTATAGTACCACAGTAATCAAAATGACTGTTCTTTTTCCTCTGCTCATAGCTTAACCTACTACCTGTAATTTTTACAAATTGCAGTTCACATTAAAACATTTGCTGATAACAAAAGCTTTTCTTTGAAAACAACACGGCTTTACATCTAGTCAGGCAGCTTGTGCATATCAGAGCATTCTGTCAAGAGACATGGAAACGGGTAAAGGAGGAAAAAGCTGAAATATGGCTGCAGGTTGTCTGTGCCTTCAATGCACCGCAGAATCTCAGGCAGCACTAGAGACAGCGAGTTTCTTCAGATGATCCATAAATACTTGTAAGCTGACATCATCAGTAAGAATGGGTGCTCCAGACTCCTATGAAATAAGGGAAAAAAGGAGAGCTGATTATACACATTGTGAAGAAAAAGCATTCTAAGGCACAATATGTTCCATTGAATAAACATTTTGTAAATTTAGCAAGCTCTTAGAAGAGTATCATTGCTGAAATTCTCTGACAAAAAACCCAGCAGACTGTACATTTACATAAATTTTCATATGTTTACATGAATGCAAGCATAAACCACAACTACATTCTCTTCCATATTAACACATACAGCAGTGACTTGCTGTATAGCAAGATCCTTACATCAGCCATACAAAACTCAAGAGTTTTTGACAGCTGCCAAATATTAACTTACAAACTTCTAAATGTCACTAAAATTCCCATGGCACAGTTCCTGCATCATTCCTACCTCAGTAGAGCAAAAAGGAGAGAAACAGTAATATGCAAGTGACACAACCAACAAATCAGTACCTGTCAGGGAAGCTCAGACATATCAAAAGGGTGAAAGAAGGAAACAAATCCCCTAAGGGTCTGATTTGACACTAAATGAAGGTCACCCAGCTGTCCCAGAGAGAGGTGGGCCTAAGCTCTCCTCTAGCTTGGTACCACCTCAGAGACAGATCAAAAGCATCTGAAAGTCATGAGCAAACAGATCACAAAAGATTTGAAAAAAACCTTTTGGGTGGATTCTTGCAATTTACTTTTTGACCTCAGAAGTATTTTCTCAAATCCAAGAAGATCAAAATGGTCATGTTTTAATTACTATTTTTGAACAAATTTACAGTCAAAATAAACCACCAGTTGGCAACTCAACAAATATTACATAGTAACTCCCTTAAATCTTTTCAGACCAGTCTACCAGTACTTCCATTTACACATGTAGGAAGAATTCCAATAAATCTCAACAATTCAACCTTTTCAAAGGTACTAAGCATCTGTATTCCCAAATGAAACAAGAGCTGTCAGAACTCTTGTAAAGTCTTCCAAAACACAGACATAAAAGTCTTGACAAGGGTGCTCAGAACTGGCGCTGTTTTCTGAGAACTGGCCAGAAACAGTTCTCAGTTAACGATCCAGGGACAAATCCAAGTGCAGCAAGATTTCTTGGATCACTACAACACACAGCCATTCTCAGGGAAGGCACACTAAATTATCTATCATCTGACGGCAGCAAGATGAGATTAAAGGATGCTCTACTACTAAGCCTGTCAAATGCTAAGTCTGAGTTCTCTTAAATAAGAATCATAGAATCATTTAGGTAGAAAAGACCTCTAAGATCATTGAGCCCAACCATTAACCCAGCACTGCCAAACCCACTGCTAAACCATGTCCCTAAGTGCCACATCTACAGGTCTCTTAAACACCTCCAGGGATGGTGACTCTACCACTTCCCTGGGTAGCCCATTCCAATGCTTGACAACCCTTCCTATAAAGAAATTTTTCCTAATATCCAATCTAAATGTCCTCTGGCATCTTGAGGCCATTTTTTCTTTTCCTGTTGCTTGTCACCTGTGAGAAGAGACCAACCCCTACCTGGTTCCTTTCAGGTAGCTGTAGAGAGTGATAAGGTCCCCCCTGAATCTCTTCTTCTCCAGACTAAACACCCCCAGCTCCCTCAGTCGCTCCTCAAAGGACTTGTGCTCCAGAGCCTTCACCAGCTCCATTTCCCTTTTCTGGACACACTCCAGCATCTCAATGTCCTTCTTGCAGTGAAGGGCCCAAAACTGAACACAGGACTCGAGGTGGCCTCACCAGTGCTGAGTACAGGAAGACGATCCCTTCCCTGGTCCCACTGAACACAGTATACTTCATCCAAGCCAGAGTGCCACTGGCCTTCTTGGCCACCTTGGGACACACTGGCTCATGCTCAGCAGCTGTCAATCAGCAGTCACAGGTCCTTTTTGAAAATTTCAACTGCATCTTCAAACACCAACCACATAATACAGATGCACAGAAACTTTATAATTATTTTCTGAAAATTCTTTCTATACTATTAAGGCACCTGCCTGCTAAAGTTTAAAGAAAATCTTTACCTAGAATATTAAAAACAAAACGAGGCAATTCATCACCTCCTGAAACAAGTTTTCAATGGTGTTTGGGTGCCCTCTTCAGGTCAATGTGGACTTTCAGTTATGCACAAAATAAAATATGAAACAATCCAGGAACGCCAGGAGAAAAAAAAGAGCAAGATCCAAATCAGTTTTAAATTGCTCCCAGACGCTAAATTTCTAATTTCATAATTAGTCTTTGATTCAACTTTTTTCACCAAAAACCTGCAAATACAAGAGCGTATTATCTTGAGCACACACACTGCAGTGCCCATGGGGAGGTTAATACACCATTTCTTTTGTTACACTAGAACTGAATACTTTTCAACATTAAAAGGGACAGCTATCTTTTGCAAGATGTATAAGAGTCTCACCCCTCCAGCATGAAAAATTATCTTACAGATCAGTTAAAGAATTTTTTGTATTTACATTTGGAATACTGTTCCATTTGCTTATCAATTAAATGAGCAGAAAACAGTTGTCCTGTACTGCTGGAAATGTGAAAACTTAAAAAAACTGCAGGTAATGTTTAGATTAAAAATAAGACCTTCCAAATGACAGGATTTGTGTGTATATCGAAGGGAAACATGATAAAGAGAAGCACTAACAAACTCCTGGTTAGATTACCAACTTTGGAAGCAAAAGAATTTGAGATTTGTGTTCAAACTGTGCTGGATCTGACTCAGTAGAGAATTTTCAAGTATTTTCACTCCAGACCTCAGTGTTGTTCACTGCCAGAAGCTTCATTAGAACCAATTAATCCCTATGAAAATATACCCAGATAAAACTTACTTGACAAAGACAACTGCCATAAAATTTGCCACAGAGCTTTCTCACTCATGACTTCAACACTGTACACCGTTTAGCAAAACACTCTAAGAGCACAGTTAACATGTAGCTTCAAATGTCTGATGCCATTACATTTGCAAGAGAAGATGACACTGCACTTGCATTTACTCACTATAGAAGCTGAATGTGGAAGGACAACATGGAACAGAGATGCAACATTCAAGAATACAAGCTGCTACAGAATGTTTAACTTCCGAACATAACTTCCTTCCTAAAGACAAGATTTGAAAACTGATTCCTGGTCAACCAGTCCACAGAAATTCTGTAAAATGTCAGCACACTGGCACTGGTGTATTTTCCAGTTCTTGCTTTTAACTACCTTCAACACTTATTTCCTCTACTGCAAGAAAGTCCCTTAGTCTTTATGTGTGGTAAGCACTCTCATTTCCAGTATTTTGCAGGTATTTATAGGGATGAGATCTAAAGTTCTGTGAGACAGGTGACCAAGGAGATAACAATACAAGGCTGCAACATGCCGACTTGAAGAGGAGGCCACCAGGCAAAGGTCAAGCAGCCTTACTAATGGCTCAGCCAGGTGGAAGAAGAAGCGATACTGAAGTGTTAGAGCTGTTCTGCCCCTGAGCAATATATGTACATTTTCATCCACAAGACAGCTCAGCCTGACCAAAGCTACCCAAGCCCTCATTGTCGCTCGGTTATTTACGAAAAAACACACCCACCAATATGAAAATGATACAGTGGCTGCCCTTCTACGATCTTTTACAGCAGCAACAGGGAACCAATCCTATTTGACTACAGCATGTATAAAATTGTTATTTTAAGTCCTCCATGTGTGGACAAGAATATGATTCTACCTTTCAGACAGGTTGATGGGTTTGCTCCTCTCTCCCTCCAAAGCAGGAACACTCTGGTAAGATCAGCATCTCTGCTACTTAGCGGAATAAAACTAAACTTAATTACTGGTGCAGTTAAGCTTAAAGAATTGTAAATTGTAAACTTAGCTTAATCAATCATTGTCAAGCCTTAGTATATCTAGTAATAAGGCAGTAAGTGCACTTATCACTGACTATTCCAAATCTTTTTATCTGTTGCCTCAATAAACTATCTACTTTCGACTTTGCAAAACTGTTCCAGTGAAAGTCCTTGGAGAGGCTCTGTCAGGCAAACATCAAACCCATAGACGTAAGACAACACTGTCTAAGAAAGTAGGCTAGACATGAAAGCAGCCTAACAGAAGCTTAAAATAGTAAACCAGATCATTTCTGTCTGAAGAAATAAAGCCCATTTTTCTTAACTTCTGTAATTTTGGTCACATCAGACCAAAATTGCATTTCTTTTTCAGTTTCAAAAACTTCGCATTATTACTTATATATACATAATATGCCACCTGCCTTCTGAAATAGGGGAGAAAGAAAAAAATCGTGTACAAGCTTCATCAGCAGATTCATACTCACCTGTCCCCATGCATACATATTGTTATGAGTCTGAGAGGGATTTACTTTTGAAAGCAGGAAACGAGCCTTTAAAAAAATAAAACAAAGACAATAAGTTGATCTTCTCAAATAGAATTTTCCTGCACTCAGAAAAAGCTTGCATATGTATGAAATTTGTCATTTCTATTATCTGGAGATACAGACACTGCAAACAGCACCTCCGTAAATAAAGCCACTTGCTGGGTTCCACAGCTATAATGATGAACTGCTAACGACTTTCTGATGCAGCTGAAAATAAGCTCTTGTCTTTTTCAAGCGCTAGCAAAGCAAATGTGAATATCAATAAGACATTAATTAGTAAGTTTTAAAAAAATAACACAAAGAGTAATTCTGGTATTGGTTCAGGGACCCAGAAAAATACTGTCTTTTCTGCCCTATGCACCTTACACAAAGAATCTGAGAGTCCAAGTCAGTATGATTAAAATAATAATAAACAGCAGGATTCATAAATTAGAGGGAAAGCTACTATTAAATATCTTGCTCTGTAAAAGCTTTAAGATTCAAAGCACTGATCTGCAATTTATGTATATTTTAGCATAAAAATGCATGTTTACTACCAAAAATATCTCACGACATTACTAAAACATCATTTCCCAGATTATATAATATATACTTCACCATACCTGGCTTCCTCCATGCTCTGTATCAATGTATCTGGGCATTGGAAATCTGGAATGGAGAATTTCTTGGGCATCATCTACTGGAGCTTGTAGCAAGTGGTGGAAATTTTCATATTCTGGCATATCTTGGTACCCTGACTTACGCCACTGCGCTATGGTCTGGGGACAGGGGAAAGAAAGAAGTTTAGAACCGATTCACCAAACTTTCTTAGAGGATACACAGGTCTTTTCAGAGGAGAATGTGCCATTGCTGGCCTCTTTTTTAACAATCATCCCTTTTTGCCCTATAGTATGCAAGTTAATTTTTAAAAGCCAAGATGTGCAAGTAACACGCCACTAGATTTTTTTTTTTTCAAACTCTTAACAATTTGTGGTCCATCTGTATTTCCTCTTTTTTTGCCATCTTTTATATGCCAAATATTTGGTTTGGAGGAGGTCAAAGACATTATTTACACTTCTCTAATATGAATGTCTGTGACATATAAGAAATAAGTATTTATACTGATATCTTTCAGAGTCTGTAGCACAACCTCCCCACCCTCTACGATTGAAGCTGGCTGCTCAAGGTCAGCTCACTGACACAGGCAGTCGTTAGGAAAGACCTGGAGGGATCCTCAGCAGGGGCTCCTCCCTCCTCTGCTTGGCAGCTGCTTTTAAACTGAGGGTCTCATTCCTGCCTCCTGTCTGAGCTACATGCCCGTACCAGGCCATGTACCTACTGATCTGGACCCCCACTCAGGGATTGACTTCACGGCCAGACCTTGGACCTGCCTCATCCCCATCAACTTGTCTGGTGATCTGGACTGAAGGCTGACCCTGGCTACTGCCCACAACTGCTCTGCTTGCCTTGCTCAGGTACAGTGGGGACAGGTCCTCAGCGACAAGACCCCACCCGCCTTGCAATGATGCTCAGATCCCTGTTCCCCTTCCCTCAGGGAGCAGCCCACCACTGCTGCTTACTGATAGCACCTTACAAAAATGAGATAACATTCTGCTACTTAAAAGTGTTGAAGTTTAGTAAATATTTTTATCAGTGCAGCTACAAGGACATGATCCAGAACAGTATTTTTCAAATTATCAGCTATTTACATTTACAGTTGCAAAGTAGTAAGAAGCAGCAGCTCAATTCCTCCAGAGAGGCAGTGCAGTAGCAAGTCACAAGCACTTTAATTTTAATATTAAGGAATGTCTATCTACCAAACTGTCAGGAGCAGTTCCATTCCTCCAGGACAGTATAGATGAAGGGTGACTATAGAACTTGTTGTTCTGACTCTCCGTCCCTGAAGAGCCAAATTAAATGTCTAAAAATAAATGAGTGAAAAGTGGGGAGGAGGGGGAGGCAGGGTATAACACTCTCTGAAGTAGGAAAAATACTGATCTAAAAAATCTGCATATTGAAGCTAATTCATCTCCAACTCTTCATAAGAAACAGGACCAAAACATCAAGTCATGTCAGGTATCTGCATACAGACATGTTAAACTACCAAACTACAAACAAGAGCTAGGACTCCGCTGTCAGCCATGCAGATGAGAGGGTCAAGCACTAAGGTGCATGAGAACTGGAGCCTGACTTCCAGTGATTTCCATAACGTAGCACTCCTACAGAAAATGAGTATTTATGTAAGAAATGACAACTCTTACCTCTCCATGATAAATAAGGATTTGGAAAAAGGTGTCCATAAGGAGAATGCGATCTGGTAAAATGCTGCTGCTATCCAGAAGAACAGGCTAAGATTTAAAAATAAATTAAAAAATTATCAACTGATGCAGAATTGAGTAATCAGATGGCATTGCCAGATTTTTTAATCAGTAACTGAATCTTAGGAACTTTTTCAATCACTTACTAAAGCTGTGTATTTGCTCCTTTTCATGTTATACATCCGCAACCCACACAATTTCATTCTGAAGTTATCCTGCCTGATTCTATATATAAAACTTCATGAAAGTAATAAAAAATGTATTCAAGAGCTGAAACCCCTTTCATTATTATGCACTTTTCTAGTCTTTCAAGTACCTCCATATTTACCCATACAATGTCATTAATTTGAATTGTATTTCAATGCATAAGGATTCAGTAGTTATTCATGTATAAGATTTGGGGTTTTTGGGTTGTTTGGGTTTTTTTTTAGTCTTGTTCTTGCAGCATATTATTACTGTGCATATATATCCCCCAATACTGTATATAGTAAATACTCATGATTTATGAAATCTAATGTAATATTTAAGGTTTTAGGTCACCTTTCTAAGGGTAGTGACACTGTATCGGTACTATATGATTTAACTGAATCAGTATTACTAGAGATAACAAAAATATTAACTATTCCAAGAATCAAGACAAAAAATTATTATTCATTCTACACTGAGACATCAGCTCCTGTTTAGTTGTATTTCTCCTTCAGTCACCAATGGAACTATTTGTTTTTCATACATGGGAGAGTGATCTTACACTTGCAAGGCGCTCTTCACAAGCCACCTTATTACTTTCATTTAAACTCCACTTCTAAAGGTCTTTTTTTAATATCCTCATGAATAGTCTAAAAAAAAAAAAAGCAATCCTAAAAGAAGTTAGAAATCCAACCTGCCAAGATCCTTAACTACTATGTTTGTTTTCACTGCCTCACTCTCTTTTATGTAACAGAGTATTTTTGTTATCTGCTGTCTTCTTTCAGAAGCTTCTTGGAAGACCAGCTTTTTATTTTAGGTTTATACAGAATGTGCCATGACAAGGTCAGCTGGAAGGTTCTGTACTAAATCTACACAGAATGGGAACCATATTAAAATTAGAAGCTTTGAATTAAGGCATTAAAATAGAGGAAATTTTGTACATTTGAAAAAAACCTCAACTTTTCTTTCAGGCAACAGCGAAAATACATTTTTACATAAAGCCATTTTTGTTTATGTGTACATTCCGGCACCACAAAACCAAATAAAGCTCTCAAAAACTAACAAAAAAGTACCATCCTTAAGTTTAAAACCTCTTTACAAAGTGACTTTTGTTCTCAAGACTGCTACATCAGAATTCTGAGATATGCTTTGTCCATAGCTGTTCCAAATGAAATGAATGTTCTGTCTCATACAATAAATTTTAAACCAATACATTCTATAACATGTAACAGTGAAGACAGCAATCACCTCTTTCTCAACAAAGCACCTTTTAACCCACTATGGAGTTAATTTACTGATACCTCTGGAGGTCCATTGAAAGAGTAGGCATAAAGAATTGGCTGAACCATGATAAGCGACTGGGTTAGATCTTGACGCATAAAATGATGACGATAGTAGGAGCTCTCATCCGGACTGTTATTAAAAACTTGTAAGAAAGGAGATCTTCTCAAGTGAAACATGAACTGCAAAACAAGAACCATTGGTTTGAACTTTGACCGATAAAAAGGACAGTTGTACAAAGAGAAAAACATTTTCCACAAACTACATGAGACCAGTGCCACAACAAAATTGAATTCCAACTCCTTTAACATTTCGGATTTGTATTTGCACCTTTGTAAGGTTTTATACACTCTCATGACAGTACAAGAGGTATCAGAATGGGTAAACCTACAAAGCAGCTTTGAAATCCTTCCTTTACTCTAAGTTCTACTGCTCCTATGAGGGTCTTTGCTGTTCTGCAACAAAGTAAGTTACAGCATGTGAACAGAAAAAGGAACATTAACCACAACCAAGTCAAACTTTGCTTTGTAGAAGCGTATGCTTTCATTGCTGCAACAAATTCTCCACATGCTGATTCACTCTCAACAACAACACTTAACACCTACAGACAGATTAGTAGGTAACTGAAACAGAAATATCATGGAAGTGTCCAAAGAGTCCAAAAGTGAAGTATCTGAAGCTATCAGAAGGGAGAAATATATCACAATGGATTATTAGCAAAGAAACTATTCAAAGTTTAATACAGTCAAGGTCAACTTCACACAGAAGTGTTTCCTTTCTGGTCAGTATTGTAAATCATACAGAAGAGAAACAACAAAGCAAACCCATTTATTTTCTTATGTTTTCTGAATCTCTTCATTAGAACTGCCCTTGAAAAAGTGTCATTATATGAATTACAAATTCAGGTGAGATAAGGATTTCATTGTAGGAGAAACAAAAAAATGCACATAGTTAGACATTTAACTGTAAGGACAGGAGACAAAAGGGGACACAGCAGCACAGACAACAGAAGCGATTTTCCTAATGTCACATGCCAGACAGTAGCTGGGGGCAGGGGGTCTGTTCACCCTGATATGCCTTATTGCACTCAGTGCTACAAGGACTCTCTTCACAGAGCATTCTATTTTATCCCTATAGATAAACCTTCCTATAGACAAACTCACCTGTGGATAAAGTGAAAATGTTTCTGAAAACCTGAAAGAGCTTGGATCATCCTTGTGATATTCTCCAAATTTCTGACACTGGAATAAATGAGAAAGAAAATCTACATTAAGAAATATACTTGCTTGGTCATGCCATTACTGTAAGTTTGGTTTTAACAGGCACGTGACTTGTAGTGCTTACAACTTTGTAAACAAACAGAAACCTAGCAAAAACACTGACAAAAGTTCTTTTTAACAAGCAGGCATTTTCTTGCATATGAGGATTTAACAACTTTGTGCATTGGTTGTTTTCCCCTTTAAAATCACTAAGCACAGTTAAATGACTAAACAGCCCAGAAGAAATTTTTTAAAATTAAATTATAAATAACTACTTACAAATAAAAAATAAAATATATTTTAAAAAAACAAACAAAATTGAACTTTTGAAGATTAAAAAAAATCCACATGGCTTCCTAGACTCTTTTCCTCATTTTTTTTACTAAAAATATTTACTCTACAATATAATTATAGGTAGGAGAAAGTAGAGAAAACTTTGATTTCTGCTAATCACATGCTATAATTTCTCTTAATTCCTGGCAATTATCACATGCTGAGGAAACATTAATAAATCAACTGAAAATACACCTGCTCTTTCTTTAATTTAAAGTAGAAAATCTTAGTTGATTCTGTATAACCTCATGTGGAAATGAAGCATTCAGTTCATTTTTTGCTTTTATTTTAAAAGAAACTATCACTGAACAGCAGTCACTTATGTGTCTGCAAACAAGAAACCAATTCGACTCTTTCAATCCAGCTCGTTTTACCAGTCGTATAAGTTGTCTGTCCAGCCACCTCAGCACATCAGGGCCCTCCTCTGTCTCTGCCCTGTACACTGCCAATCTAGCCATGAGAATTGCAGCAGCTTCCTGGTCAAAAGATGCAGCAATGTTTTGAATCTGGGTCTGTGCATCTGCCCAGCTGCAAAATAAAAATACAAGGATTTGCATCACAATGAAAGGAAAAAATCCAACCTCAAAATATTCTTTCAAAATCAAGGCAAAGAAAGTTTAACAGTCACCAGTTTAACATATTCATGCTAAAGCTTCAAAAAATCTACTGGGCAGATTAAATGAGCAGCCTCCCAGTTAACCATTCGTTAATTAGAAATGTTCCTTATTTGTACAGATGCCATGCAACCAGTGAAATAAAATATAATGTCACTAATAGAACAGCTATCATATTTTTTTAAAAATTAATGATGAAAGGCTGCTACAGAAAACACCATCCACTAATCTAATCACACATCCCCACATAAGCAATCTTCTTGTGCATTTTGCCAGTTCTTTTTAATTGACTATTAATATACTATTAATTAGACCTTACATCAGTCACCAAGATTCTACTAATATAACTAATTAAATTAACAACATAGTCATATCAACAGTTAGGGCAATGCTTTTTTCAATAAACTGAATTTTTCATCTAATTAACCAAGCAATGATCTCCTTCAGCTTGGAGTAAATAAATGTCACTGGACATTGAAAAATGTCTTCAAAATATTAAACATCATTTCCTAAAACTGGGAAGTATACTGAACCAAGGAAACTGCAGGTAAAGGTTATACATGGAATACCAGGTATTTACATCCCTGTGAACTGCAGTTAGCACTCTCAAGATAAGCTATGAAGTGATTTTTGCCATTCCCTAACTCCAAACATCTCATCAGTTTAGGCCACAGAATTTCACTCAAAACTTCTCCTTCATCTAAAATCACTTGGCTTTTTTCAGAGCTCCCCTATAATAACATATGTAGCCATTGTAACCTCTCAGAGAAAAAAACAGTCCACAGAACATGAGAGGCAACTGTCTCAAACAGGAGACTGCTTACAAAATCTACTAAGTAAAAGGCATACATATATACCCTGACTTTTCTAAATGATTCACAACAAGTGAAACATACTTTCTGGCAACTGTGGTCACTCTGATACGTCTCTGTCCACTGGAATGCTGGTACTGAGTCACAAACTGGATTGCACCACGTCCTCCTTGCGGGATGGGAGCATTGTGCTAAGTGCAGAAGGAGAAAAAAAAATGAAAGAGAATCTCAAGATTTTGCAGTGTAATTTGACGATGTGTAACTAATTACTAGAAAATCATAACATTCTTTGCAATAGGCAGCACAAGTTATATTAATGCATTGTCTGGTGGTTTTGTTATGTTGAGTACCTTTACTAAACACAGATAATCAACTTGGAGATTGTTAAGGGATGTTAGAAGCAGTTGCTGGCTTCACCAGATATCCTTAAAGCAACCGATGCTCTCTCCTTACACATGCCCTTACAGACACAACATTTTCCAAGGCACCTTATAATTCCTGATTTCATCACATTCTATTTTACCACCATATGATTCGCTGGAACTACAGGATATGAAAACTGATACTAGACTAAAATGTTGATTAATGAATTTCCCATAGTGCCATCAAAACAAGCACTGGAACCCAGGTGTAAACTGAAATTTCAAAACTCTGCTCAGTGAAAATACAGGTTTATACACTATGTAAGTAATTCAAAAGAGAAGGAGAGTTGAAATCAACTATTACACAGCATGACTGGGCTGGTTTTAGAGCTACTAATAAAACGAGCCCAACATAAATATGCAAGAAGTAAAATCAAAACCTGGCTGAGGTAAGTTCAAGTTTATCTTTGCATAGATAACAAACTATGAAATACAGCATACTAAATATATAGAAACTTACAGCCAGCTCAGTTCCTGAGCTGCTTCTTGGAATAAGAAATGGTATGAGAATGAGTAGCACACTTGCTCCTCATACTTTCATCCTCTTTTCTAGTAGCCCCTCAGGGAAACAGGAAACCAGATAATTTGCCCCTGATGCCTTTCAATGAAACCAACCTTTACTGAGCAATAAATTAAAATGTAACACTATGTAATAATTACCTCGTAACTAAAACATCAGAGAAATACTGAAAAGCAGCTTTAAATATACAGATCACAGCATTTTCACATATGCAATTAAAATACATTTAATGAGTAACACACTGAAAGAAAAACTTGGAGTTTGACTTTATGAACTCTATCCAAAATCTGTAGAGTTCTTTAGCTCTCATCACATACAAGAAGAAGATCAGCCCATCACTAAGCTGTTAGTGTTCACCTCTAAACTTTGACAACACAAAATGTCAACACCATTTTTATCCCTGCTATTGTGCTTGGGGTAATCACACAAAAATAGAAGCTTCAACAGTCACATAAAGTAAGATTACTGTGTTTAGTAGACAAGAAGGCAAATCTTTATTACCTGGTTTACCACCTCAAAGTACAGTGCAAGTGTTGTAGTAGGATTAAGACCACAAATCTTCCACTGACAAGTGCCTCCTGTTCCAATCTCCTGCAGAAAGATTTTGTAACACTTTAATAAACCAGAAGAATTTCCTGTTTGTGAAATACAGCATCCAGCCATTATAGGTAACTGTTTGCAACTACTCTGTCAAGCTTTCTCCCTGCTCACTCTGTCAGCTTCTCAGACAAACACTCCTGCAAACCAACTGCAGCGCTGGATGTACGAATAATAAAAAAAAGAGATTGTTGTTTTAAACAATTAATACATTAGAAAGATCAGGAACTGACATTAGAAAATGATTGAAAAAGCAAGTCAGAAACAGGAAAAAGTAACAGACTTTGCTTAAACAGTTTCAAAAGAAGAGACAAAAAGCACATTTAAGTGGAATGACTCTTCTAAGGCACAGCAGTAAAACTTCAAATAATAGCTTACACTCTATATTTTATGCCGTTACACAGTCTCCAGTAAATAACAAGGTAACTACACAGATAGCAATGTATTTCAACTGACAATTCCCTTTCGGCATCAAAGCAACATAAATACGTAGCAAAACCAGTTAAAGCAATCCATCATCCATAATGGACACAGTGAAACCAAATAAAACATTTAAGGAAAACTATGCTGGCAATATTGTCACTGTGCCTGTATTCACTCGAAAGCATTATGGCTAGAGGAATTGTCCAGTTACCACTGAAATGAGCTGCATGCACTCTCATGTTATTCATATTCAAATTTTAACTCAAGATATTTTCAACAAAAAAAGGGTTTGGAATATAAATTAATCATGATGTAACTGCAAAGCAACAGACGATCTCACAACTGAATTTCCTATTACCTCATATGAAATAGATACATAGCTTAAATAAGGAGATGTACTTTTAATTTGTTTTCGGGGTTTTTAAGTTTTATTGTAATATATGCAATCCCTTCGGGCAATGAAATGAAAAGAGTCTGTACTAGATCACTGAGAAAAAAAACCTGCCGGTTATATTGAAATTTTTATATTCACAAAGATGCAATCATAAATACAAGGGAAATTTAAGGAATAAAAGTGCTTGATTAAAGCAGGCCATTTGTGAGCATTTTCACACTGGAAAGTGTTCTATTATGCAGATTGTTAGGAACAAAAGTGAGACTTCTCAAATATAAGACATTTCGGTCACTCGCGCAAATTGTTTTTTTATTGTAGCATTACCTAATAAGAAAGTAAGTGATGATTTAAGTCTAATATTATTTAAAGGCATTATTTCAGGAGCCTGCAATAGCTGGATCTTTCAATCAATTAATTAAATGTGCATTTGGTGAAACACAGTCAAGATAAAAGGGACGTTTCCAAAGTCTTGTGTCCTGTTCTGTCAATTCTTTCCAAAAAAATGTATTTTTATGGTTCACTTTGGATAAAAGGACACAGCTCTGATTTTAACAACAAAGAATGCTAACTCACTTTCTACATGGTTTCTGCTACCTCATCATACAATTCCTGTATAATAATTTTAAAGCAACCAAATTTAAACAATCTAAACAAGTGGACAAATCTAAACAAGTCACAAGGGATCTGCAAGGTCTAATACAATTGAATCTGGCCTAGTAATAAATGTGAACTTGCATGTATTTAATTTAAAATCAGTAAAAAGTGAACACTTTGCTCCATTTATGGAAAAGTTTCAGCCTCTCTTCAAATCCAGAAATCTTAAATCCTATTTTTCCATAGTAGGACATTGCCTTCATTTTCAGCAAAGTTTACTTACATTTTCTGAGACACAAGGTCCCTTGGAGTTGAGAGAGACACAGGGTCCAATCGCTCCAGAAATCTTTACTTCTCTTGAAGTCTTCATATTTCAAATAAAAATATACATTAACATGTCACACTAAAGAATTCAGTCTCATTTTATCATCAGATAATTAAAACCTCAATGCATATTAGGTTACTGATACCTTTAGGAAAGGTCATAATAATGCTTGATACATTTGGAGACACTTTTCATGTGCTCAGTTTCTACACTTCATTATGTTTGTTTGCTATACCAATTAGTATATCTTAAACAACAGCATGAACATAGATTAAAACATGCAGAAAAGCCGCTTGATTTATAAACATAAGAGCCTATAAAGTATACTGAGTAATGTTTCCTTTCTAATGAAATTATTAAAATATTCAAAAGTAAGATTAAAACCAAAGACTAGTAAGATAAGCCTACACACACCTGACAATGAATTTATGCTCTATGTCCTAAACATATTTAGCCAAAAGCAAGATGCAGTTATTTACATTCTTCCAACGTCACTTTCCTGTTTGAAGTGATCTGTACATCCCTCTAGAACTGGGGCTCTCTTTTTACATTTTACAGGATCTTTCAACAAAATTCACATGAATATGTATACAAAAAAAAAGAGGGTTCAACTATTTGTCCTAGTAGTAAAAATCTAAAAATAGTTTTACCAGAAATGAAAATAGTGTCATACTCTTCTACAAGGTGGAATTGTAATATTTTTCAAGAAACGTCAAGGAAGACAGTGCCTGAACCTACAGCATATTCAGCTGTAAGCTTCTCACAATGGTGGAGGTAAAAAACAACATTGTTTAAGTGCCAGAGTGGATTCTGATAACGATGGAAAATTAAAGAAAATTTGTTGCAGACTAGGTAGAGAAACTGACCTACCTAAAACCAAGAAACCACTGACACCAAAATCTAAGCTCACAGCATTGTGAGTTTCTAATGGAAACATTTATTTTACTTTAGTCTCTCCTTTAACTGTCACTGAATGCAAGGTGAGAAGGAACTACCATTATACCTAACTCACATTTACAGAATCCCAGAACTCCAGAAAGACAGCTACGCAGTAACAGCTACGTACAGGCCAATCTTAACACATCTCTTTAGCATGTTCCTAAAAGGGCAAAGATTCCACAGTTTGTAGCCATCCTATTCCCTTGTTTCACTAACAGACTGCATTTTTATATGCTTACCTTTATTTCTAATGTGCCACCAAATCCCATTTTAAATTGTCCTTGCATATCTTTAGTGAATACTCTCTGAAAAGTTTGTTTGAATAATGAGGTATTGAAAGAGTCTCCCATTACCATGTAGCCTCTAGACAACAACAAAACAAACAAAACCTGTGAGTTAAAATAGATTATTTATACAGCTTATTTTTATTAAAGACTGAAACTAAAGACAGTTCATTTTAAGACATAATTTTACCTTCTTAAAATAGACTAACATTAAGTTAGTGTTTTGCTACAATGTTAAGGATGAAATTTTTAAGTGAGCTTTTTGCCCTATGCATCTTAAGGTCATTATATTATGTAACAAAATCTTTCACTGGCAAAACACTATACTGGACTTTCAACACTAAGGATGTCTCAAGATCCTGTCACACAGAGTTGGTTTACTTCTCATATTTATTATTCCAAACTATAGCATTTTGCGTAGTTCATATATTATTTCAGGGTTAAATCTGTGCTCAAGAAATATTATTTATTTTTATGCTTAGCAATATTCTGTGGATCTAACTGCAACAGTTGCCACCTGCCATGAAATATCATACCCTGCCTTTAGAAAATAGTAATGGGAGATATTATTCTCAGTCGTCAAAAAATGTTAATTGAAACCTTTTAGTAAAATATGTCAGTAGGTCAAACATTACACCTAAAAGAAGTTTCCAGGTGGATACTCAAAAATAGGAGGAAATAGACATGGATAGAATCAGAAATTCCTCCATGTATGCAGGACATAACCAAAACCAAAATAGAACAGCTGTAGGGTGAGTCACACAAGCAGGCAGAAAGAGCAAAACAGCATAAACAAAAACATAACCTGAGTTTGATGTAGAAAAGGAATAGGTGTCAAATATGCAGATAAAATCAAATTTAAACATAAGCATTCTGAACAGTGAAAGCTCCCAAGCTAAGGCTATACACACAGCTCTGAAGAGATGCAGTGAATAGCATGGCCAAGCTGGCCTGAAACTAAGGAGCTGTACCTGATCATCATCTAAAGCACTAGCTGAACCTATAAACAACAATATATAAAAGAATGGCATAAACAAGACAGAAAGAATAACAGAGGGTTTTGTACCACTCTGAAGAACAAGAAAGATACGGACAACAGGTCCTTATCTTTACTGAAACCTGCCAGTTACACAGATACACACAGAACAACAAAAACAGCGTATCTGATAAACTGTCTGTTTAAAAGATATCTATGATATTCAAGCCTCAAAACGATCACATTAAAAGAAAACAGAAAACCCACTTCTGATCAAACCCAAAACTGTGGTGACAAATCTGCCAGAGGACAAGATATTTCAAAATTCCAGTACAAATGCAACCATCACAGTTCATCAGGGTGTTTATGTTTTGGGGTTTTTTTTTTAAATAGCAGAACGTTCTTCGCAAGTGCTTCCTGCTAATTTAAAAAAACTGAAAAACTACACCTTCATATACTACTAAAAAACAAACAGACACATACCCAGTGTAGTTGGGACAACATTTCATCTCCAGGAGACCAGTCTGATCCAATGCACATGCATATATGTCAATAACATGACCATTTGTAGCAGCTCGGTTAGCCAGGGCTTCAAAATGCTAAATTCAAGATGAAAATACAGTTCATAGCAATTTACAACTCACAAAACTCACAAAATTTTTCTAAAACAATATTATCAGACTTTATTCACATAAAAGTATATTTTTCCTAAAGTTAAAACTAAGACTGGAATTTTCAATACTTGGGGTGCTTTTTCTGATCAGCTGAGAGCCTGATTCACACTAAAGAGAACAGTGGTTGCTATTTAAACTAGAAAATTAGTTAGATCTTCTTCCTTTCAAACTTTGCATTTAGTACTAGATCCAGCACAGAACTGAATTTACTATTCTACTCTCAAGTGTCTACAACGAGAGGTGCCTGCAACTCAGCTAACTGTTTAAGCCCCCATTATAATCAGTCAAGATAAATTCAACAGCTTTTGGACGCAGTTCACCAACCCAAACGTACACTTTAAATTAAATTCGCTATGACTGAACTCTACAGTCTAATCCTCCCCCAACTAGAGAGACAAATTTGAGCACCTGTCTTAGAAGCACCAGCCTTACAACACTAGATATACCATTTAGTCACATTTTCTGAATTAAACCAGAAAAACATTCCGAAGAATTTTAATGTGAGCTAGACAAGCCCTATTTCAATATACTGAAATTTCTGAAGAAATTCTTAAGACATACTGCTATTCAGAGCCAGGTAAATAAAACTACACAATTCCCACCTCTTCATACATTTGCTATTACTAACAGCATTTTACAGTGCCAAGCAATTTAAATGTTTACTTACTGCAAAGATGTATGAAATCCCACAATCATCTCTTACCTTAGTGCCCTTTTTAACATATTTTGCATTGTCTTTTTCGATGTCATGCCATGATCTTATAGGTAACTTCAATTCATCCCCTACAACCATGCCAGGTCCCTGCGTGGCTGGTCCTCCAATGAACATCATTATACGTGCACCAGTATTGGGGAAAGTGCACTGCAGGAAATAAAAGACAAATAAAACCATTGGGTTTTGCTGCAAACTGAACGAAACAAATAGATTCGTGGGTATTTATCACACTGATAGGATTGTAACAATAACTGCACTTTTTCACTCCAAAAAGTTAAATCTGCCATTAATTCAAAGTCTCAATTTTGCCTTATTAAAATGTGTAAATGTCTGTGATATTCTATGCATGTAAGGGATGATATCCATCAGAATCATCCTATAAATCTAATACACATCAATTAGTAAGGCTTTTACATACTGACTGTGGCAGCTTTTCTGCAAGAAAATTACCTATGTTTGAGCACAGCTGTAGTTAAAGTTATTACCTCAAGGAGTCCTACAGCTATAGACAGGGCCACTCCAGAAGAACGTAAGGGCCGTTTTCCCTGTGGAACAGGCCAAGGATCCCGTTGCAGTTCACCCAAAAGATCAGTAAGATTCATATCTATCTTCTGCACTGGCTGCAAAAATCTGGAAACAAATTCATGGAAGTAGTTTAGATTTAAATTATTAGATAAAAAATTTTATCAATTGCTCACTAGCAATATATTAGACATATATTTGAAATGTCCAATTCTAGATTCTAGTCTGATTTCAGAATACTGTCTCTGCTTCATCAAAGTAAAGCCGTCTGGGATTACTACATATACATTCCACTTCAGAAGTTCAGCAAGGAGCTTGCAAAACTGGAACTTGCAGACTTAGAGATACAACCACTATCCAGAAAGAACCCTATCTAGTCAAAAGAATAGAGCAGGTGATGACCTACAAATCTCAAAAGAATCACATTTCACTACTTCGGTGACAATCAAAGATCAGGAGAAAAATTAACATGGTAACATCTCTTCCGTGCTGTTGCAGGAAGTCTACATATGCAGCTGATTTTTGGAAGTCAGAGACGGTAAAACTGTCTTTCTTTCTTGTAATTTCATAAATTTCTTCTATGTCACAGTGAAATACACAGGAAAATCAAACATCAGCCTGTAATTTCCAAATGAGAGACCAAAGGGGAGGGAAGAGGAATAGAAGAGGGAGAAAAAGGGAAGGCACAACTGGATATCCACATAAGAAAGGGGAACTAAAGCATCTATTAACACCTTCCAGCATGTCAATCAACAGAAGCATCATTATTATTATTTATGTATCTATAACATGCCTCTCAGAGCACTTCCAAAAATCATCTAGATAATATTACTATTACCCATTGAGTCATTTCTTCCCAGTACGAACTGTAGGAAAGAACAGTCTACTAGTAAATTTGTGCCTGACCAAGAAGTTTGGCTGTCAGTTTACTATTTTCATGGTCATAAAACCTAGGCTTTCCAGTACATCAGTGTAGTCAAGGTACATTTTTTAAGTAGATTACCTGTTAGAAGGTGGTGGCTGCTGCACTTGAGGACCCCGACCGACCTGTGCAACAGCTACTTTTGTAAGCCCCAGCATTTCCTGTAGTCAAACAAACAAGATTTTCTTACAAAATTTGTTTACAGACTATTTCACCATTAGCACCTTAATGATCTCTTTTCCTTTGCTTCTGTTCATTACCTGGAGCTGTTTTGCAGATAGGTCCTTCGTTCCCCTGAAGACATAACTTTTGGAAATTCCTTCACAGCCAAGCTCATGAACTTGCACCATTCGGCCGAAGGTAATGAGACCTACTAACGCCGTTGGTGGCAGGAGACTGAGGGACATCTGCATGGATTCCTTCAGAGCTTGCAAGTCTTCATCTTCCATGCACGTATCCACAACATAAAGAAATATCAACGGCATCTGAGGACCACGCTTTAAAAAACACAATTATAATCATATGAAAAACAAGTCTTGCAATATTTAAAGGATCAAAAATGAACAAGTAAGATTCATCTTGTAAAAGTTTTAATTCTAGTCGTAACAGTAATGTCAATGTTCCATTTAACTTAACTCCCTCTCAGTTAGTAATCAGGATCCAGAATAAAACCCCCACCAAAGTGAACTCCATATAAAAAGGAAATACTCACTACAGAAGAAAAGAAAAAATCCTTTCAGGATATCAGATAGTTTTTAAGCATGAGCCAATTATATATGCCTTTCAATATACGATGAGCTTTTATTGCTCCAAGTGAGCGTAACAGTCATAAAGCTATTCACAATTACGAAACATTCTAGCCTGATGACACTCCATGACATTTCACCTCATAATTTTACTCTGGAGATCATCAGTAGTTCTATCTAAACTAATTCTGCTGTACAATGAGCAAACATTCCATTTACTCTGCATTACAAGAGTTGGCAAAAAGTCCACATTCTGTCCAGCATTCGCTCTTCCTTTGATTAAAATCTGTAAGACTTCAGTGAGGATTCAGATTATGATCTGTCTCACTAAAGTCTTACAAATTTTAATCCTCAAAAATGAATTTGGAGATTAAAAATTTCCAATTGCAAATGCTTGCAATTTAGAGGTTTAGGTCCATTTTTTATTTCTATTCAAGTAACCTCTATACTGAAAAAGGATGAATATTAAAATTCAAACACCTGAATTGAGTATGTATTAGCTGTTGTCTCTAAACTAGACAGCACGAGAACTAACTACTCATCATTCAAATACAAAAGTAAATTCAAATGATTAATGAGAGCTGAATGAACAGTCAAATCTGAACTGAAATTACTTCAGCAAGCAACCTCCTGACAGAAATACAAATTAAACTCATTGTACAGAAACAGACCTAATAGAAGTATCACCTTTAGAGGAGAACGCTCTTTTTCTTTTTTTTTTTCAAACCAGTCTTATTAGCCATCCTAATGCTCTTACAAAATGTTTTCCTTTTCCAACTGATGGTATCAATGTTCAACCTACTAACAAGCACACATACACTCACAGTCACTAAAACAGAGTGAAGAAGTAAAATCAAAATTTATTCTTTTTGTATATTGCAAGGCAATAGATGTTCAAGATTCTATTCCATGATTTTACCTGTACTACATATTCGATGCTGGAGAATTGCGGCAAAAGTTCAGCCGGCTGATTCATTTCAGATATGCCAGCATAAGTAGGAGGAAACTGCGAATAAAACCACAGAAATTAAATATAAATAAAATATTACAATTTCTTAAAAAAAAAAACAAAACAAAAAACCAGACTTTTTAAACAGATATTCACTATTGCTGTCAGGAAAAAAATCTCAGTGCAGTGTCTGAAGATACAATTGCACACTCCTGCTCTCACTGTGAATTTCAGTTTGCAACTATAATTCGAAAAATCAAGGTTTTCATTCCACCTTGTAAAAAATATTTTCTATATGCTGAATGTTGTATTTTCTTACCTGGTTTCTCTGGTAACAAAAGTTGCAAGCCCAGAGTTTTGCTCGATAATCCACTTGGCTATAAAAATACAATAGGAAAAGTTTATATAGCATGAACAATTCATTTTCCTCCACTAGAATACACATCCCTAGAATACATTTCTATAAAAATTTAAAAAACACATTGACTTTGAAAAAGCTTCCTTCTAATATACTTTCTCCTAAATACCCACATTATAAACTGAAAATAAGTGGAGTCTTACACAGATGTATGAAGCAAATTATTGTGTTTAGGGAGAAAGAACAGTCTTCAGGAAGAAGATGCAAATAAGAAATTTAAAAATACAGACTTGGCACCTATAGTAGAGCCTTTCTCCATGGTTTTAGCAAATCTTTTTAATTCTCCCTACCTTTACATTTTTCATCTTTTTCTGCCTCTATCTATTAGCTGTCAGAGTGTAGGACTACCCTGAATATACATCATGCCCTAAAAAAAAGGTTCTAACGTAACAGCTATCTCTATAACACAAACAACATGGTTTTCAATTGATGAGTCTACCTCCTTTTGTCTACATTTTTATTAGTATTCAGATAGTTAAAATAAAAAATGCAGATTCTATCTTCATGCCGCAGAGATGTCTTAACAAAGTCCTAATCACATCTTAAGGGAAAGTCAATTTAATAGTTCGCAACATACACTTCTTGCTATTGCATCTTCTCCTGTCTACAAGAGCAAAAATCTTCTTAAAATGCCATTATATCTTCAGGGAAGTCCCAGCATGCTGTAAACAAAACACAGATCTATTGCTATCTAATTATCTTTACCAGTTATAGGAGCTGCAAATTACCTAGCCTGAAGTGCCACACGGGCTTCAAAAGTCTCCCCAAATTGAGTCTCTAACCACCCTTCCAGGGGAAAAAATCCAGTCATGACTTGCACACACAATACAGGAAAAATGTACACAATTCACTGTAATGTTGGCATCTGTCTGACCCTTTACAACTTTGTCTTTTCATTGTTTTTCTTCCAGCCCTCAATAAAAGATAATGTTTCTGAAAAAGTTAACTTCAGCTACGTCTCACTTCCAGTATAACCAGCCACTGTGGCTGTCTAATACTGAAACACAATTTTACATCTGCTTTGAAACTGTCTTTTTTCCCAAGCAGGGACAAGTCATTCCTAACATTAAATCTGTTCTACAGATTCTCTGACATCATGTCTAATCTCTATCACTCAGGACCCTTCCCACATCTATCAAACTCCAACTTAGAAATTGTTCTATTTCTTTTCCATACTTCTATGACAGGAATGACATATGAAACACCTCCTCTCCTTCCAACCCAAAATTAACCATGACTAGTCCACAATCATTTGAACCTGTGCCAATATTACCCTTAAGCTTTAACAGCTTTCTACCCTCTTTCATGCCTACTTCTGATGTTATCTATCCATCTATCACCTTCTGTTTTGGTAAACTAAAACAGATAACCTGCTTTGGTGCACAAATAAACTAAGGTCAGTAATAAACGTAGTTTATTTCACTTGGAAATTAAACTATATCAGGGTCCAACAGTTCAAAAGATACAGTATTGTAACTTTTTACCCAAGTCATTTCCTAGAGGCAAAATGCAAGAGTATACTAACCGCCAAGATGTATAGTTCCAGAAAAATAACATACCTAATCAATACTAAGTACACTGAAATGACTCATTACATGAAAGCAATGTTTTCAGTATATATGTTACATATGCAGATCTATGTGCAGAACCTTCTAAGATCTGTAAGTCTGTGCTGCATAATGACGGGAGGAGTACTTGAACTTCCACACACCAGATCTGTCTCACAGTTCAAGTATCACTGTTCTCAAGATTCTAAGGCAAAGTACTGGAATAATAATACGCATTAGGTTTACCATAAGGGATTCAGAACAGCTCGGCACGTGGTCCTGCTGCACAACACTGGCTCATACTGAATAGGAGGCAAGTCAGGCCGCTCCTTCAGTGGCGTGAAGAGGGCAGCCACTGGGACTACCATTCTTGTAGCTTCAAGACGACTTGAAGGCCAAACATTCCAGCTGAATCTAACTCCATCTCTGTCCTCATTCTGCTGGATAAATTCCAGGAAGGTTGTCATGGTCAACTTCTCTCTTTATCACTAAAATAAAAAGATACCTGTTAGCGGAATGTTGACATGGAAATATTTTTAACCACTAAACGCTGAATGCACTTAACGACAGTCAAACATTCAAATACTGTAACTGAGTTACAGTCAATAAAACACTGAGTAGAGCTTCTTAAATCCTAAAAGCAATGTGCAGAATTCTAAGGGGAAACAAAACATTGCTATGTAAAATTTTGTAAGAGTTTTCTAACCATATTTTTGGTATCTCATGATGCAGCCTACACACAAACATAAAGGAATAACAACATGATATACCACAACAGTACATTCTTACAGCAATGCTAGGAAATAACTTTGTAAGAAATACAAGTGCCATATTCCAATACATTATCTACCAAGAAGCACTTTTCAACAATTGTTTGAATTCAAATTTACCATTTGGGGCATTGACCTAAGGCTTTCAAAATTTCCTGCTATGTTTACTCAGAAGCTGATGGTCTGGGGAACACAGACACATCTGAAAAGCTCAAAAGGTACCTGTGAACATCTAAGAAAGTCAGCAAGGAGCACTCCCTCCCCCCAGTCCCAAACTCCTCAGCTATATACACACTGTTCCTGACTATCTGATGCACGCTACACAGTACCTTTTATAGCACATACAGCACAGGTTTTTTCCAGGAACTAGGATATCTAAACTCACACTGCCTAATAATTAAGGATTTACTGTAAAAGCCTACATGAACCACCTAGGAGGAAGTAGAAATACACCTAGGTCTCAGTTTATACTGTACAAAGTTAATGAACAGCTATTAGAAACACTAGAACCCTCCTGAATTGGGATTTAAATCAGGAGTTCTCACAAGCACACTGACATTCTTAGTCCTCCCATTATATACAATACAGGAGACTCCTAGAAACTCTCAATTTATCAAAACCTTCTTCTATCTATCAAAATTAAAAAGCCATTGCACCTTTAGTTTCTATGACAGCTAAAAACTTTTCAAGTTATTTTAAATTATAGCCCAATTTAATGGTTTTATTCTAATCCTGACTTTTAAGAAAACAGATAAACAAAATACATAAAACAAAGGAAGTGCCACATTTCACAGTTAATATCCTTAGGAAATAATCAATTGCCAATATTTTAATGGGCATGTCTTACTGATAATTAGGAGCAAACCTGCTCCTATCTAGACACATCATGGCAATTACAACACCGGGAGCATGAGGGACTTTGCGCATAAGACTCAAATTGCTGCAAAGCCATTGGGCAGGAGACAAAATGGAGCAAAGGAGAGAATATCTGGAAGTTGTAATTACTACACAGAAATCAGAGGCAGAAGTTAACTCAGCTAAGAGAAGAAAGAACAGCCTGGCATTTGAAGAGGATATAGAATTTAAGAAATTTCTCTCCTAATAAATCAAAATCCATCCATGTTTTGTAAAAAAGTTGAAGGAAAATTATCTCTGAAAAAATGGGGTATTGATGCAAGAATCTGCACAAGGCAACTATCTCCACTATAACCACAAAGTGAACAATCTCTCCATTTAAAAATTACTTTCTGAAAAGACAGAGAAAATTGCAAGTTAAGGCTATTGCAGTCATTCACTGGCATCAGCTACAGAGCTCATCAAATCCAGCTCCAAACACTGCAACGTGTCACACTTTCAGTACGGGACTTCAAAGTGTTTCCGCCACATTTTACTCCAGCTATGTTTGAAATGGCTGTACATGGATATTACTTCCACTCAGTTACTGCTTGTTAAAGGGCAATGTACAAACACCAGTGTGCAGTGACTAATCACATGCATGTCCATACATAAACGATTTGTTGGATTTATTGAGTTAAATACTGTTATTTTCTAGTAAAGTATAGATTTCCTATTCAGACGGCAAATGTGGCTAATAATCAAGATCTCCACCTTTTCTTCTATCCTTTTCTTCCTTTTCAAGAGCCAGTAATGCTTACCAATTTCACCATTCATCAAATGTGGAATTCTTGGTCTGACAAGTTACGTTCAGTACCATTGTTACAGCTATGCAGACACATTTTCTGAGATAGATGTACTGCCTTATACAAGAACAGCAAATCCTCCTGGCCTACAGGCTACACACCAAATTTCAGACACCTGAATACCACAAAATCCACACTGCCCACCTCAGAAAACTACAGAGAAGGGATTTTCAGAACAGCTGAAGAGCAACAGTTCCCACGTTGGGGTGCCACTGCTTCACCTTTGCTGCAGATTAGGACAGCCAAAAAAAAAACAGAAGTCCTTTCTGGCTTGCTTCCTCCCTCCCACAACTAAGGCGGACTGTACCTCACAACCCTGCATCATGACAATCTCAACTGTGTGTCACAAAAGAAGCCACACTTGAACCGCATTGAGAGTCACTGGTTGACTATCAGCACCTCTAAACGTTTATATATCACAGGTAAATGTGTCCCAATATAGAATATCCCCGAAATAATATCCCCCGATCCTTGCACGCATATACAAACAGAATTTTTCTCTACAGCATTGCAAGAGTTCCAGCATAGATAAATCAAAGTCCCTCACAGCACCATGTGTTTAAACACCATTAAAGAGCACAGCTCACTGCACACTTTTCTTACAACACACCTATTCTCTCAGTTTATTATGCACTAGCAACCTGGTAAATGAGATTTAATAATAAACCTTTAATTAATTTTTTTTATGCTCAAAACACATATCAGATACAAATCTGTTTAAGTTCCAAGAAGGAACTAAAATACACGAGCAGAATGGTTTAAATAGTTATCTAAAGTAAGTCGTGACATTTTCACCACTCAAACGCAATCATCCTCCAAATCTGTTCTCCCAGATCTCTCACTGAAAACTTTTCTTTTTAAACAACCACGATATGTGATGACCCACCTAAATTAAAAAATAAACACATAATCAAACGCAGCACGGCCTGCATTTCTTGTAGCTTTACCTACACTGCAAAGCACCCCGGAGAGTGGCACAGCGGCGTAGGTACAGCAGAGCTCCGGGACAGGAGCACCACAGTCGCTGCGAGAGAGAGCCGCCCTTTACCCCCGGCCGCGCAGAGGCCGTGCCCCGCCGGCCCTACCCGAGCGCCGGCAGCCCCGGCCGAGCTGGGGGCTGCTGCC
>VZTG01005916.1:240353-255299 GCA_013397845.1 Melanocharis versteri | reverse complement strand
TGCCGGGGCCCGCCAGGGCGGCCGCGCGGTGCTGCCCTTCGCCGGCATAGCCGGTGTTTTACACACCTGCAGGAGGGGCACGTTCCGATCTCTTCCCTCTCGTGACCCGTGACAGGACTCGAGGAAACGGCATGAAGCCGTGTCAGGGGAGGTTCAGGCTGGATAGCAGGAAAAGGCTTTTCACCCAGGGGGTGGTTGGGCACTGGAGCAGGCTCCCCAGGGAAGTGGTCACAGAACCAAGCCTGACAGAGTTCCAGAAACATTTGGACAGCGCTCTCGGGCACAGGGTGTGATTTCTGGGGTGTCCTGTGCAGGGAGTTGGACTCAGTCATCCTGATTGGTCCCTCCATGATTTTATGAGTACTTCAGAGACATCCGACGTATATCGACCTGTTACAGGAAAGAAAAAATGCAGCCCACTTGATTCTATCTTGTAGGATTGAAGCAGCTCGATGTCCTGACGTGGTCGTGGCACAAATAGATCCCAGAAAATTGAAAAAGAAGCAGACAGTAAACATTTCAGTAAGTTTGAAAACTTTTACACGTTCTGAAATGGGGAAAAAAAAGGGGAAAGATGTTACTAAAATGATGTTTGTATTACTTTTGGGGAGTCATTGGTATAACTAAATAGCACTTCTAGATTCTAAAACCATCTACAGAATTAAATGTCTGTGTTTGAAAAAAACCCTGCTCAACTGCAGGGTAACAGCAGTCTTTCTAACTGATTAAATTGATAATCCCCATACTATTTAAAACACAGGAGACTGTTTCACTGTCTGAGGAAATCAAATGTTGCATTAAGTTTTACAGTTATTTAATCATTAAAACAGCATAAATTTTATAAGAAAGATATCTCTATACCTGTCTTTGGGTTTAAGTCTATATCTAGCATAAAGGTATTTCATCTTACTAAAGTTAGATGAAATTCTAGCACCACTTCTTTCCTTTTGGAAGGAATATTTTATTGGAACTTTTCCTTACTGTTGAAGCAGATTTTTCTGTTGTTGCATTGCCCTACCAGCTTCTTTGTTCATCTACTTTCAAATAGTTCGAGATGCCAAGTTTGCCTTTCTCCAAAGAAAACGATGTAATCTGAGATTTCACTACTAGATTACTCAAAGGAAGTTTCTTGTACTGACATGACCTTGTAACTTCTATAGTCATTCTCTTCATCTGTCTCATCTGTGTGTAGTGGCATTCTTAAACACTTGTAGAAAGATTTTGATTTGTTTAATAACTTCCATGCTAATCTTTAAAGAGGTTATATCTACTTAACTATCAGACTTAATTTCCTAGATAGTTTTATCGTCTTCTGTCTTCCTCAGCTTACTGTCTTGACAAGTAGAATGCCTAAGATTGATAGCATCTGTCCCAGATAAGGAAACAGCATCCTGCTTTTTATGAGCAGGGAGATTAAAGCCGAACAATTGCTGAAAGGAAGACCTCAAGTAATTCTTTGACAATGTATTTTGAACACTTAGTTTTCCTTCCTATGTACATGTGAGAAGAGTCAAGCAGAAGATATTTTGTCTAGTTCCAAATTTTTAACTCAGTCTTGGATGTGGTTGTTAAATTACCTTTCTTAGATGAAGATTTAAAGAATATTGTTTACCCAACAGCAGACATTTACTGATTCTCTTGTTCTTAAGGATTCTTCTCATAAAGCTCTCTTTACATTATAATTATTGCCAGTGTTTTCTCAGCTTTCCGGGTGTCAGCCTGCTCCTGAAGGATATTCTCCAACACTCAAGTGGCAGCAGCAGCAAGTGGCCAATTTCTCAGCTGTTCGTCAGGTACAAGATAGTCTGTGAGGGGTCTTGCACAGTCTAGATATAAATACCTGTGCTTTATGGGGGACGACTTTACATCTAGTATAGAAATGTTATGGTTTTATAGCAGGATAGATGTTTATAGGCAAGTGTTTTAAGTTCTTGAAAGCTAATTGAGCATATACTGTGTGGCTTTTAAACCTCTGATAAAACTCTTGAGAGTCACGTTTAAGAAATTCTCCTTCAACAAAAGTATGCCCGTATTTAGATTAAATTATATAGCATAGTTGAGGAAGGACAAAAACCCCTATGATGTTATGCAGTTACATTAAAACCTAGTGCTAGCAGGAAATGTTCTGCAGAACTCAACATTAACTAAGAACCAAGTGGATTCTAACCCAGCAGGAGATTCATAAAGTCCGTTCACACAGTCCATTTAGGAATCTGTTGACAGAGGTGGCAGCCCATTATGAGGACAAATACTGATTTGCTACAACGTATTTGTAAGGTTGTGGAGTTAGCACAGACTTTAATCTTTCATGACACATTTGCACCCTGCTCAAAATAACACAACAAACACAACAAAAACAGAAAATTAAGCAGCCTCAAAGGGTAAAGGTTGTAAGTTCAGCTAAGCTTTACTAAAGTTTTAAACTGAAGGAGGGTCGATTTAGATTAGATATAAGGAAGAATTCTTTTACAATGGGGGTGGTGAAACACTGGCACAGGTTGGCCAGAGAGGGGTGGATGCCCCATCCCTCAAAACACTAAAGATCAGGTTGGATGGGGCTCTGAGCCTGATCTAGTTAAAGATGTCCCTGCCCATGGAATAGGGGTTGGACTAGATGGCCTGTGAAGGTCCCTTCCAGCCCAAGTCTTTGTATGATGCTGCTTTTCTCTATGCACAGTTCAAACAGGGTTAAATGGAAAATCTAATAAAGATGTAGGTAGAGATCATTTGTGGCTCCAGTGCTGCAGACAGCATGTTTACAGTGCATTGGTGCTGCATTGTAGGAGTACGTCGAGTACTGAGGTGTGACCAACTGAGCTGGAGCTGCTCTAGCACTGAACTCTGCATGAGCTCATGTACCATTTGTTTTTCAGGGAGGAAAGTTTAGTGGAGGAGCAGATCTGTACTACTGCATCTACATTGTAAACAGTAACTGAGCTAGCCCCTGTTTCTGCAAAGGATCATATTGCATCATGTATATTAGGCATAACTTCAGGTTTTAGCAGAACTAAGGAGACTGACATCTAAAGGCTTATTCACCGTATAGGGTTTTCTTTATGTTCAAGTCAATTGTCTTCTCATCTGTGCCGGAATTAACACTGTGAAGTATGAAACTATCCTAAAAAGTATTTAAAACCAAAAAAGAGCATCAGAATTCACTTGTTCAACCACTGCATCAGCTGCTGTTACTTAGAGCGTTTTTAGTGGTCTTTTATACAGCTACAGTAACAACTGGAGTGGGAGACAAATTTCTTCTGCTACAGAACATTTACAGCTTTCTACAAGTAACTGTCAAGGAGGCCAATTTGTCTTACACAGGATTCCTGCCAGATAGAAGAAATGTGCTAAGAAAGCACACTTGCCTTCTTTCAAACAGTTCTGTAGACCTCCAGTACAGATATGGACCACTGTTGGAAATAGGATATTGGCTTTATGTGTGCTTTTGGATTAAATCAAAGTGGGTATTTTCTTGGGATTGTTCTAATAAGAAAAGTCTAGAAGGCAATTAAAGCTTACTACCTCAGCTTAACTTTATGTACTAGACTTCAAAATGCCTTCAGCTCTAACATTACTTCCAAAACCCTAGCATGAGCATCTTAATTACATTTCTGGTAAGAGGCATGGGAAATGTTTAGCCAGTTGTGCTTACTATATATGTACTGATTTATAGGAAGCCATAAAATATACTTTTGATACATTTTAAGAATAATGAAGAGCCCTTACGGCTTGGATAAAATAACTGCAGAGTTAACCTGTGATTCGGCTTTGTTTTAATTACTCAGAGCCTAAACAAGCACAGGAATCACTGGCGGTCACAACATTTGGACAGCAATGTTACTATGGTGAGTAGAATTCATAACAGCACTCTGTAGTTTGTTTTCCCAGTTATTGAATCCACAGTTAATCTTGCTTTATAGTTTCATGCAACAATTTATGAATATTATCAACTCTTTTCTCCAGTGTCTTCAAGATAACAGTATTACACAGTTTTGATTTATTTTTATTTACTTCAGCCAAAATCAGAGGATGAAGAAGGCTGGAAGAAGTTCTGCCTCGGTGAAAGAATATACTCAGAAATAGATACACTATCTGATAATGAAAATTTAGGAATTGATTACATGAAGGTGAGTATAGGACTTCTATTTAATTTTCAGCAACTATAGTTTCTGCCAGAAACCATCCTACTGTTTATTACCACTTTGAGCTAAATAGGAAGTAGGCTCTTGTGAGCCCAGACAGTCCCATTTTACATTCTTTTTAAGTAGAAATGAAGCGAAGCAGAAATATGTCTTCAGTCAAAATTTGAAGAGTTCCTTCATCTGTTATCAGCTAAAGTCACTACTTTGTTCTCACTGAAGTGAATAGAAGCTTTCTTCATAGTCTGCTTTAGTGTTTTGTTGCATAGTGATATGTGGTTACCCTCCTCATATGTGATACCCTACAAACATGTTCTTTACTGCATCATTTTGAAAAACCAAAACTTTTACAAGTAACAGTAGAAGCAAGGTGCTCTGATACTTCACTGGACCTTCAACTTTCTTGAAGATACTTTTTTAATAAATTTCAAAGCTCAGAACAGACTTTCGAATCACTACAAGTGTCTAAACATCAAATTAAAATCTTAGTATGTTCTTAATTAGAACAAAAATGTTTATGATAATGTTTGCATTTTCCAACTTGTTTTTTTTCAGGTGGGCTTTCCCCCTTTGCTAAGTATTGTAAGCAGGATGAATCAGGTAAGCCTACTTCTTAGAATTATACAGTGACATTGCCTAAATCATTATTTCTCATATTCTGTTGCAGAAGGCTTATCTTTTTCTTTGCCTAGAGTAGGCAATTGTTTATTACAAATTCTGTTCATTGTACACTTAGAAGGAAAACATGTATTCATTATATCATATTCAGCTACAAATAACTTTACTAGCAAAGATTTTTCATGACTAGTTCTGAAAGTATTTTGTTGTTGTAATTTCTCTATAGCATGTTTAATGTTTGAATTTTTGTTGAATGCCCCAATAGGTGCTTTACAATGTTGTAAAATTTCTCATTTAGTGTTTTAAGTGCAGTCCTTCAACTTGTTAGCGAACTTTCATGTACATTGAAAAGCTAGAAGAATCTCACTTACTTTTCCTTTACTACACTTCCCACTTGCCACTATTATACACAACCAACCATTTAGTGTAATGCCTCTTTCCTAGCCTGTAGCTACTTATCCATAACTTTTTGTTAATGCAGAAAATTACTTCATTTCATATAAAGGTCTTTCCAAAAAGTGGTACTTTAACTTACTTTACCCTTATATGTAACTTCAACCTGGAATAAATACTGTGGAGTAGAAATACTTTTTATATACTAAAATCCTTCTGGTAGAAGGGCAGCAAAACAAACCGTTGCAGATACTGTATTGTCTTTTTCTGTTCCTCTTTTGAAGGCAACAGTAACCAGTGTCTTAGAATACCTGATAAGCTGGTTTGGAGAGAAAAAATTTACTCCAGAACTGGTAATTTTTAATTTATTCTAACTACTTGCACACGAATGCATTAAACAAAGAATAAATTGTTTGCAATTTTCTATTAAATTACTTTAATTTTTTAAAGAGTTCTCTAGATGGTTGTATCATATTGTTACTTCCAAAACTTTCTTGATTAGATACTAAAATGAGTATTCACAGTTGTTGTTGGAAGACTAAAACTACAAAACATAACAGATGCAGACATATAAAGTACTGCCCAAACCCCCTCCCCTTTGTATCACTTGCCCCACTAACTTAAGCCATGAGGCTTGATGAGTATCAAGGTGACCTTGGTGGATGCATTTCATCTCCTTCAGTACCACAAAGCAAAAGAGTAATGAAAAATTACCTGATGCTTAGCATAGTTTCACTGTTTTTCTCAGTCACTTAAAGGCCTTTCATGTTCTGTCCTTTCCTGTATAAGACTGTTTTCTTTTTAACCAGTATATGGCAGAGAATGTGCACATCGACTTCTAGGTTAGTCCCACAATGAAGGCCACTAGCCAACACTGTAATTAAATTATGAAGTTAAGACTGGTACCAAAAATTAAGTTTGTAAGAATGCAGTAGAATTCAGTGATGTAAAAACTCAAAGGACATGTTTTCACAGTGGTGCAAATCTTAAAGCAGATCTAACCACTAATTCCACAAAGATCTGAGTTCATACATTCAGTCTTCAGGAATGTTTTTTCACAGATTGTTAAGTTAAAAATTAATAGCCAAGTAATAATGTTTAGATATTACTAAAATAATCCTTCCTTCAGACTGTAATAGTGTCAGCTGTAATAATTTATGTCTTGGTCAGCATTCAAAAAAACGCCAGGAAACCCAGGAGTAGTGCTCACAAGAATCTTATCTAGAGACACAAAACTCTGTACCATGTAGCGTGTAATGTGGTTTTCAAAATTCAGTTATGGCATGTAGCACTTGAATACAGTTTTGTTTTGAGACCTACACTTCAGTCCTGCTCTATATAACATGAATTGCTTGAATCTTCAAGGAAATGCTCAGAATTAAAACTTTGTTATTTGAATCCTCATAGGGTAGATGGCTTTATGCACTGTTGGCATGCCTTGAAAAACCTTTACTACCTGAAGCTCATTCCCTTATTCGACAGCTTGCAAGACGATGTTCAGAAGTCAGGGCCCTGGAGGTAAGATTTAATGTAACTGTGCAAAGGACTTCGTGAATTTAGCAGGTGAGGAAGATCATTCTTCAGAAGTCTTAATAATTAATTTTTCATGTCTTAAGTTTGCTTGAGAATGAAGGGAAGACTACAAATACACATAACATGGCTTCACATAACAGCTTCTCTATTTGACACAGGTAACAAAAGAATTGTTGTAATATTTCTTTCTTTTCCAGGAGAGCAAGAATGAAGAACAAATATCAGCTCTGAACTTGATAATCTGCTTAGTTAGCAGGTAATGTAACTTATACACCCAAAACAGTAATGTATGTCTAGCATAAATGTGTGATTATTTGTACTAACCTAAATCCTTTTAAAAGTGAAAGCCAAGAAAAGTACCCTGGGCCAATGCAGCAAATATACTTAGCTAAAAGGATTTAAGAAAAACCTAAGAGTAAAGTAAGCTTATTCCTTTCTTCAGATGAGTCCCCTGAACTATAAAGCCATAACTATGATAGCAACACTAAAAGATGAGCTAGAAAACAATGGGTCAAACAACTTGAAGAAAGGAATGTGTTGCATTGGAGGTTTCTTACCACATTCCACTTCATTCCTAGGTACTTCGATCAACGTGACCTGGCTGACGAGCCTTCCTAGGCCGTTTTGAGAACATCTAGTATTTTGCATTGCCACAGTACAAACAGCATTATCAGAGTTAACAGCAAGACACCGCACTGTTCAGACCTGAAGTATTACACAATCCCTTTAGAACACCCTCACGCTAATGCATTTGGGACAGCTGTGAATAACTTCAGCTGAGTTTCAGCTGAGATTGTCAGTGTCTCCAATACCATCATCACCATCATCGTGAAGTGGTAACAGAAGCGTCCAGCATCATCTCTCAAGCTCCTGTCTTTGTAAACTACATTCTTGGTTAGAAATTTCTACAATCTGAGTAATCTATGGACACTGCTATTAGGTGAAATCTGAGGTTACGTTACAAATTATTATTCTTTTTCTAACGACTTATTGAGGGCTTTTTAAATAAAACGAAAGGTTTTCATGGGTTTTCTCACTCTGTATTATTCAACAGCAGCCTTACTATAGAAGTTAGGGCTGAATGTGTTTTTCCAAGTTTTGGTGTCTGAGCTCTAGCACTGCTTAGCAGTTCAACTACAGCCAGCATGTTACTGAAACAATTGTTTTAGTAAAATGTAAACATTACTACTTCTTGCGTAGTAATACTATTTTTAGTAAACAGTTGCAGAAGCCAGTGAAAATTATACACCTGTATTCAGTGCTTTTAGTGGAAGCATTTATTAACAGAATGAACAAATTTATTTTCTCTATGGTTATCTTGACAAATACATTACCTTGCTTATTTATATATATTTAATATGGAGTGCTTTGCCAAGAGGATCAACATCTTATTGGTACATACATGACCCTCTTAGTTCTAACAGTCTTCAACAATTAAAAGAACTATGAATTCAACTGATAGCAGCAGATAGTATTAAATGACATCTGCTTTCTGTGTATTGTAGAATTAAAATCCTCCTCCTCACAATTTAAAATAATAATTACCCATAACCAGTTATTGATACATCTTTAATATGTCTTTGAATGACTGGCACTCTTGCATCTAGAATGGTAGTCTTAGGTGTCAAGTGAACAACCAAAGTGAATTACAGTAAGAGTGCTGATTCTGGAGATGCAAGTAACAGATTTTGTACATGTTGATACTGAGTGTCTGCCCCACTGCACATGTTTGAATGGGATGACATTGAAACGTCCATCTATTAGACATACAATGCAAATTATTTCTTGTCTCTTTAGTAACATTTCCAACATGTTGAAAGCATAATGAGTTGGCAGCTGAAGAACCTATCAAATGCAAGAATAGTAGCTACCTCGTTCTCCAGTCTTACAACTCCAAACAAAACTTATAAAGGTGAATAACCACCATCTTCCTCTGAATTTCCAGGGTAAGAACCCAGGGTTTTCAATCAAACTGCAAATCCCCACTGAGTACCATACTACTGTAGTTACTTTCACCTCTGCTAGTTCTGTAAAAAGTTGGACAGCATTCGGCTGGTTCAAATTTTGTTCGATATCTTTCCAAGAACTGTTAAGTTATTCAGCTACAATGAATATGAACTAGCATTCACAGTACATGAAAAGATGAGAACTTAGTCACACCTTAAGCTCAAGCATAATAAAACCCTGGTTATCATATTTATAATCTCTATCTTGACAGCTTGTGACAGCTTTCTAGAAAAGGCTTGAGTCATTAGAAGCTTCAGACTTTTCCTAGAACTTACAGGAGAAGAGTTTCCACTGTTTTTGCCCACCATGCAACTGTACAACATACACTTCACCCAACACAGAAGGTAATTTTATATCAAAGGTGCTATTTTAACAAACCAGCTTTTCTAATTTTTCAGCCCATTATTTACTGGTCTCAAAAACAGAAACCAAATCTATCACAAGGCATTCTCACACTTCTGAATAAACACCATCAGTTTCTGTTAGGATGCATTTGAAAGTAAGTATAAGGCCTGAACCTGCCAACAAAAGAGTCGTATCAAAATTTATTAGAAGTTTTAACAAGATGTTTTCATGCTTACCCAAAGCAAGATATGTCTTGTTATGCAAATCTTGTAACAAGTAGTATCTAGCAAATCCCAGTGTCCTGAAGAGATTCTTCATAGCTTCTTTCAGGCCTAATCATCTCCCTGCATACTCATTACAGAAGTGAACCGTAGCTAGCAATTAAAAACAATTACACTGATATTGAGTTTATGCACAAGGTAGAACAAATTTCCTTCTTTGGCCAGTATAGATGACCTTAGGCATAAAATCATTCTGACACAAGGAACAGCTGCTAATTTTAGGGACATAGGAGAAACTGTTAAATTATGTAAAAACGAGTTCTCTTCTACTGCCCTAAACTATATTCCTACAAAGGTCTCCACCGTACATCTTTAATGAATGCTCTTGGCTCACGTGGCTCCATCAAAGAAATACAAAAGCAATCGCTGCCTCCCAGTTCAGAGTGAACGGGGAAAGGTAGCAGTTGGGCATTCACATTGGGCAACACAACACACATTAGTTTCTTATTCAAATTTAGTCTTGGTCAGGATTCTTCTCTGTTCTCAAACTCTACCTCTGGTCTTCCAGCCTCTTTTGGTAATTGAAATATTTTGCTGAAAACTTTACAGAGTACAGTTTTTACCATGTGGACATTATTACTTTGATACAGAATAAATTTCATACCAAGACACAAGCATAGTGTTAAGTTATTTCAATAAGCATTTATTACATATTTTGGAATTGTGCTGCACACTGCTATCATTTACATGTTATATACAAGACTGAGCCAAGATACTGAATCCATACACAAAGGCTTTTTAAAGTAGATACCCAGATTTGAATGTGCTCTACATCTTCTGTATCATCACCTGAAATTTACCTGCGAGAAAAGCAGAGTCAGATCACATTATTACCATCAGTTATTTCTCCAAGTAATTATTTTCTTGTAATAATTTTTTTCAAAGAAATAGTAAGGAACATTTCAATCAATTAAACATAGTTTAATTATTGTAAGCAGTTGAGCCATTATTTAAATTTTAACTCCACGCTGAACAGCTTTTCTTTTTTTCTGTAAGTTGACCATGTCCCACATCACAGAAGTTTGGTCAGCTAAACCTTAAATTTCTGCAAAGTCTGTGGAAAACTTTTAATTGAGCAGCTTGGTAGTTACAATGCTCTTCACTTACTAACATTCTTAATGACTCCTATAGGGAAAGATCTTCACTTGTGCAAATAACCTTCTGGACACACATCCTTACACATTTGATGCTTCTAAATGTAAATACAAGTTTTTAGTTTTGCTTTCCACTCAACATCATGGAGGCTTATCCTCTGTCAGTATTTTCTAAATACTAAAGGATTTAGTGGCAAGCCATATCCTGAAGTTCACATGGACTCCTATGGCCCCGCAGCTTCAAACAACCCCACCTCGAACAATGCTTATAAGAGCAACAAAGTCAGTCAAGAAAGTTACCAAGTGAGCTAATACTTGAATACTCCAAGTACTACTTACATGCAGGCATTGATGAAACTTCAGCTGTTACAATACTCTTTATGCCCAGATTTGATAGGCCTCCTCTGATTAGTCCACAGGTGAATGCTAAATACTAAATACAAAGTTGCAGTTCAGATGAGTTTCAACAGTGAAAGTTGTTGAAAAAGATTGAAACTAAGTACTCAAGAACACGACTTGGACAACAATACTTGGACAACAGAAAACCATGGAGGTTTTGTTACCATGCCTGAGAGGCTTTGTCAGGTCTCTAACAGATGAAAGCTCCAATATTTAGTAGAGTGGAGCTCACTACACAGATTGTTCTTGTTAGAGGCACTATTTCGAGTCACTTTCTATTCCCATTAAACCTGTAGGAACTTAATATCCTTGTAACAATTATTCCCAAGACTTGGCTGAAATTAGCAACTCATATTAAAGTCAACAAAGGAGAAACAGTCCAAGACAGCATTCTTGCACAGGCTATACCCTAGAATACAAAGGCCTGCAGATATTTAAAATGTGTCTTGCAAAACAGAAAAAACATTTCACCAAACACAAAAAAAATTCCCAAGGACAGTAGCCAATAGTGAGGACTAAGATCGAGAATTAAGGAACCATAAAATAGAACTGAATGTCCCATTTCTTAATCCACCTGAACCAAAGTGCTCTATGGTAGGTTCTGCAGAGGCACTGATTTTACCTGAACTATTACCCTAACTCAGCATCTGCACTCAAAACTATTTTTAATTGGTGGAAGATCTTTCTGAACATTCGTATCATCTCAGAAGCTTGTTTTAGGTAACAAATAGCATCATCCAAATGTGTTTTGGGAATTTAAAAAGAAAATTCTGAAAACATGCTTTCTGAAGGGAGAGAATTTGTGTGACAGTGGCAGGTAGTGGCAGACAAGCTTTTACCATTAAGTAACTCAAACGTAACAGCAGCAAGTTTCACAACAACCACTTTTTGAACTATAAATCAAACCCACTGTTCTAAAACAAGGTGCCTTTCTAAAAAGCACAGAGGTTCTGAAGACTTATCTTTAAATCTTCTTAAAATTTTATGTCTGTTTAATAGCAAAATTTAAAGTTGTTATTAGTAATAGATCAAGGTAATTAAAATCAAACTGGTAGCCCCCCCACATATAAAATCGAAGGGTACCTTTGGTGCATGTTCCAAATACTGCTTTCCTGCAGACATTTGTGTCAAGAGACGAAATTTATTGTCTTGAAGGACATAAATACCCTGTTTAAAAAGAAAAAATTGCGGGTTTTACCTAAATGTGCAGTAATATAGAATCAACATTTTTTGTGAATGGATTTGATTTGTAGATAAAATGTATATGATCACAGGCTGAAAAATAAAATTTTAGATTAAGGCATATGTGATTTAAGTTTAAATTGTATTATTTACTTACAAGGAATATCAAAAGAAAATATACTTAATTGTGAGTATACAACAAAACCCCTAGATAATAATATGATCCGTGAACCCTAAAAAATGTTTATGTACATTTATTCTTGGAAGAGTCCTTCCAGTGATCAGAAAAAATATTTCCATACTAGAAAGTCTTTGGTAATATATCAAATGCATACGGATTTTTACATTCAAATCTCAATCTTCATGGAGTTTTGCACATCTCTATTCTTATTCTCAAATTCATTGGGAATTATTTTTCTTAATAGCAGTACAGGCAGCAACACCCACTACACAAAGTAAAAGTCTGGTATTTTCTACAATACAATTTTGTGCAACAATATGCATCTTAATAAATTAAGTATAAACACAGTATAGCTTTATCTAGACCTGCCATTTTAATTTCCTTGCTACTAACTGTGCTACTTTGGAATTTCATAAGCCTTGAACTTAAATCACGGCTGCATATACAATTAAGACCTTAAGCTCAATACTGCAGATTTTTGAACTAAAACCCCAGATTTCTAAAGTAATTATTATCTGTTATTACTTGATAAACAAGTCACTGAAAAATAAAACCTATTTTATTTGGCACAACCCTCATACAAGTTCTCTTCCTCCTAATTTGACACAACAGGGAAATGGCCATAAGAAAACCAATTCATTCAATAGGAAAAAGATTTTTTTACTCTAGTCAAATGGCTCCCTAAGATATTTTGATCTGGCTTTAAGAACTGTGGCTGTTGGTACAGGAAAGCACTTGGATATAGCACGATGTCACTGACCTGCAAATTTGAGAAGTTTCTCAGCTCTTTCTTACACAAATATTTTCAATAGAGTACAACTGTCTCAACTGCTGAAAACTCGTAATATTCTTCAAAGTAAAAAAATCACTTCGCTGCAGCCATTCTATTTAAATACATGTTAAGACAGTAACATCACTTTTTCACTAGCTTTTTACTAACATTTATTAGGAGATAGATTAAAAAGTTCTTGTTTAAATGTTAATCAACTGTAATCATTATTGTCCTTTGTGTAACTCTGCAACAGTGCACATGAAATTCAAAGCATTTAGTCTTTTCAAACAGAGTGGCAATAAAGACACCATAGGCAATTACTAAATTGTATTCTAAAGCTACATGATAATATGAATATTGAAAAACACACTTTTAAACAAAACAAATGTGGAACATTTTGGGTTTCTTCTCTGGTCATTAATTCTAGCCCAGAATTTTCTAGACAAGAAAAACAAAAAATGCACTAGCAACTCAAAACTCTCACCAATTTTCTAAGTTAAATCTTATTCTACAGCATTAGTACCTGGTGATTAGTCCTTAGGTTATCTATTTGTTTTTTGAACACTGTTGTCCAAAAATCTTTGCAAATGAACTTCATAATATCTAGTTCATCCTTGAACCTGGCAGTGTCTTTTGTAAACCTAAGAGATAAGTGAGAAATATATCAATAATGATGGTACACATAACCTGACCAATTAAACAAAGAAATAATTTTTTAAATGGTACAACATAATTTTTGAAGTTATTACAGAATTAGTTTTCCAACCATCATACAGTATCATTCTAGCTTCACTGTGCTTTCATCAAGTATTTTAAATTAAGAGCAACACAGTGTTATCCTAGTATCTACAATATGATAGCAGAATAAATTGTTTTAATCCTATAATTATTAAACACAATTGACATACAGAAATGTGGAAAGCCCTCCATCAGTTTTATCTTCAACAAAATATCTAAATAGAAGATAAACAAAACGCTCACACCTACACTACTCCTTGGAAGGAGTCCTTCAATTATGCAAAAGAGCTCTAACATAGGAACAAGCATGTAAAATTTGTTCCCATTTTTCAGAAAGGACCTCTTTCTCTTGCTTATTTCAGATTTCTCTCACTTTATTCTCCTTGAGGGTCTTAATCTGGCACTGAAGCACCACTTTGTTCAACAAAAGCATGACTTCAGAAACTCACGAGTCTCCACACGACCTCGGAACGAGGGCGCCGGAGCTGCATCGCGGGTCCCCAAAGGGCCCGAGCTGCGAAGTCGCAAGGACTGAGAGCACTTTATGAAAACGAAATAGAGTAACAGCCAATCATAAAATCATGCTTAAGAAGTAAATCAGAAAGAGAATAAAGTCATAAAACGTACCAGAAGCAGGAAACATGCAAAAGTCTACACACAGTAGAATTAAAAAATAATTGTAAGTATTAAAAGCAACCATATACCCTGACTCGGTTTTCATGACGGGAAGCACTAGGAAAACAACACACTCCAAAACTGTCCCGTGGTACGCAAACACAGGTCCTCACAAGAATGAGACAGGAAAAGAGGAGGTGGCAGAATAACTGATGACAGGAGGAACGCACGCTCTTGCCCACCCAAAGCACCACACACGGGCAGGTGTGCTTTACCGGCGAGGTGAGAGCCCCGAGACGAGCAGCGCCCGCCGGCGGCGGGAGCGGGACGAGGGCGCTGCCAGGGCCCGGCGGGGACTCACCTCTCGATGAGCCCCTGCCCGACGCGGAAGCCCATGCTCTCCAGCTTGGTGGTGCAGCGCCCGTTCTCCTGCAAGACACAAGGCGCCGCCGCCGCAGCGTCAGCCCCGGCCGCTGCCGGGCGGCCCCGGGGCGGCCCCGGCCCCACTCACCCCTTCGCCCTGCTCGGCGGCGCGGTACAGCCCCGCCACCATCTCGCTGTGCAGCAGCAGGAACAGCGCCTCGTCCGCCATCGCCGGGGCCGCCGCCCCTTCCGGGCGGGCCCGGACAGCCGCGGGAGCTCCCGGCCGAGG
>VZTG01005916.1:213952-240267 GCA_013397845.1 Melanocharis versteri | reverse complement strand
CTGCCGGCCAGGGAAGCGCTGGGAAAGGGGCTCTCGCGTTAAGGCTCTGCAGAGCCCGCGGACTCGGGCGGCGCCGCCAGCCCAGGCTCCTGAGCGCGGGCCGGAGCCGGGGCTCAAACGCGCCCCTCCTGCGGAGCTGCCCCGCCCACCCTGCTGCTGGAGCCGGGCGGGGCGCGCGTGTGTCCCTGCCTTCAAGGCAGCCCCCCTGCCCTCCCCTGCCCGCCGCGGGGAGCCACAGGCTGCTGCCGGGGAAGAGCGTGGTTTGAAGCCCCGCCGCCGCCCCGGGCGCCGTAAACAACGCGCAGCACGGAGCTCCGGAGCCACGCCGCTCCGGACGGGATGTGAGGGCAGGAGCGGCCCCGGCACGCGCCGCCCGTCGGGCCGCCACCCCAGCCGGCCGCACGTAACGCCCCCGCCTATTGGCTCGCTGGGCACGGCCGCCTCTGGTAGCGCAGCGGTGATTGGTCCTCGCCCGAGCCCCGCTCGTGCCGGCTCCTCGGCCCCATTGAGAGTGGGAAAGCAGGATGTGTCCCAGGTGGGTGGGAACAAGCGCCCTCGAAGTGATTTTCTGATTGGGCTACAGGGAAATGACGTTTGAGTTCTTATTAGCTCTGTGCCACGTCACTCCGGCAGCCCCTTTTATTGATTCGTCGAGCTAGCAGGCAGAGCCTTCCGCTAATTGGGCGGCCGGGATGCCAGTCTGCCTCTGGGCTCTGTGATTGGTGAGCGCTTTTGGCTAGCCACCCGGAGGGGCGTGCCCTTTTCTCTCGTGCCCGGTGATTGGCGGTCAGGGGCGGTCGCCGGGGTGCGATTGGCTGCGCCGTCCCGGCCCGCGGCCACCNGAGGGCCGGGCAGGCACCACTAACAGCGGCTACCGTCTCTTTCAGGCCCCCTCAAAACAGGCTGTTAGCCCTCACAGGCCCCGGTGGAGGTAGAGGGCGCGGGAGTTTATTGCTAAGGTAAGGAGGCGCAGAACGGGCGGTGGAATTTCATCCATCCTTCCTCCGGCAGTAGTTCGTGCCATTGCGCTGGGTGTCGTGTGTTCCTTATTTGCTTCCGCTGCTCGCTGCGGTGCTGTTTGAATCAGCACCAGAGCTGCCCTGCAGGGCTCTGGGGGTTAAATTTAAAGTGCCTTTTCATTCTGAGTTGCAACAAGTTTAAATGAGTGGCTTTCCCCGACCTTCTCAGCCGTTAGGCTGAAAAATAAGGGGAAGCGTCAAAATGAAGGGAGGTATTGTGTGGTGGCTGGGACCTTGTCTTTGAAATCTTTCCAGATTAGTCTTTTGGTGATTGAGAAACTGGTAGTTGCTCCAGGAGGGATTTTAAAGTACATGTAGATAAAACCACATCTTGGAAATTACTGCAGATAAGATCATTTGAACATACAGGGATCCTTGTTTCAGTGTAGCTACTCAGTTAAATAAGTGCAGAATTCAAGGTGAAATTAGTTTGTTCACAAGCAATATATTTGAACACTTCACTGCAGTACTAACAGTAAATGGTGATAGAGCTGAGTAAAATTTATGTTTAATCATGACAATAAAGCCAAATTATAGTTCAATTGTGCAGACTTGAGGTGGTCCAGGAATTCACCTAACTTGTTCTGAGACCACAAATGCTTTCTTTTTAGGCGTGGATTCTCGGATAGTGGAGGAGGACCCCCAGCCAAACAGAGGGATCTTGAAGGTGCATCCAGTAGGTGAGTGCAAAAAGTGATGCAGCAAACTTGCTTTTCCGAATGAGGATTTGTAACAGTAAACCAATGACTGCTAATAACTGGTGACTTTTACTGTCTTCTTTGGTGATTACATATTCAAGACTTGTTGGAAATAATTTGGGTGATAGCAAATCACTGTGGTGAAATCTTTTTCATACCTTAGAGCAATATAAAGATGGTAGCAATAATATAAAGATGTAGCAATACAGAGATAATTGGAATTTTCTGTTTTGTTCGGCGTACAATCTGCTACATTACATTGTTCTTAGTAGTCACATTTGTTTGCAGTGAACACAAATTGAATTATGGCTCAGATATCCTGTTCAATAAATTGAATACAGGCAGTGTGACAATGGACTTGGGTTTTGAGCTTTCACATCTGGATGCAAATCCATCAGATGTGACTGATAATAGTGAGCTTAAGTGCTGTGGGCACTTAGCACGCAATAGTAGTTCTTGACCGAAGCAAAGCTTGCTTTGGAATTTTTGACTTAGCAGAAAATGAAGCTGGGAAACAGGAAAGTGCTGTGCCACAAAGCTGAAAATGAATGCTGAATATAACTTTGACTTAAATTATTTATTTTAGGATTTATTTTATTTAAATTATTTAAGTTGTCCTTTGTTAAAGCCTGAGTTCATCCATGTCTCAAGTGGTAAGCCCTCTGCCTCTCTCCCACAGGTATTCGCTAGGTAACTTAAACAGCATTTCCTATTTAAGAAATTGCACCAGCCTTTCCACGTCAATGCATTTAAATCTGTCTAGTGATCCCTTTATACCAGTAGCCATTTTAGAGGTTCTGGAAAAGCACAAACATTTAAAAGAATAAATTCCAAATGTATTTTAAAAAGTCAAATATGGTATATATGTGGATTCTTCTGATTTTATTACTCTGTAAGCTGTATTAAAATTTAAACTGTTCTGTCTCACTGATTTTCACCAACAGTAGATTCTGTCTGTAAAACGTTACTTATTTGGTTGTTGGAACAGTGGGGAGATTTTTACCGAAGTGTTGGTTCTTCTGACTAGACGTGCTTGTATTTTTCTCATTCTGGAAGAGATTCTCTCCTAAATACGTGTTCTCTGATGACCACTAACTTTCTTCCTCAGGCTGGGTGGAGAACGTCGGACAAGAAGAGAATCACGCCAAGAAAGCGACGCAGAGGATGATGATATTAAAAAGGTAATGTGTAGTAAATGGAGTTGTGCAAGAAGAAACCTACCTGCAGCATGATTAACAAAGTGGTTTGTTTTTCTTTGTTGTAGCCAGCGTTGCCATCTTCTGTTGTTGCTACCTCCAAAGAGCGAACACGTCGAGACCTTATACAAGATCAAAATATGGATGAGAAAGGAAAACAAAGGTATGCAGAAATCTCTTTTACGCTAACATGATACTTTTGAATTTTACCATAGGAAGTAGCTCTAGATTGAAAAGGTATTGCACACAAGCTGTTGTGTATCAAAGATTATGTTGAAGAGTTACCATAATGGTATAAATGTAATTTTTAAAATATTTTCTCAAAATACTTCTCAAGCAGCAATATGTGCATTGTTCACATAACTGACAGGGATTCTACTTTTCAGGCCACCTACAGGAGCAGGTTTGCTAGTGCCGTTTTAATGTCTTTTGAGTAAGACAGAAATAGCTGTAGCTTCATTGGTTGCTTAATGTCTTGGATTATTACAGCTGTCTTGGCTCATAATCTATTTTGTTAGTTGAAGGAGGGTTTTGGGTATGGTTCCTCACTCCCTCTGCCTCTTTTTTTAAACGCAGTAGTTCCATCGTGTTTCTTTTCTCTTACTACTTTGACTTCTTGTTGTGTCTACAGTCTCTACCTTCTTTTGTCTCTATGACTTGTGGTGGAAGGAGGTTCTTTAAGAGGACAACATCCACTGACCTCCTGATTTTGCTCAGTGTCTTCAGGGATGTCTTTCGGATACAAATGCACTTTCAGTGATCTCTGGCTTTCAATTTTTTATCTGTTTCTGTTTCTACTACTTAATACACTTTTACATTTCCACTTGAGGTTTGTGCCACTGTAATAAAGTGGTACTTAGGGAAGACAGTAGCATTTCCTTTCTTAATCAGCTAAAAGTGCAAGGCAAATAAGAGAGTTTGTCTCTTGTTGTAAAGACTTAATTTGGGATTGAATGAAAAGAAAGGAAAGGTGAAAGTCAAGAAACTACTTCTTGCTCAGAAGAAGGGAATTTGTTGAAGAATTTTACTTCTTTTTCTCAAAACAATGCCTAATTGGATAAGAGCAGTTCTGGTTTCATCCCACAGGGCAACTGTGGGATGATAAGCTTTCACTCCCATGTGGCTCCATTTCTCCTTAATAGTCTAAACAGATCGTGGAGAGGGGAGTGTATGCTTTTCAGAAAATCTAGTTTGCTGCCTTATTGATAGCTCACACTGGATTTACTTGACTGTTTTTTTCTTCAGTACTCTGCTTTTAAGATTTTTAAAAAATATTTCCTTTGTGTTATTATTTCCAGATTAAAAATGTGTAGGCTTCCAGTTTTGTCAGTGCTAGCTGTTCTCTGTTATGGGTGAGAGCTGTGTCTTACTCATAAGCAAAATGATATGTCACTGTAAATTATATCCTGGGCTGTTGGCACAGTCAGTGTGTTTTCTATTGCTAGTGGCCTTGGGTATTACTGAGCCTTTAAAAATAAGTTTCTATGAGGTGGAAAATTTCTCTGATTGTTTATGCAAATAAAAATCTTAATACTTCAACTGAATCTCAAATTTCTTTTTGTTGTGGGTTTTTTTTTTTCAGGAATCGACGTATATTTGGCTTGTTGATGGGCACTCTTCAAAAATTTAAACAGGAGTCCACAGTTGCTATTGCTACTGAGAGGGTACTTATTTTTAATTCTATCAGATTGTAAATAACAAAGCAAAATTGTGTGGTTAAGCTATTTCAAGTAAGAACAAAAATTCCCTACAGTGTAGGTTGCAGGTGCAGCAAATTGTGAGAGTGCATGTAGGTTTTTGTCTTAATGCAGGGCAATGAGGGTGGGAGGCAGGAAAGGGGTTCTTGCTATGACTTTGTAACCCTATTTCTGGTCTTTGTGGAAGCAAAAAGACAATGTTAAATTGAATTTAATCAGGTAACTATTTAAGAGGTCATAGGCTATTTCTGGAAATAATAGTGATGAGGTATTGCTGAAGCAGTGCCTATCCTGGTGTGTTCCAGGTGTTTAAATTATAACCAAGTATACAGAAATCTATGCTTGGTTATGGTATCTGTCTAAAAATGCTTCTCCCCTTCCAGTACAGATAACCAGAATCTCTGTTTTTAATAAATAAGTGTGTGATTGTACTGAAACAAAGGCTTTGCCTAGCTTAGTGGTTACTTCAAAAAACTTGTATATGGGATGGTGGTAACTTTATTCCTAGTGTGCCCTTTTAATTTGTGAAGGTTATGGTATTTGTTTACTGTTGCTCTAAATGGGTTATTCAGTTAACACTAATAACCTTTAGATTTAAAAGTGTTTGAAAGTTCAAATTTCAGCAGTCCAGTTGAAGCAGATAGAAAGATTTAAACTTAAAACTTTTTCTGTATAGTGTCAGCAGAGCTGACTCACAGTGCTGGTATTGATTACTTTCAGATTCAGTATTTGGGTGGTTTAGCTAGCTTGTCATGTGGCATATAAGACCAAAGTTCACTTTTGCCTGCTTGCATTAGAACAAAAAACTATTTATCAGGGTGGTCTAGAAACATGGAGTCCCTGTCTAATTTATAGTAGTGTGTCTTTGCCCAAAGAGACTTTGAGAAGTTACTGTTCCTTGCAAAATTTTTTGTGAATCCATGTAGAGATCTTTTTCTTCATACACATAAATTTGCTATAAATCTAAGTAGAGGCCTGACTAGTTTTATGACACAGCTATTTTGTTGTCCAGGCAGTAAATTATATATTTTTTTTAAACTATTGTACAATCTGAGCACATGGCAGTCTAGGGGATGCAAACAGGGCATTCCTGGATTGTAGTAATATATATAATTTGCAATTAATGTACTGGAAGTATTCACAATCTGATTTTTGTTGGTCACAAATGTCAGTCTGCAGTCCTTCATTTGTTTCTGGAGGAGTTGACTTTTTTCTCCCCCAGGTGGGAAATTTACCTGACTTCCCTGATACCTCAAATATATTTCTTTTATTTTTCCATCACTGGGGAAAAAAACCCAACTTGTTGAAGCTTATATTGAAAATTTAAATCCAAACTGAAAGATAGTAAAGCAGACAGGCCCACATAACTACATAGTTAAACTAACAAGCAGTGACACTCTTTTCTTCCATTAGCAGTAGTTTAGGAGGTATTTCCTAATGTGTTTTTAGGATTGCCTTTAATGGTGTAAATAATTCAAAAATTTTAAGTGGATCAAAATAGAACACTTTCTCTTGATGTAGAAAAAAATTAAGATCGTACTTCATTTATCTTAGCAAAAGAGACGACAAGAAATTGAACAAAAACTTGAAGTGCAGGCAGAGGAAGAGAGAAAGCAAGTTGAAAATGAGAGGCGAGAACTGTTTGAAGAAAGACGTGCTAAACAGACAGAGCTGCGGTTATTGGAGCAAAAGGTTGAGCTTGCTCAGTTGGTGAGTTTTTGTTTTGTTCTTGATCTTTCTCGTGTTTAAATTATTCTTGTGTATCTCAGGGTTATTTTCTTTCGTTTCTCAGCAAGAAGAATGGAATGAACATAACGCTAAAATAATTAAATACATAAGAACAAAGACAAAACCTCATTTATTCTACATACCTGGCAGAATGTGTCCTGCTACGCAGAAGCTGATGGAAGAGTCACAGAAAAAGATGAATGGTAAGTGGTCTTTGCGATACAAAGGCTCTTGTTCTTGCCTCCCTTTAAGTCTCTGCTTAAATACATGAATGTCATGCTTAGGACAAACTGTATTCTTACATGGGTGCTCATTATAAGTGGACATTACTCTTTCAGTGACTAATTTTTATACTGAATGGGATTTGATTCTGTTACAAGAAGTCAAAAGATTCATATGCATAATTTCAGAGGTATGTGTTTAAAACAGTCCTTTAAATTAGCTTTAGTACCCAGATGTATCCAAATACAGCAACTTAGTTTTTGAAAAGGCAGATTCTGTGAAGACCCGAGGAAATGCAGGTGTTTACAAAGCATTTGAGAAGTATTTTCTTAAGCATAGCATTAGTACTTTATGATGATTTTTTTTTACCTCAATATGTGTTCATTTCTGTTTCACAGGATGACTATATTTTTCTTTTGGAAAACAATTTAAAATACTCCGATTGATGGTAGTCTTACTGGGTTTTTTTTTTTATTAAACTAAGAATCTATTGGTTTGGTTTTTTCATAGGACCTTTTCTTCATTTTGTGGGGTTGGGGGATAAGAGAAAGTAGCTCACCTGTCTGGATAGCCTACAGTAATTAAGCTTTCCTAATATCTAACCAGCTTTTTGCTTATTTTTACTGTCTTGTGTTTACCTTATGAAGTATAACCTTAATAGATAAATACCAGGAAATTAGGGTATTATTTTGATAATCCTGTTGGTTGGTTTGATTTTAATGAAGTCAAAAACTTTTTGTTAACTTAGATTTAGGGTTTTACTGTTCTAATACTCAGCTGAGCTTACTCCCCCCTTTGCTTTGTTTTCTTAAGGTAACTAGCAGTCTTTTTCATTATGCATGAATGGCTTGCTACTTCAGAAAGAGCAAGGATGGAGTATTTATAAGTTGAAGAATTTTAATAATAACTTAATAGCTCATAGTTAAAGGGTAAATGGACCTCAGTGTCTGTAGATTATCTTATCTACTATTAATGCATTTATTCCCTAGCACTCTTTGAAAGCAGGAGAAATGAATTTGCAGAGCAGATTAACAAAATGGAGGCCAGGCCCAGAAGACAATCTGTGAAGGAAAAAGAACATCAGGAGGTGCAGAATGAAGAAAAGAAGGAAGAACAGAACAAGGAGCAGGAAGAGGGTAAGGTGGCTCAGCAGGTGGAAGAGATGGAGACAGGTAATCAGCACAATGATGTAGAAATGGAGGAGGTAGGGGAGGAAAAGGGAAAAATAGGTTCAGTTTCAGGGCATAGTGATGCAGAAAAGGAGCAGGAAGAGGATGAACAGAAACATGATGTGGAGATGAAAGTAGAAGAGCCTACTGAGGTGAGGGAGAATGACAAGCAACAGGATGGTCAGGAGGAGGTCACAGTTGTGAAAGAGGAAAGTGAAAACATTCAGCCAATGGATAATGAGCAGGATGTGGCTGAAATGAATGAGGCAGATAGCGTAGAACCTGTAGAAAATGAAAATGGCAAAGAAACAGAACCAGAAACAGAGTGTGATGCTCAGCCAGAAAAAGTGTGTCATGTTCCTTCTCCCAAGAAGGAGAAAGGTATCAAAACAGAAAATAAAGCTGAACTTGAAAAAACACAGGAGAAAACACCTGAAGCTCAGACAGAATCTGTGGCTGAGGCTCTGTCTCAGCCACAGTCTGTGCCACTAGCACAGTCACCTCAGTTGTCTCAGTCCACTCAGGATACAGAGCCCCAGGCAGACAAGGATGAAAATGCTGTGGTGTCTGTAAAGGTGGTTGAAGCCCAGGCAGAGCAGAATCAGACACCGAGTGCAGAAAGTAAGAGTAAGACTAGGAGTAGAAGCAGGGGTAGGGCAGGGAACAAAACTGGTCATAACCGTAGCAGCAGCAGTAGTAGCAGTAGTACTTCGAGCAGTACTACCAGTGCAAGTAGTTCCAGTACTGGCAGCAGTACCAGTCGGAGCAGTTCCACCAGCAGCAGCACCACAAGTGGGAGTACGAGCAGGGACAGTAGCAGCAGCAGCTCTAGCAGTAGTGAAAGTAGAAGTCGAAGCCGAGGAAGAGGGCATAACAGAGATAGAAAACGCAGAAGGAGCACAGACAGGAAGCGAAGGGATGCTTCGGGAGTAGATAGAAGTCACAAGTCCTCAAAAGGTGGTAGTAGAGATACCAAAAGCTCAAAGGATAAAAGTTCGAGGTCTGACAGAAAGAGATCTATATCAGAAAGTAGTCGGTCAGGCAAGAGAACTTCACGGAGTGAAAGAGACCGTAAATCAGACAGGAAAGACAAAAGGCGTTAACAGAAGAGACCAAGCTTCCTTAGCCTAATCTTTGCAGCAGAAGATTATTTGAGTGAAAGGATTCCTTGTAAGGAGGAAGAGAAGGCTGCCTTAAGAATTGCATGCTGTAAAAAATCTTTTGGAAAAATGCAGACTGTTTACCAGGCATTCTTGTACTTTTTACATAATTTTGTAAAAGGTTACTTACCAAAATTATGTGAAGTTCCTGAAAATGTAAAAATAAAAGATTAACACTCCTTTGCATCTTTTTTTTAAATATCCTGTACTCATTAAGATCCTCTGTATATTTTAATAGGTAAACCTTTAAAGTAGATGTGATCATTTCTTCTGTATCATACACTTTTTTTTTGTAGAAATAAATGTGCATTTTAAATAAATTGTTTGAGATGTCCTGTTGACAATTAAATTCCCCTTTTTAGATTATATGTAGGAAGGCAATATTCCAGAAAATATAAAATTTTGCCTTTCCCCTCTATTCCTTGCAAGAATGGGGATTTTAAGACCTAGTTAAGCAAATAATCTCTCCAGTGCTGGGTAGGAAGGCAAAGTAATTGATTTGAATCTATACTTTTTGTTTTCTTCTGTAACCGCAAGCTCTTAGTCAATTCTGTCTATCCTCCAGTTTTATAAAAATTTCCTATCCATAGGCAAGCAGTGATTAAATGGGAACACTGGCCAAGATAGCTCAAGTCAGTCTGGAAAACCACTCTTACCTGCTTTCTGCCAGTGCTCTGGTAGTATTTACATCTATGTTCTAGATATAGTTAATCTGTTCAATGATGATCCTTGTTTTGGTGGCCAGTGGAAGAAAGACTTCAGCTTGCTTTTCAACCAGGATTCTTTTTATTTTAGTTGCAGACTAATCTTTGATCCCTTCATACCACTAGGAATAATTACATTGCAGTGTTGGAGTTACCTGGGACTACCTAATACTAATGTTGTGTGCGTGCAAGAATGCTTTCTGAATGTATTTAATAAAAGTTAAGGTGGTATAGTGTTATCTATGAAGGTGAATACTGTTTTTATATAATTTTGTATGGAAAACAATAACATCTGTTGCTTTGTTCTGTACATGTGCAAATAAATGTGGCTTTGTAGACTACTTACTCTCTTGATGCCTATGATCTTTTCTATTAACAGGTGTATTACCTTAGTCTTTCTACATTTAAAGTATGAATTGTAATTGCAGGTGGCTGTACCTTGCAAGCTTTGCATCCAAAATTATTCTTAAGGGCTTTAATTGTCTGTTAACTGAGTATGAAACTGTAGTGCTAGAATCCATGTTGTCTTGACAGGAAGAGAATTCTGTTATCTGATATGCCAAATCACAGACCAGGAAATCCTAGAAAGATTTCAGTATGGAAGGACATGTAAGCTTGGTTTAGTGTACGAAATGCCATATACACCTGATTTTTCTGGAAGGTAGTTCACAAGTTCTAGCGTGGAGTGTGTCAGTTGTCATCTGAACTCGAGTAGTGACAGATTTATGTGTTCTGAAATGCAGAATGTCATAACTTCAAGAAATGCGTTTAGTAAGGGATGGAGTGCAGCACAAATAGACAGTGGGAAAACACAGGCTTCCCCTTTCTCAAGGGGTTCAGCTTCTTCAGTCCATTTGCTGCTTCAATATCCTATCTGCCTCTGCCTCTCTACAACAGAGTAATTTTTATTCTTGTCAGTAGTTTCTGATGTTTCCTTCCCTTCAGGGAATGTTGTGGTTTAATGTGCCGTCTTTTTTGAAGGACAAACAAAAGTTCAAATGCCTTGTTGAAGATGTTGAACAATGTTCTACCAAAAAAAACCTCTTAATACTAAGTAACTGAGTAAATGTTACTGGTCTACATGTTTTGACTAATTTCAAGTTTCAAATTGCCTGTGGAAGCCATTTCAGTTTTTTCAATTAATTATGCTTCTTTGTAACATTGGGTAATTTTAATGTTTCTTATTTTGAGCTTGTGTGATTCACTGCTGCAGTGCATTTACTGAACAGGTTTAAATGGCTGATACTGGAGTCAGTGTGCAAAGCTCCTGACCGCTGTTTCAGGGCAGCATGTTAACAGGGTTTATGGAAACAACAGGATGGTGGGTCCTAGTAGCTGAACTAAGGACTGGATTGATTACGTTGTTTCAGGTTATACTCCCAGCAGCAATGTATTTTTGACTGAAAATACGGGAGCTTTGTTGCTGAGTACAAAGCTGGGGATGTAATTGAAAGTTTAATGTTTGTTAGAGGAAACTTACTACCATTGTTAAGCAGTGCCATAAATTGTTAGCATTCCTAGATCTAAGCGGCTCAGTGTAACATAAACGTCAGTGTGTGATAACTTTGAAGTTTTCTAAAAGCTAAATATTCCAATCAATATTCCACTACAGGAGTAGTGTAAGATAGTAGTGTACTATTAGTGCCATAAAGCAGTAGTGTTTTTAGTAATTGTTACATTTTCCTTCAAGGTCTCCTAATCTTATCCTTAAACGATATCAGAGCTGTGGATAGGAATGAGACCATGAAAATAGCTGACAATTTCAAGACTAAACTTGATGGAACAGTTCGTATTTTCTGAGCATTTACTGCAGATAGCATAGGGGTAGGAAATGGTTGAAACATTTTCTTATGTCCCTTCCCCACAATGATGAGTGGAGATCAAAGGAAAAATGCCTTGTTCTCTTTTCACTCAAGTGAAGTGGACAAAGGAATGACAGTTTTTCCCTTTTTCTAAGAATGAAGCAAACATGCTTTATGTGAGTAGGGAATATACCATGTATGCTCTATGCCTTTCTTTTGAAGTGTTTTCATCACATGGTCCCTTCTAGCTTTAAGTATAATTTAAGAAGGCAGTTGGTGGTTTGGTTTTTTTAGAACCTTTGTACTATGCACAGACTCTATACCATTACTTGCTGTGTTTTTCTTCAGTCCTGATGCACAGATAAGCTGGAAGTCTCCAAGAATGTGTTTTTTCTACAATGCTCCACTTGGAGTTCTTGTCAGAGTAATGTTACCCAGATTGTTCATTAAGAATAAGCTGAAACATGACTTTGGGTAAAACGCATATCTCTTCAAATTCCTGCTCTTTAAGGTGATGTCTTTGTGCTTGCAACAGCTTCTTTATATTTTATTCAAAGGAAACCTGAACATAATTTTTATGCAGACAGTAGGTATTAGAGAACTGAACACCCCTGCCAACAAAGTTAATTTCAAAACCAGTAAATTTACAAATAGATTTCTGGAACATCTTTGATTTCTCAGGAAAGTAATGGTCTTGTGATTAGGTCCCAGATATAAGATTCAGGTTCAGCTGCTGATTTTATAGTAATTACTGTGGTAAACAGGATAAACAATTTAATGTATGTCCAAGATCTTTAAAATGAGTTTGCCTGGTCAAATATTAATTTCTCTAAGACTATGTGTATTTATGATGGGATCAAATGCTGCAACAGTGGTGCATTAGTAACGTATAGAGGTCTATGTTATGGAGGATATAGTTTTGCTCTTTCAGTCTTAGGGTTTTTTCTCTTGGTTCAGGCAATTGTTACTAAGTGAGAGTGTTCTATTACATGGCAAAATGTGAAAAAAAAATTCAAAGCTTGGAAATGTCTCCTCAAGATTCAAAGTAATAAAAGTCACAACTTCCATGATTTTTTAGAGATACACTGTCAGTTGTCATGTTTTAACTGTTCTTGTAATCAGAAGCAATAGTGGCTTTTTCTTGCTACTTGTTAAGCTGGTTGAAAAAGTTGGTTTACATCCAGGTGATGAATGACTGTTACCTGCTTAGATTTGTCTGGAAGAGTGAATTAGTGTTACTTTTCTTCCTTTGACTTATTTCTTAAAAGATACTTATTTAAGAAATAAAATTTTCCTGGCATGACATTTGATTCAATGTAAAAATTGATCTGTATTTTCATCTAAACATCCAAAGTCAAGAGAACTATATTGTTGAATGTGCTTTTGCCATTTACTATATTCTTCCATGTATTGTGCAATATTCTACACCGTGAAACTCTACATTCTGTGTGCAGCCCTTTGGTGCTATCAAAACAGTGTAGCCAAAGCTGTATATTCTGTTCTTATTATAAAATAGATATTAGGAGAACTTTTACCAACTTCTGATTTGCTTTGATCTTCATTATTAATGCAGATACTGAATGGTCTAGGAAATGCAACATCTTCACTTCTACAAAGCCATGTCTTAAAAGAGCCATTCAGAGTGCTCTACTACTCAGATTATTTCAATTACGCCATTGATTCTGATCCTTCTTTGAATTCTAGTATGCTTTAAGAGATGTCTGCCTTTCTACTTCAGTAGTTAGTAAGGTGTCACTGCAAATAAAAATAGCTTCATTCTAATGAAAGTTACTGTAAATAGATCTTTTTCATTATTGTTGTTTGTCTTTGCATGTGCAATAGTACTTACATTCATTGCTTCGGTTCTGCAGAACAGAAATTAACTGAAGTCTCACTCTGTCTGCTATAAAGCTTTCAACTTTGTCCTTTGGAATCTAGCTATAATAAACACCTTCAATCTTTGACTTCAGTCCAGAGGTGATTAGAAGTTATGCTTGATAGCCTATGCTATGTATAGGATTTGCACCCAAAAGAAAATAATATTTGGTATGAGTATGATTTATTATTGAAGTTACTAGAGGAACAAATAGAACAGAGATCAGAGCAGTGTTTGTCAGCACTTAAGCCTTGAAGAATGCTTGTTGAGACTAAGCAACACAATGAGTAGTGCCCAGAATAACTTGAAAATTTCAGATGCAGTTTTAACTGAGTAGCTGAGATACTTACTTTACCTCCATGTAGAGACTTGGACTGTTTGGTATCTATATGAAACTGAAGTCAGTGCCATTTTCAGAGCTATTTTCACAAATACAGTAATAATGTACAGACCTCAAGATGTGGGTCTGATTGTTCTCCCCCACAAACCTACTTAAGTACATAAATTTAGATGTCAGAATACCTCACTTCTATTTTTAGGTGAATGGGCTCCATGTTGCCAGGCTCAAAAAGGGACTATTAACCTTTCTAGGCCCATTGTTGGGTTTTGTCCCATGTTCTGTGGTTGGTGTGCAACATTATGAAAGACTTCCGACCAGTTGGATAAAAATGTCCTTTTTTTCCTTTTTTTTTCCTTTTTTAAATTTGTACAACACTTAGTATATAGAGAGTCCTTCCACTATAAATTACTTGCATATTCCTTCTCACCAATCTGTTTTGTAGAGACTTGTGAATGAAAAAAAAAGGGGCAGCATTAAAGTTAGTCAGGAGTGACAGGGGGTGCTGATCTGCAGTGTATTCCTTGGTGCTCTCTGGTGGATTGCCCGACAGCAGAGACAGCTGGTGTAACAGGTCATAGGATAGGCTGCCTGACTACTAGGTCATGTGGCAAAGCAAGGGGCCAAAGTGTTGGATTCCAAGTGGGGCACATGTCATCTCTGTGAAGTTGTTGTTCGCAGGCCGCTGCTGGTTAAGGTGACCCTGGCTCACTTTGTGCCCTTTTTTGCTGGCTCTGTAGATCAGACTGAGCACCAGTGTCTGGCAGGTTTGAGTTGTGGAGCAGAAGGAAGGGGAAACTATGCTGCCAGTAGGATACAGCTTAGGTTTGTGGAAAGAGAATACAGTGACCTCTGCATGAGTCATACTCAGGACTGAAGGAGGGGTAGGCTTACTAGGAACCATATGACTGCAAAGATCAGGTAGGGAAGGAATGCAGATTCTTGGGGTGCTATCAAGAAGGCAGGGAGAAGAGGCTCCCTCATGCAGGACAGTGGGAAAGGAAAAGTGAAACTTTTTTTATAGGTTAATAAGATATATTATGTTTAGGTCACCAAAGAAGTGAGGGACAATGATGTGAAACCTTTGAAGCAAAGCCTGCTTTAGACTAGTGCAAACAAAGAAGATGGAGACTCTTTTTTTACAAGTAGTCACATGTAAAAGACAATGACTACAAGTTAATCCAGGGGAGATTCTGATTAGACAGAAGAGGAAAATATTTCACAGTGAGAGCAATTGGCCATTGGAACAATCTCCCCATGAAAATGGTGGATGCCCAAATGTTTTGACACTTCTAAGATTCATGTGGACCATCTTGTTTAGACTATGCTTTTACCAAGAAAAGTTGGACCAGATGAACTTTAAGGTCCCCTCCCAACCTGGTATTCTGATTCTCTGCAGATTTTCATTTATAGCACAACTTCATGGCTGTATAGCTATTGTACATCCCCCTGCATAATTCCTACTTTAAAGCATAACATATTTGAGAAAAAAATATTTATAAATACATATTGGATAGTAGGTTGCTAAGAAACAGGGTATTCTTTAAAAAGCAGGGCATGTCATTTGCTTAGCTTTGCTATATTGCTCTGTGATACATGATGCAGAGATAGCATATAGATTTTCTACTTGTCTTACAAGCCTGAAAACTGCCAGGCACCTTTAAGACTTCGGAGCCAAGTAAGCATTCCCCATGCTAAAGGATGGACTGTACTTAGATGTAGTGCATGAGAAAGCTCCAAAAGAATATGAGGAAAACATTTCTGTTCTAAGTTCCCAATGACCAGCTATAAATTATCTAAAACATATCAGTGCACAGAAAAAATAGTTCATTAAAGAAACAAACAAACAAAAGCTAGAACAGTCAGTAGCTGTAGTAGCATTAATGCAAATCAATATAAGCATAAAATTGATAGTTCATCTATCGCATTAAGGGTATAGAAATTTGACAGAAAATAACACCCCCTGCATTCCAGCTGGTCCTTAGAGATCAGAGGGTCTGAATGTGGCTGGGCTTGATTTATGATTATAATCAAATTGGCACTATAGGTCTGGTTGTGTTCAATAAGAACTTTTACAAGCACAGATTCGCAAATAGTGCAATTTACCAATCCAAAACTACAGGTCAAGCTGTGCTCAGTAAGAACCTTCACTGTCCCAGATTCACACACAGCACACATAGTTCGGTTTATTGAAACAACAGAAACACAGACTGTGAATTGCGGTTGATAAACAGCACTAGATGTGACAGAGCTCTAACAACAACAATAATATTGTGTTAGCCTGGTTAATAACAATAATTATATGCAGAAGCTTACCAAGCCGGCATCCCTGCTTGTGAAGAGAGTAACCCACCAAGTGACTCCAAGATCTTTTTGGGTCTTTTGCTAAGTACATGAAAATTCTACCCAGCTTACACACAGCCCAATCTTATTCTCCTCCTCCTTCTTTACATGTAGCATAATCTAGGTAGAGGATTGAGTGATATAGTCACGTATGTGGTAGCATGTACTTCATTAATCTTACTAGCATACTCAGGGTGTGTGCTTTAATATTTAGGTATTTAAACCCTTATTCAGTCAAAACTTACTTTTTTGGCCATGGTGTCCTTCAAAGTTCTAGTCATATGACTTTGTTCTGTTGTGTTCAGTTCTTCAGAGCCAAAACAGGACCATCCTATCTCCACAGGCCCTCCTCCTTCAGCCCACTCATCCTTTCCTGATGTAAACCATGCAGAACTCCACCTGCAAAGATAATGTAGAAGGAATGTGGTGTAGGCTGTAGATAGTAGACTGTCTTAGCCCTTGCCAGGCTCCTTGGTCATCACCCTACACCATCTTAAAACCAGATTAAAGATGTACATTAAAATGCATTCGTAATCCAGAAATAATCCTAATACAACTCCCGTTGAATTTCCCCAGGTACAACCTTCTACTAACTCAGCACAGAAGTATCTATCTGATAGAGGCTAAATTTTGATTTGACCAGAACTACTTTCTTTGTATTCAAAACATCAGCCTAGCTATCAGAACATAGTTAATTATTAATGCGTGTGTATAATCAGGACACCTGACTCTGCAGATTGTTACCAGGTTAGCACAGTGTACTTCTGTTTAAGCAGATCGGAGAAGGAAAATAGGATTGAAAGTTCACCTGCAATGTTTTGTTAGGCTAAGAAAAATGTAGAATATTCTTGGTAACTGCACATCAATGCAGTTTCCACAGTTCCAGAGCATTCTGGATTTAATTTAAAATGTCAAGGATCTTGGATCAGAGAATTCTGTTGTTAGTAATTTCATTTTCAGCAAGTGTGCAGAGTACAAAGGTACTTTCAGAATGGAAGAAGTGTGGTGATCCGGAATGTGAGAGTAAGTAAAAATTTGGTTTTTTTAAAGGGAATCCGTGGTGTATATGCAGCTATAAGGAATCATAATTACTGGAATTAGCAATGAAACAGACTGAAAATGAGTAGTCATAGCAAATGTTTGTTGTTAATGTGAGCAATAGGCTTAAACTTTTAAGACAAAAAGAGAAAAAAAAGACTTGCTGGATTGTTGTGTAAGGATATACAGATCAAAGTTCAGTAAAAATACTTTTGAATAGCTAGCTTTTCTCAGGTGTCCCCAAAACAGGCAGTATAAAACAGCTTTAAAGTATTTTTAACTCATTATTTACAGGTACAAAATATAATAAACAAAATATAAATAAAATTTAAATGGTAGGTTTTAAACTGAGAAATACTCTTCATCGGGTGTTTCTAGTACACTCATTCCCCAATTCTGCAGAATTCTGATTTTTTTCTACTGTAAGCGAACTGGTTTGGGATTTTTTTTGTAATCCTTCTTACAAAACACTCTATTAGTATTTCCTCTTTACTTGTATTTTCTTCTTTAACATGAAGTAAGTGCTGTAACTAGTTATGTAGTTCTCAAAGAGTAAATAACTCTGCAGGAGGCAGAGCCACTGAATCACAAGTGGGCAAATAATATCCTGTTTATTATCCACAGATTACCATTGTGAAACCTGTCATTATCATAGTTGAAGTTGTTTCTAAGCTGTTTCCATTGGTTTGGCAGACTTAAGTGTTGTATTTTCAATGTGGATAGCTTCTCCTGAAGTGGAAGAGACCTTAGCTTTCATCTGCTGATGGATTTCTATTTTCTTGTGGAGCCATACCAACTTCAGTAGTTTCTGGGTGTTCAGAGATGTCTGTCTTTGTAGAACAGCATGTGAAATCGGCTCTGAACTGACCAGAGCACACCAGTAGTGGTTTCTGTGGGGAGGCAGGGGTGGAAACAAAAAAAACTTAAAATAATTCAAACTGAATTGGAAACTTCAGTTTTAACAACATGTTTAAGGTTTATATTCCTTGAATTTATGTATTTTCGTCATATGATAAATGTATTCAAAATAGAGGACAAAATCCCTGAAATAATTACTAGATTTAACTTAGAATTTCTAAAATATAAAATGATAAACATGCCTGGGAAATACTTTTTAGCTGTTTAGATCTGGCTTTAGTAATTGAATTTGCTAATCCTGCATACACATTTAAGCATTGAAACCTTGGCTAAACAAGCACAGAAAAATGTCCATATAGGACAAGAGCTTTTCCCCTTGATGTCTGCAGTACATAGGAAAGAAAACAAGATAGGGCTGCTTTTTGAATTAGTTGATTTCCACATGATGATATAAATGGATTAGTATCGTAACAAAGCACATACATGAAAATGTTTGCTAAAACATCAGTATTTGATATATATCAAATTTCTTCAGTAACCTGACTTCAGACAAAATGGATGCTGTATTTGTTTATTTCTTTCCACATATTATTCCAGAGGCAATGAGCCGAGTTCAAGCCACTACCGACTACTTAGGACCTGATTGCCGGTATCTTAACTTCAAAACAGGGGAGGAGATCATGGTATACTCCAAACTGTCAAGGGAAAATGAAAACTTGTGGACAGGAAGTGTAAGTACTTCAACCTCAAAGATTTTCCCCATATTTTAGAAATAATAATAGCATAACAACTGCAGTCTGCTTGCTTCTAAGGATCTTCTATCGCTTTTGGAATATTAACCAGTCATGGATCAATACAGTATTTGGGAGATGGGTCATTGTTAATATCTTTATATAGAAAGAGAAAATCAAATCTTGGCAAAGATCACTCATAGAGAAACAAAGTCAAGATCAGAATACAAGTTTTCTGTTTCCTTCATCTTATCATTTGGCTGTAATGATTTCATCTGCTTCCCTTGAAAACACTCAGGTCTGTCAGGTCAGGTTCCTACCTACAGGTCTGTAGGTAAGACATCAAGTACTGGGACCTGACTTCACGGTTCAGTACTTAAGGAAAGCTCCCAGAGAAGTTATGCATATTTAATTACTTGGAACAAGTGTCAGTGAAATTAGAACAATCATTTAAGAAGGAATGGATGCATTGATCTAAATCAAGTTTTACTGCTAGTAAAACTGTGTAAGTGCTTCAAAACGACAAGATATTAGTAAATTTTTTGTTCTTTTTTTCTGTAAATAATCTGTCACATTTATTGTTTAACAGTGAAATTCTGTCTTCCTTTTTTTTCATCCAAGAGTATCTTTGCAGGTACCTCACTATTCCTTGCTTTCCAAGATGTATCCCTCCATTAAAGGCTATCTGCAATGGTTTGATGTAAAGCCAGCGGTGGTTTCTTGGCCAGAGGGACTCGATTCTTTTGGGCACTATTATTAACTTATTTTCTGTAGTGTTCCCATCTTCGTTGTAGTTTTCTCTTGAGCTGCAGCTAGCCTCAGATCTGAATTTCATATCCTACTTTTCTTGTAACTTTTCATGGGTCACTAGTTATTAAGGCATGACTTTTTCCCCATTTGAGACAATGGGAAAATTGCAGCCAATTTTTGTAGGAGCTGGCTGCGACCATCAGTGCACACAGCACTGTCAGCAGCTGAAGCAGTTTTAAGGCTACTACCTTGGTACTGCACAAACACATGTTCATAAAAATAATAGAGGAAATAATAGTACAGAGTAATATACTTCCCCTTGCTTTCTGAAATGGCAAGTGGAACAGTTCTGTGAAGGAAAAATAAACCAAACTTTTGACAAAACAGAATGAAGGAGATAGGGGGCAGTTCTATAAACTTATTGTCCATCCGTACTTTTCCAGCACATAAGCAAGTACCTAACATATATATCACTGAAGTTTAAATGCTCTTATTAGTTTTGGTTGTTTTTACAGAAAGGAAAGGATTTTGGATATTTCCCAAGAGATGCTGTGAAGGTTGAAGAAGTTTTAATTGGAGAAGAAGTTGAAGTGCTCACTAAGGTAAACTAACATCACCAGATTTTCCAATGTAGTTTACAACAACTGAAAATCTAATATCCAGTTAGAAATTCAACTGTTGATGGATATTTTATTTCAGATCATTCAAATTTGGTTTTATTATTGTTCCATTTGCATGTTGACTGTTCTCTAAAATAATTTCTGTATAATTAAAGATACAAAACCTTTCAGAATAATATAATTAATTACAGTTCTTTGTGTAAAGTTGTAACAGAAAGAATGACAATATATTTTGCTGCGCTACACGGTGATATAGCAAATTACACATTAGAACATTTTAAAAGTTAATATTATTCTTTTAGGAAACTGATTTCCTTTGTCTTCATGAAGATAAGTACACTTTTGAAAATGAAGATAACACATTATATGATCACAACAAAGAAAGTGAATATTCATTGTCTGACGCAGAACCAAAGCTGCATGAAAATGAACTCTTAAGAGACCCCATACAAAATGAAGAAAGAACTGAATCAGTTTCTGAAAACGACTCAGAGGAGTCTCACATTCAGGAGTCTGTAAACAAAAAATTAGTTAGAAAAGATGATACTGAAGAGCCACAACTGCAAAACAGTCTCCCACTAGAACCTGTTCAAACTCAGTCTAGTTGGATTTCAGGATGGTTCACCACAGAAAGTGAAAATTATGAAGAGCCCTTAAAAGTCGTTACTGAATCTTCAGAAGCAAGTAAATACCAAGGCAGAGAGGTAGCATCTGGAAATGATTTACAGGAGCCAAATGACAAGGAGGAACAAGAACCCCCCAAATCTGGTTGGTTTCAAGGTGGACTGACAAGCTTTCTGTATTTTGGTGAAGAGAATGAAGATGTTGATTTGGCATCAGAAAAAAATGATCCACAAGTCCATGATGTCTCTGGTGTGCCTGAGCATTCGAATACTGAACAGGAAACAACGGTCACTGAGGTATTGTCAGAAGAAGAAAAGAGTGAAAGCCAAGGATCTGAATCAAATTGGTTTAATTTGGGTTTAAGTGATGTTCTTAATTTTGGCCATGCTGAGGAAGCTACAATTGCTACAGAGGACCAGACAAGCAGAGAAACAACAGATCAAGCAAATAAGAATGAGGAAGAGCAGACTTTAGACCAGAAAGAATTACATATGGACAAAGAATCAAAAGAAACAGTTAAGGCAGTGACAGATGAAGAAGATAAAGAGAATTATGCACAACAAATAACAGATTCAAACAGTAACAGGCCATATCCTGGGGAGATACCAGCAAGTGCACATACTCTTAATGACACCAAAAACACCTCAAGTAGCACAGAATCATCTTTTGATACACTAACGTGTGACAAAGAGAAGCCAACTGAACCTTACAGTTCAGAAGAAGACTTGGTATCAGAAAACCAACTGCTGAAAAACACTGAAGCTGAAAAGAAAAATCAGGAGTCAGAAAGCAGTCGTGGCCTATCAGGTTGGTATACAAATATCTATAATAATTTTATTAATTATAATATGGACAAACAGGATAATCAACAGGGACATGAATCAATTGCATCAAATTTCTTCTTCTCATGACACCCTCCGAATTGTGATCCCTCAGACATAAAAAATACAGAAGTAAAGGCTGACATACCTGAAGAACAAAGCCATTGCTTCTCTTTTAGTCATTTTGCAGACATACTGAATTTTCCAAGTTCAACAGCCAAAGAAGGGCAAGTGTAGTGTTAAGGGGAACCACCAGGAACTGCAAATGGTCATCTGGGCATCAAAAAACCTCATGTGACAGTGAATTGAGTCTTAGTATGGAAACACCCGAGAAAGACAGACTAGTCAAAGGTTGTGGTGCAGAAAAAGTTCAGCATCCAAAAGCCATTTCAAAATCGAGAGTACGGTAAAAGATGAAATTCACAAATCAGAGGATAAAAATGTCCCACAGGGTTTTTATGAAAACAACATCAAGTATTTCAGTCAGGATATTTTTAATGATGAACATCATCAGAAACCTGGGGAGTCCCAAGAACTGACTCCAGACCAACCGTTTTCCCCTCACCCCTCATCCCATGGCTTCGGTTTAACAGGTACCAAAACTTCCAAGGAAACGGCCATTCGGAAGACATACGGAGTTTCAGAATGGAAGGTAAAAACTGCTAGCTGAGAAGAACTAAGCTTCCATAATAAAAAAGGCCTTGGTAAGCCTTGATAAAACACCACAGGGAAAAGAAACTGAAGGCACTTCCAATCAGAAGGTTAAACATAACATATCAGGTAACAGTAATGCAAATACCGCCAAAGAGAATGATCTTTCCTTGTCAGCTGGCAGTGCAAAGTAACAAACAGGGCAGCGGAGAAAAAAACTCCCAACAAAATCTACTGAATGAGTAGAAGATAGGACAACCCTTGATGCTCTTGCTTATAGCTTGTCAGAGAGAAGCAACAAACTGAACAAATTCCTATGAATGTGCAACACCACCAGGAAGGTGGAGGGGAACTAACACGGGAAGATTCATGTTCCCAGCATCAGCTTCTGCTACCAGAGAATGGACAGTCTGAATCTAGATCTCAGAAAGAAATATAAAAATCATCTTTGATATAGTAAAACAAAATATTAATGTGCATCCTCAGATTTAGGCCTATCAATTCAAACCACCATGACAGTGCAAGATACAAAAGTATAGAAATGGAATCTGAGTTTTGAAAGGCTTCATCAAACACTACTTCAAAAGACAAAGTAATACCAGTCTTCAGCTGAATCCATGTTCAAAGAAGTATTTGTAAAGAAAATTTATTGAGAATAACAGCAACAGTCATGTGATATTAGTCTGACCAAGTGAAAACTTTTACCCTTGGAGCTCTCTAAAACAGAAGACATTTTTAAAGAACAAAAAATAGACAGTGTCTCCTAAAGCTATCTAACTAGAAAGCCAGACTGCTATTAAAAAAAACTGGATTAATTAAATCCTGGCAACCTGGGATTGCTCATAAACCTGGCTGATAGAGTAGATGTTGAAAAAGAAGATACTGTTGTACTGAAAGGATGAATAATGCTGAACAAAAAATTGCTGCTACTAAAACTAGTTAGGAGAAGAAAAAAAGAAAGATTCTGAAAATAAGAGTCAAAATCCAGAAATACAAACAATAGCAATTATATTCTAACAAAAAGGGTTTCAGTAGTATTTTTACCAGACCATCAGAGTTCTTTGCAAATATATTTAGTAAAACTAACAATTAAGCCTGTCAAAAAAAGTCTAAGCATATATGTTTGGTCAAAAAATGCAAATGAAAATAGAAGTGACATTAGGACTAGTACACTTGAATACTGCACAGAAGAATGAGAGGAAGTTAAAAGGAAAGGGATCTGAACAATGTAAGATACTACTAAATATAAAGAAGGTGCAGAAAAAAGCAAAACCAGGCAAATATTGTATGATAAACAGATTTACCAAACCCATTTATTACATTTCAACAACTTTATTTAAATTAAAACAAGATGCTAAGCAACCCTTAGAGTATATCTGTGATGGAAGCAAACTGCTGCAGCAGCACCAGCAATTTGAAAAGATTCATCGTGAAATCACAGCTTACTCGACTAAAGATAATGCTATGTGGAGGGAACAGGTCATTGTGTCCGCACAAAAGGGGCACAATTTGGACACTGAGCATGGAAAATATACAGAAAAAAGGAATGTTCTTCTAGAGCTGCCAGAGCTTTTGTCTGCTGTAACAATTAAGTGTGCTGCCCAAACTGCAGCTAAAGTTACTAGAGTAATGTTTCACTAACAGATATTTAGCAAGAACAAAATATCCTTTGTTGGCTGAAAAAACCACAACAGATACAACACGGTCTCCTTCTGGTGATTTAAAATTAAGAAGTAGTGAGCCTAACTCATGCCAGTTAATGACTGATTTATGATATTTCGAGGATCTGATAATACAAGTTGAGTTAATATAATAGTAACAGTTTAAGAGCAAATTACTCATCTTGAATTTGGATTACTAGACTATTTGTGATGTGTATCTTTGGCCAGTACTGTCTTGAAGCATATGATTAAATTAAACAATTTATAACTTTTTTCTTCTTTGTGGGTAAGCACGGTGTGGGTTTTTTGAAAACAGTATTTTACTGGCTTCAGGCAATTTACTCCAAGTCACTAAAACTGGGGCAGCCAGGTGCCTTCAGTCATTTCTGCATGAACATGCCTGTGGTTTCTTGTATTTTGCACTGAAGCTTGATATCTTGTGGGAATTTGTTAATCTTTAATTCTACATGGCATTTTTAACTGTTCTCCCTCTAAAGTTTACCCCCCTTGTATTTGGATATAAGGAAGAGATCTACTAATCCTGACCACGGAATCTATAGACTAACTATCAAAACCAAACATACTTTTTCCTGAACACTGTTTTTTAATTACTTTACTACAATGTAAGTTTTGCTTAAAGCTCTAGCCTTCAAATTCTGGGATCATTATTTGTGTAGTGTTTCTTAAATCATAAATCTGTAGCACTTACTCTAATGTGATACCCTAGTGTTTGGCTTTAAATTGAGGAAAATAAAAATTAAAAAATTTAAATCTCTGTAGAGGTTAATATCTTATAGGAGTAAGTTGAATCCTCTAAAAATAACCATAATTTCCCTTCACAATTATGTGCAGGATTAGGCAGAAGAAAGCTACTAGAAGAAACACCAGAGAAGGAGCATGAAATGTATGTAGCTGTAGACAGTGAACATGACAGTGACCAAGATTCAAAAGCAACAGCCATTGCGTCAGTAAATTCTGAAATAAAAATGGACAGTTCAGGAGCTGACTCTGAAGTTGATGACAAAAAGTCTTTCTCTGATGCCATCCAGAACTATGTTCCAAGTAATGGTAAGTGTTAAGTTTCTTAATTTTAAGGAAAATAAATTTGCAACCTTAGAAAAAACAAAACAAAACAAAAACCAACTAAACCAGTTGGAATTATTTGAAGTTGACAATGGTAATGTAAAACCTCTTGTTTTATTCCTTATGATCAAACCAGAAGGAGGCTGGATAAATCAGATACTTCTGTGCTTGAATGCTCTTGAGATCAGAGGAACAGTAAAATCTGCATCGTCAGCAGTGATGATTATCATCAAAATGGTAAGAATTCTTTCCGTGGTATAACATTGACTTTAGTGCAAATTTAAGCCAGCTACAAGTTATGTTCTACAACGAAACTCCTAAAAAAAAAGAAAAAAAGGGAAAATAATCCTTTTAAATATACCCTCAGCAGTTCCCTGCTTCCAGTGTTATCTGATGCCAAATTGAGAACAAGAAAATGTTAGGTCAGCTGCTAATCATCTGCCTCTTTGCAGTGCAGAATCTGGTGAACTTAGGGTGTGAGGATTTGGGGTTTTGTTTTGTGGTTTTTTTCAACAGCCAGGAGACACCTGAGTGGTGTTTTTGAATTTTTGTTTGGTTTTGTTTCTTCGTGTTTGTTTTTTTTAAATGAAACTAATAGCTCCCTCTAGTTCTCAGAACAGTACTCATTAAATTTGGACCTAAAAAACTTGGGTTACGATGAGTAAAATTACCAGAATACTTCCATTGTTTTTAAAGAGTATTTTCAAAGCTTTGATTCACAAACCTTCCCCTAGTTCGTAACTGCATTAAAAATACTTTTATAAGCAAGTACATAAAATAGAAAATGGGGTTATTATTGCTGTGGGCGTGTCTTAAACGTCAAAACGTAGTGCAGAATGAAGGTGAACCTTAAGGGGCACGACTGCACAAGAAACAGTGCTGCCAGAGCAACGTGAGAAAAGGTAGATGATGCTGCACTGTCTCCTCTAAATAAAAGAGTAGTGGCAGGTAAAGTGCCATATGGTAGACTTCACTTCGGTGCTTTGGTTGAACTTTGTTTAGACTGGGTAATTGAAGTTTAAGAACCACATAAATTTACTCCTGATTTGCAGTGTACATATATAGAACACGGTTAAATTGTAGTTTAGGATGACGAAAACTGAAGGTCTTTGTCCCTCGTGACCCAGACTGGATTGCAACTCACTGATAGTTCACTGCTACGGCCAAACTCGTTCTTGTACTGTTTGATACAGCTAAAGAGAGCTTAAAAAGGCATTTCCACCTCCTACCTATTCCGGTCCCTTAGGTGCTTTGCAAGCAAGTCACTCGCCTTGCGTTGTTAAAGTTGTTAGCACACGAAAAAAAAAAAAAAAGTTAAAAAACAAAACCCTAACCAAACTAAATTAGAGTTAATCTTACTGAACGAGACGAAGAAGAGTCCTTTGCTATGTGGCATTGCACCTTCCCTCACATCTGGGCTGAGCAGCCCGGCGGGACCCCTTTTAGCACAGGCACGTGGCAGGGCTCGGGCCCGCCCAGCCCTGCGCGCCCGGGACCCACCTGCGGCCCGGCCCGGCCTCCCCGCCC
>VZTG01005916.1:165180-213820 GCA_013397845.1 Melanocharis versteri | reverse complement strand
ACGGCCGGGCTCTGGCCGGGGCTGCGCGACAGCGCCCGGCGCTACTGCGGGCTGGCCGGGGAAGGGCTGCGCTGGGTGAGCCACGGGGACACGCGGGGCTCGCCGCAGCCCCCGCGAGGGCCGGGGTCTTGCGTAGCGCTGCTGCCGAGGGGCTCGGGCAGGGGAGAAATTGAAATGAAGACTTAACTGCGCGGTAACGTGTTCTTAAGCACGGGTCACATGTAGTAAATTTGAGCTGCGTTGAGCGTGTCGTATCTTTGAGCAAATAGATCCATTTACAAACGAAATGTGTGTGTATCGAAGTGTTTGAAATGTGTTAAATCACTGGTGTGTTCAGTATGTTACTTTAGCGTGAGGTTCGTTGAACAGGTTTTTCTACCAAACGAGTTTTCTACCAGACAGTCAAGAACAACTTACTACTATTGATTCTTCCAGCAGTGAAATGTGTTGAGAACTCAAAGGAGAATTTTCCGTAGTAAATTTTCAGTACCTGAAGGGGCCTACAAAAAGGCTGGAGAGGCACTTTTTACAAGGGCACGTAGTGATAGGATAAGGGGGAATGGCTTTAAACCGTAAAAGGATCAGTTTAGGTTAGATAAGAGAGTGAAATTCTTTGCTGTGGAGGTGGTGAGGCACTGGAACAAGTTGTCCTGAGGAGCTGTGGATGCCCCATCCCTGGAAGTGTTCGAGGGCAGGCTGGATGGGACTTTGAGGAAGTAGGTCCAGTGGAAAGTATTCTTGCCAATGGCAGAGGGGTGGAAACTAGATGATCTTTTAGGTCCCTTTCAACCCAAATCATTCTAAGATTCTGTGATAATTGGTAAGCTCAGAAAGAAAAGGGTTCAGAGCTTTATCTGTTGATCTTCATATCTTTTGGAACTTGTTTTTTTTTCTTTGCTTGGTAAATCTATCATTTAAAAATCAATTGCTTCTGTTAACCATTTTCTCAGAGTTTTCAAAAAAAATAGATATACATGCCTTGGAAGTAAAGTATGTCAACATGTGATGTCTCTTTCTGTTGAAGATATTAACCTCTTTTCCTTCAGCTGAAGCTTTTCACTTTACTTTTCAGGCTGTGGCTTCACTGCCCGAAGATATGAGACCTGGCCCTGATCTGTATGGTTTCCCGTGGGAAATAGTGATTTGTGCTGGCATTGTTGGAGCCTTGACAATTCTCTTGTTCCTGTACAGAAGCTATCAATCAGTAAGTGCTGTGGTTTAACCCTGGACAGCGGCTAAGCACCACACAGCCACTCTCTCACTCCCTCTGTCACACTGGAATGAGGGAGACAATCAGAGGACTACAAGCTAGAAAACTCGTAGGTTGAGATGAAGACATTTAATAGGGAAAGCAAAAGCTGTGCATGCAACAAAGCAAAACAGGGAACTGATTCGCTGCTTCCCATGGGCAGGCAGGTGTTCAGCTGTCTCCATGAAAGCGGGTCTCCATCACATGTAGCAGTTATTTTGGAAGACAAACTCCATCACTCCAAACACCCCCCCTTCCTTCTCCTTCCCCTCAGCTTTATGTGCTGAGCATGGTGTCACATGGTGTGGGTTATCCCTCTGGCCAGTTGAGGTCAGCTGCCCTGTGTCCCCTCCCAGCTCCCTGCAGCCTCCTTGTGGGTGAGGTGGGGTGAGGAGCAGGAGAGGTCTTGACTCTTTGTGAGCACTGCTCAGCAATAACTAAAACATCCATGTGTTATCAGTGCTGTTCAGCACAAATCCAAAATATAGCCCCATACCAGCTACTGTGAAGAAAATTAACTCTATCCCAGACAAAACCAGCACAGGAAGTGTTCAAGTTACTTGCAGATGCGTAGAGTGCATTAATAGTTTGTATTGAAGTTGTTATCCTTCCTGTTCAAGATATATAATGCTTTAGAGTTTTAAAACTATTGTGATTGAATTTAGAATCCCTCTAAAAGAGAAATTGAAAAGCTTGTTTTGTCAAGATAGTAAGTATTTGGTCGTGTAGTGAGTGACTGTTGTAAGAGGAAACGCAGTGAAATTCGCTGTAGTAAGGCTTCCTTTTTTCTTTTTAATTTCTACACCAGACTTTCAAAGTCAGCCCTTAAATTCTTTTCACAGGATGCAGATGTCTTCCCTAGGATGTATGTATTGCTGTGTGTATTGATACCTCTGTGACTAGCCAGAGCAGCTCAGGTCTTTCAAGGTAATTGTAAGCCATAGCAATCCACATGGTTTCCTGTCAAGGGAGGCATTTTAAAACTGTTTGGACAGTGAGGCCTGGATTCTGTTTGTTGCAACACTGAAAGCCTTAAGCAATTTAACTGCATGCTCTTTGTGAGCACTGATCTGATGACTTTGAGAATTGCAGTACTGAAACCTTTTAATGCACAAATCAGATTATATTTTTGAGGTAATGCCTATCTTCTCTTGTGAGTAAGTAAAAATCTGAGTAATAAAAGTTGCCTACCATACTTTCTCTGCCAAGCAAATGAGGTCAGTATCTGTAATTCAGTATTCTAAATTTCTTCCCATTTTTCACGTACTCTCATACAGACAATGTGATTTTGGTAGTAGGTGTAAAGATACGCATGTTTTAAGATTGGTTGCATAGCTGTTTAGTTTTTCAGGTATGAGCAACTGCATTTTTAGGGTTTTAACATTAACTAACTTTGTCTGTAAGGGTATCTGTGTTTGTGTAAGTTAATGTAACTATGATTTGGTCATACCTTTTGTTCTCTAGAGGCATTCCTCTAGGTGATACAAAAGGCATTTGAACTGAAATCATGCAAGCAGCTAATCTGGTGCTGTTTTCCTCCTGCACGTGTCACGTAAGGCATGAGATATTCCAGAAGTTATTGATAGCTTTTTCAGTCATCCCTACTTAGCACTGCACTGACTGCTCCTTGAAGAATTGATGGTGACTTAAAGTGATGGGGTTTAGTTTTGGGGATGATAGGATAAAAGTATACTTACAACTTTCTTACCCTTTTTTCGTTATTTGGACTCTTTGGCTTTAAATGAGGAGGAAACAGGGAAGATCTGAGGGACCCATTGTTATGTTAGGCACGTGACCCAGGCCCAACCTTGAGAGAAATGCTGTGTTATAACAGTTTTATGGGTTCAACCAAGTTCTGTATCACTTCATTAGTTTTCAGATACTATGTGAGAGTAATTGATCAGACATTTTCAGTATTTATTCTCTTTTTTTTTTTCAGGTTAGAAGTCGACTTTATGTAGGTAAGCTTATTTTTCATACTTCATTTTTCATATTTCTTTGGAGTATGACTTTATTCTTTCTTTTTTCACTTTTAATTATTTGGATGATGCAACATTTGCCTGTCTTTCACTTTTTAGGAAGGGAAAAACAGCTTGCCAATAAAATTGCTGAACTAGTTGAAGAAAAATGCAAAATTCTTGAAAAACTCAGCCTCTGCAAAAAAGAGGTAACAGTCCTCATTTATTGCTTTCAGATGTGTTGTGGGAATGGATTCAATCAAGTAAAGTATTCACTTCTCTAGAAGTAAGATGTTCTAAAGCTTTTAAAGACATTCTTCGAATGCTTTTTTTCTGTCAGTGCCTTTAAGAGCAATTAAGGTGTTAGCAAGTTCTGCCTTTAACTCTTAATACAATATATTTCCCTGAACTTCGAAATGTGTTTCTTTGTTTTATGTCACTGGGGTAATCTAGTTAGGGCTAAGGCTTTCCTGATTTCCAGCAAGGTGCATTTGTGAATATTTAGGTGATGTCTATGTTTCAGACTACAGCATCACAAATTAATGCTAGTATTTAATCAATTATTTACATATATTCTGACATAAAGTAATCCCTTTACAGTTTGAAGATTTACAGTTGTCTCTGAAGGATGGTAACGTTATGAAAGAAGCAACAGACTCATCTTTTTTTGAGGTAAAAAGATAAATGGAAATTGTTATTTCTACAATATGAGGCACTGTTTTAGGAAAATGTAGCCCATATTAAAAAACACCCAAACAAACTAAATAAAAACAACAGCAAAAAAAGTCAGAAAAACCCAAAAAACTCCAGATCAGTTGTTTTAATTGGGTTACTGAAAATGACATAAAATCAAAGCATTTAAATTAAGAGAAGTCTTTTTAACAATTGCATTGAGAATGAGTGATACTAGAACAAATGGCAAATTGGAAAATATTTAAGTTTAAGAGGTAAATTGTTCCCATTTCTAGGAGGGAGGGTAGTGCATGAAGTATTTTTTCCTCACATCTGATCTAATTCAAATACTTTCTGTAGGCTACAGGTGTGCAGTTTTAAAGAAAAATTACCACTACATTGTTTATATCTCCCAAACTGAGAATATATTTGTAAGAGTTCTGGATAAGTGAATCAAATACCTAATAGGCTCTATAAAAAAAGCAAGTAGACTTATTTCATGTTGCACCTCAGATCCTGTAGAGCTAATTCTTACAGCTTTTGTTAACATGCTGGAGTCTCTAGAGTATTTGAGTGAAACATGCTTTGCTGTCATATTTAAAATATACTTGTTGTTGTCGTATGTAATTAATATCAAATATTTTATTAACTCACAAACCAACTTGATTTAGGAAATGCATGAAAAACTGAACAAGTCAAACTTGAAACTCAGCGAGGAAATAGAGAATCTAGAAAAGGAACTGGAAGAAGAAAAATCTAAGCAGTCAGAAAATGATACCTTGGTAAGAATAAATAGAATCCTGTCTTTGTTTCTATTCATTTAAAAAAAATTCTCACAGAAAAAATCTCTGCAGAGAAGACAAGCTATTTTCTTTGTGTGTTTTGAAATAAAAACTACATTTTCCATTTTGTCTTCCCTGTAATATTAGAAAAATGATAAAGGAAAATACTCAAAAGAAGAAAAGCTGGTTTTACTGATTGAGCAGTAGAATTTTCTCAGTTTGAAAATAAAAATAATTCTATTAATTGCCAGACATTTTCAGTCAAATATATGAAAGAAGCTGTATGACAACTAATAATTTTCAGGTGGCTGAAATTCAGGAGCAAGTGGAGTCTTTACAGAATGAAGAAAAATCTATCCAGTCACAAATTGATGAGGTATGTCTAACCTTTATAGTTTCTGTTTTCAAATCTTTGTAATTTCTCTATTCCCTGTGTAGTTACTGTTTTAATTTTTTTTCTATTAAGGGTGCAGAGATCATATGCTGTGTAAACCAAAAGACTTTGTAAGGCTTAGTATTTTGGTGTGGCTTGATTGAGCAACTTTTAATTTCGTATAGTGATTGGCATGTATTGCGAAGTAGTTACCTTGTCTTTTCTTCACCTTCTTACTCCTCAATGATATTGCAAAACTACAGTCAGCAAAAACTGTTGAAACTGTAGAGAAAATGTGAGAATAAAAATGTATGTAGCGCAGCCAGAAAACCTAAGACAAGTCCAGTAAGACCATCGTGACCCTACTTATATCTTCACCAATACCATTTAAACAACACGCTTTTTTATTTCACTTAGGCCAGGTCCACCATAAAAGTGTATCAGATTAATACTGAGAGACTTAAGACATCTGTTCAAGATGCAGTAGATGAAAACAGCCATCTCCAGGAAAGCGAGAAACAGGTAGGTTCTTCCTAGTTTTCCTTAGAAATACTGTGTTTTCCTATGGTACTAATAAATATGATTTCTCCAAAGAGCTCATCCTCAACAAGTTGGTTAGTATGTCTCATGTGTTTTAGTAAATGGAATGAGGAAGAGGACATGGTTTTTGGAAGAATTTTAGGTTGGACTAACTTTGTCTAAAATAATCCTGTTTTGAAAGAAATATAGTACTTATGGTTTGTGGGGAATCATGCATAGAGTTCAGTGGAGGGAGAGCATGTGCTAATGTAAGCCTAATATGAACTTTGCTGAGACCTAGAGGAAATCAGAAATACCTGAACAAGTCCGCAGCTAGGATTCTCTACAGAGGCAGAGAGAAAATTCTTCTACTTGATCTAGAAAACCAAAGAAATTGAGAAATTGCAGAGTATTCAGAAGGCAGGTAAAAAACGTGCTCTAGTACCACTGTAGATGTATTAATTGAAGGTCAGGTATGTAATAGAGAGGAACAGAAAAGACTGTTACTTCCCATATTTTAGTTGTCTGTTTTCCTCAGTGCTGTAGCCAGATCACAAAGAACACTGAACATTTTAAAATATTTAGCATATGCAATAGTTGTCCTATGCAATAGGTAGCTTTACATTGAAGCTATTTCTTTTTTCCTAACAAATAGATATTTTCTATGAACATTTAATGTTCTGTGTAATGTTGGTTTGAGGTGGTTTGTTGTGGTTTTAATGGATGTGTGCTTATTTTCGTGGCTGACTGATGGTCTCCTTGTTGTCTGAGGAATAACCTGATAGATACTTTGCAGGGGGAAGGAGTGGTGGTGGGAGTGGAAGTACAGGCCTATTGTTTTCAGCAGTTTTATAAAAAGCTGGGGAGTGCTTTAGTCCTCTCTCTGAAAACATGGTGTATGTCAAACTTAGTGGTTCAGGGGAAAAAAAAAGGGAGACTGGAAATAAAAATTTTTCTGCAGGAGGAATATTTCATTTCTGCACAACTCTGTTAGTAAAACTTGATCTTTTTCCCTAATTCTGGAAGGAGTCCATGTTTGTGATTACCAAGAAAGGAAGACAGTTTTATTAAGAGCTGTGGGTGGAGAAGCAGTGGATTTGACTGTTATCATTGTGAGATGAAGTTGCTTGAGAATTATTTTCTTTCAAGAGTCTTTTTTTTTCTAATCTCTATGTCTTCTTTGTTTTTGTGAGGAGGAAGGGTCTGGTCTCAGTGCTTTGTTTCAAATGTGACAGTATTCTTATGTAGTAAATTTTGAGAAGCAACACAGAAAGTTTTAATGGAGAGGAATTTTTTTTTCCCTGTGGTCATTTATTTGGTTCAAACAGAAATAACCCAATTATTTGTGTGTGTGACAAAAATCTTCACTTTCCTTCCTTTTTAATAAAGCAAAAAAATAGTACTTAGAGAAAGAGAATACCGAGTGCTGGTAATTACCCTGTATTTCATAGGCAATCATTTTATATAAAGGAAAAATGGGGGGAAATCAGTAAAAACAATTTCCAGGGTTTAGTTGCCATGTTCCTAGATGAAAAAAAAATTGTTTTGCATTTCTTCCAGATAAAACAACCTGGGTATAAGTAGTTCCTTGACCACATTATTTAGGATTAATTACTACCCTTTGTTGTTAACTGAGCTTTGTTGCAGTTTTTAGTAGTTTGAGAACATTTGTGCATATTGTAGTTTGCTGTGCTTTTTAGTAGATAAATAACCTAATGTCATTTATTGCTGGAACCTGATAAGTAAAGAAGAGAAAGCTTCTGCCTTACTTATTTGTCTTCTCATTTCTGAGATGCTTTCTAAGCGTGAGAGTTAGTTTACGATATCAGAATATCCATATTCTTCTTTTATTTTTCTTCCTGTTTTTTTTTAATGGAATTTCACGTATGCTCAAACGGGAACAAAGGTGTTATTTGTTCACAGAAACTAGAGTCCTTTCTTCCTCTGTCCATTTGCAAAATGGGTCATAATCTTCTGGCACATCATAGCTTAAACTTTATAAGAGATGTGCTGTTTCAGGTTTATGATGTATGAGAGAGAGGATTGGGCCTTTTAGGTTGAACAAAGGAACTGTTAATGAGCTTCTGTGCTTTGTTGGTTTCTTGGTTTGTTTGGTTTTTTCTTCAGGAACATTAGAAATATATATTGCTTTAGCTCATTGCAAATCCTTGCTGTTTCTCTTTATTGTAATTCTTACAGGTGTATAAAGTCATGTAAATTTATTTTCTCCTTGGCTTCATGAAGAAGGAATCTCTTAAAAGTCATCTTTTGATGATGACAATTAATGATGAAAATAGTTGCCTGTGTATGTCTTCTAATGCCTTACATGTCGTTTGCATGATGCTGCAAATCCATACATGGCTTTTACTGCTTGGAAAGTGCAATTGTGTGCCAAGGGGCAATGTGTGTTAATTCAATTCTAGTCACATACCTTTTGTTCTGTGCCTTCTAGTTTATCTTTGATAAGTAGCGTTCAGGCTTGCTTGTCTATTTGCATGGCAGTTCCCCTGTTTAATTACCGTTTTCTGGGGTTTTTTTTAGTAAAACTGCCTGTTATGTTCTCATTGCTCAGCCTAGTTATTCTTTTCTGTACATTTACTGCTCTTAAATTGATTGCCTGTTGTGCAATTTTAAGCAATATTTTCTGACAGACTCCTAAGACAATTTGTACTTTACCCCGTGTTGTAGTGCATGTTTTGTCCTAACAGAAATTTGCATCCGTTCAATTTTGTTCTCACAATGTGATTAGTTAATATGTTGCAGAGGTTATTTTTAATAGCTGGTGATGAAGTGTTCTAATCCCTTTACTGCTGTAAAATATTTTTGTGAAATGAGATTTTACTGGGGAATATCTGTAAAATGTAACCTTGGAACCTACCTAGCATTTTAGTTAAGCGCTGTTAATTGCAAAGATACATACTAGTAGGTGTTGATTACATACTGTGGATGCTGAAAGCTTGGTGGCAGAGAGATTTTTCACTGTCTGCCTGTGTCCGTGAGCATCTCCACTTTCTCACGGCGCTAGCTGAAAAACAGCTAGAGAGCTTTTGTAAATAATTCTTCTGGCTTGCACTTGAGAGATGTTTTGCCCCTTGTTGTTGTTACTCTGAAGGATTGTTTAGGAAATGGGTGTTTTAGGATCTAGCCAATAAGCGGGGGGGGCGGTGGTTGGCTAAAGGTCCAATGACTTTTCTATCATTCCAAGAACCTAGGGTATAAAACCCATCTGTATATAAATAAATAAAGGCATTTCTATCTTGTTCTTCCTGAGTTCGGCTGCCTCTTTTCTCCCCGGGCTGTGTCCACATTGCGACAACATACAGCTGTGACTTTCATTAACGGGGAAGCTTTTTAAAATAAAATTTTTAAATTTCTTTAAGAGGTATGGAGAGGAGGAGGAGAAATAATACAGTTTTGCAACTCACATCAATATAAATAACTGCCTAGAAGCCTCCTGTATTTCCTTACTTCTCTGACCGCTTCTAAGTTGAAAAGACACAGGCACCATTTCAGAAGTGTGTGTGCATATTGGGCTATGAGTGTTTTCCATCCGTTCTCCAGTGTATGTCACCATTACAGAAATTATCACTATTTTGTATTCATTGCTATTGTCACATCAAGGTTTTAAAACCTGAGTGCAATAAACTGAACACTTCCTATAAGTGCTTAAAAATATCCTAACAACCAATTACAGTGGTCAGCTGTTGCAGCTAAAGCAACTGGGCTATGACATAGAAGTCTTAATTTTTAACTCTTGAGGTAACTTTCTTGTAGTCTTATCTCTGTTAATTCTTACTGGTGGGTGAGAGGCTTAAATCCCGCTTATACAGACAATACACGTAACAGGCTCAGTACTATTCATCCTTGATTCTTGGTTTTGTAAACAATCACACTAATCCAGTATTTCCCTTTCTAGCTTTTACAAGAAGCTGAAGGATGGGGTGAACGCCTTAGTGAACTAAATGAACAAACGAAGATGTTGGAATCATCTAAAGCAGATGTAGAAGACGTTTTGAAAAATAAAGAGAGCCAAATCAAGGTAACTTATGACATTTAGGATTGAATCAAATTATTCAGACTGATGCTAATCATAGAGTTCCAAGAAAGCCTGGCAGCCTCTCCTTGTCTTAATATGCCTTGTGCTGTTTTGGGCTTTTGTTTGCTATCTCTGTTCTCTAATGTCATGTTTCTGGCTAAGCAGAAAAAAGGTTGCTTAGCAGCACAATGGAGCAGTCTGATAAAGACTACGAAAGAAAAACTCTTTTAATGCTGATAGAGTATTGGCTTTCTCCCGTGCCCCCCTCCCAGCCCCCCAAGTTTGGAGTGTGGAAGTTGGGTGTATATTCTTATAGTTGTGTACCTTGCATACACAAGTCCCATTAAAAGCATGCGTGCTTACAGCTATCTGAAAATTCTTCACGAGGACATGCATGTTGACCTGCAGATACATGTTTTGATAAAAAAAGTATTATCAGACATCTAGAATCTTGTATGTGGGGCTGACTTAATCTACTAAGGGAACTAAATAAAGGACAGAAATCCTAGAAAGTAATTATAATGATAACTACATTTTCATTCCTTGTATTTGTTTTATTGTTTGTGGGGTTTTTGTGTGCTTTTTCTTAGTCACTGACACAATATATACTGAATATGAAAGACTGGAGTTCAGCGATACGAGAAGATGGTGACACCGAAGACAACCACTGGGACACAGATATAAAGAGTGAAACAGAGAACGGAGAGCACTTAGGTATGGTTTGTGTAGTTTCCCTACTTAAATATTTGACAGATGTTTTAGAAATACAGAACTGACTAACTTCCAGAGAAGATGAAAGATCAGCTTTATAGAAGTCAGATTTTTAAATCTTGCCCGACGTCATTCATGTCGGACGGTTAACTGATGCTTGAACATCTCTGGAATAGCAACCTATCCTCTTGTTCAGTACTGTATGGCATATCTACTGTCACAGAGTAATGTAAAGACTCAGTGTTCAGTCTCTTGCAGAATGCCATTAGCCTGGGTGAGTATTGGGCAGTGATTCTGTGGCATTTCTAGGTGGAAATTTGCTTTTATTTCTTCTTCAAGCTCCTCCCAGCAGAGGGTCCTTAGAGCCTCGTTTCTGCTTCCTTATTCTTACAGAGGTGTTACTCGTTGCAGGCAGTGTGGTAGCACTGTCATTGAATGGATGTAGATGTGGGTCCCCTTGAACAGCAACACAGAAAAGCCCTTCCTCCTCCTTTTTCTTGCTGCAGCTTCTTTTTGTGCTGGTGCTTGTGCTACCATAGGGCACATGCTGGTGAATCTTACAGTGTGTATTCAGCATCTCACTTTTAACATGACCAGTCTGAGTCATGATTGACTGGCAAACAAAGCACTACAATATGGGCATGTCTTCTACCCACACCCCTGCTTTTTTTTGCTCCTTTATCCTCCAAGTGTGCTGTGCCTGTTGTGGTATGTTGGCATTGCTCTTGTATAAAAACAAAATAATAGCAGTGAGCTCTGTCACAAACCCTTTTTGTGCTTTTTTCATGACTTACTGTTCTATTCCTTCAACCAGATGATGAGCAAAAGCGAACTGTAAAGAAATTGATCTATGCTGCAAAGGTATGTGATTTTAAGGAACTTGTGGGTGGAAGAGGGGAAACGAGAGGGAATATATGTAATTATTCTGGTAATACCAGTATCAGAGTTCAGCAGCTTTTAATGTTTAATTAGATATTTTTGCATGCAAACAGTTTCTTAATCTGGTAATATTAAAGCGCTCTCTTTTTTTTCAATTTTGATTGTAGTTAAATGCTTGTTTGAAGACCATGGAAGCAGAAAGAGACCAAATGTATTCAAAACTGTCTGATGAAAATAAAGCTAAAGGAGAACTTACAGGTAATTAAATGTAGTTTTGCCTTTAAGATTAATAAGCTGCTGCTTTGGTAAAATGGTGTTACAGGCTGCAAATATTAATTCCAGTAAAAACTGAATTAAGTTTACATTAATAACTACTTGATTTTTAAAATTCGTGTTTTAAGTTGCTTAGCTATTTTAAATACATGTTTTTAGACGTAGAGCAATCGAAGTTGCAAATTTGGTTGTACTCTGTTGAAATATTCTGTAACTGTTAAGTTACAGAATCTTAAAATACAAGAGCAAAGTGATGTTAATAATTATATAATACCTCCTTTACATAATTTCTGGACATGAAACAGTGGAGTTTTAATCTAAATTTTAAAACCATCTATTAAAAGGGTAGCTTAACTATAGTTAGTTTGTAATGGGTAAAAGCTCAGTCCTTAAAATACAAAGTACTGCATTTAGAGAATTGAACTTAAAAACATCTTGCACTGTTTCTTTTCCTTTGTTGTGTAGGACATACTGAATTAAACCTTACAAAATGAAAACCACTCTAATTCAAATTAAAACCTGTAATTAGCTATTGCTTTCATAATCATAGCTGGCAGAGTAGCCATCACATATGAATATACTACTTTGTTATTTGGGTGGTGAAGTGCTCTGTAAGACTGTATTTTTAATTTTCTTACAGTCCTTTAAACATATTCCTTGCGCTAGTGAGTTCTCCAAATTGACTGTAGCTCTGTCCCATAAAGATATGCAAACTTACTTGAAGCTTTGTTATATTTCTTGAAAAGAAGCACAGGAATAGTAAATAGGAAAAGAAACATGACTTCGAGTTCAGTTTGGAAAGACGAAGGTAGTTTGACAAATCTGAGTTACCCATTCAGGCTATATTGAGGAAGACCTTGTGTGGGGAAATCTGCAAGAGCATATGATGGTGCTAGTTTTACTCTCGTCACATAATTACAGTAATAAGAGCCCTAAATGAAAATTTAAATTCTGAGTTACAAAACTGAGTTTTCAAAGAAGTTACATGGTTTGGAGCAAAGGCCTGATATATGTGCAGGGCTGCACTTGGTGGCACGTGGACAGTAGAGTTGCTGGTTTCTCGTTTTGTGTCATAAATTGAAATATATTAACTTTATATCTTATGTTATTAAATCAACATAGGATCAAAGGTTTTTACAGACTTTTTGTATACTAAAATATTGTCAATGTGCTATCCCAATATAATTATCTCTAAATTTGACAGAACGCATAGAAAACCTTCAAAGTCAACAAGATTCCTTGCAGTCTGAAAATGAACGTTTTGAAAGTGAAGTTCAGAAGCTTCAGCAGAAACTTAAAGTAATGACTGAGCTTTATCAAGAAAATGAAATGAAACTACACAGGTGCTGGTTCCTCTTCTTATATTAAATGCTTACTGTTTGATTTGAATGTAACTGATTTGGGGGACTGAAAATTATTGAAAGTTTGAATACTGCTTTCCAGAATTTTCTGAGTTGTGAAGACAATTTATTACACTTTCATGTACATTTGTGATTACAGTAGTTTATAGAAACTGTTTCCATGAAACAATTAATTTTAGGACTTTTCCACAAGCAAGTATAGAAACAAAGAAGTAACAGATTTTTAATCTATGAAATAAGGCAATTAAAGTAGGAAAGCTGATTATTTTTTCTTTAATTGAATTATTATATGATGTAATACATGTGTCAAAGTTGCTGAAAGAAAACCAGTCGGTGCTTTGTAAGGTATATTTTATATAGTAAAGAGAGCAAGTAATGTCAGAGGAGTGATGAGATATATATAAAACTAAACTTAAAAATTAGGCAAGTTCTTGTTGGTAAGCAACACAGAACCGCTGTGAATCAGGCTTTCCTCACCAAGAAAACCAGAATATGAAGGCTGTACTATCTGCCTCACAGTCAGGGTTTTGGTAGGGATGATGACCTAGTGATTGAAATCAGAAATATGTTTAGGACTAGAAATTAAAGTTGATTGGTCCAGGGTATGTAGTAACCTTCAGAAGTGTGTGTGTGGCAGCAGGACGCATCACTTTAGGGTATGATGGTAAAATTACAGTTTTACTAGTCAGAAATTATTTCTTCAACGAGCGGGCATAATCCTGAAGGCAGCAAGAGAATCAGCACAAGACTAGATCCTGTACTGAGCAGTATGCAGGACCTTTTTGAAGTATTACTTTCAGTAATCTGCTCTGTAGCATATATATTTGTGTAGATATTTAGCATCTTTGTAGATGCAACAAATCCTACAAATCACTATATTAACATTTTGATTTTTAAAAAAGAGCAGAGAGGGAGTGGGAAGGAACCTGTTAAAAAGAAGATGCAATAAGCCAGCAGAAACCAGACTGTGTGGATGATATTTTGAAAATACCTCACTAAAACTCAGCAAATGTACTCTGCTTATCAAAGAATTTTAGAGAAGCCAAAAAGGAGTGGGGAGAAGCTGGTGTGGTGATGTAGCAGCACAAAAAAGATTTAGGATTAATTAAGGCATCTTCTGAAAACTGGGTCTGTTCAAACAGGGGAAATGAAAAAATAGGAAATGAAGATTGAGTAGAAAAGAAATTTAAGTCATGTTCCCAAGATCCATGATTTAGACATCTTGATTGCTAAGGACTGCTGTTCAGAGGAAAATGACCAGTTTATCCAGTGCAGCAGTGGTACCCGTGTGTGTTCTGCAGAACTGCCTTGTGCGTAATCTGTGGACTGGAGTATGAGTGTTCTCTTCTGTAGTGCCCAATAAGGCATGAGGATAAAAAAAGAAGGACCAGGAAAGACTGTTTTTTGAATAACTAGTAACAATCTTTTTTTCCTCTAGAAAATTATTTTTAGAAAATAGCAGAACAAATCACGGACCATTAGTGTCATTTGGGTTTTAGTTTGTTTGATATGATTTGTGGCTGCTTTCAAAATCGTTGTCTTGAAACACAATTAACCATAGTTTTTGAATTTTGTTTAAAGGAAGTTGACAGTAGAAGAGAGGGAACGTCTACAGAAGGAAGAAAAGCTTTCTAAAGTAGATGAAAAAATTATTCATGCTGCAGAAGAACTTAACAGCTACAGGTAATTGCAGCTTTTAGTTGCTGTAATCACTTGTTCCAAAGTGAAGAAATAGCAATAGAGAATTAAAAAAAACACAGCATAAGCAAATGTATTTTCTTCCAGTTTCTTTGTGGGGTGTATGTGTTAGATGCTAGTTTGTGTGTGATAATACAGACTAAGAGTGGTTTTACTTTGTGAAAACATTTGGGTGTTGAAGATTATGGCAACTACTCTTCCATTAGAATGCTAATTGTACTGATACATTAGCTTTAATGGTGTGGTAGAAGTGGGTCTCTAATCTAGTTCCCCTTACTGAACAAAACTAATAATACGAAGTTAAGAGAATGTCGTGAAATAAATGGAATGTTCAGTTTTCCTTCTGAGGTAACATTTATGCTGTATAGTTATGGTATTCTATTTCTGTATCTCAAAGCTTGTTAGATAGTCCTGTTGCTTAGAAATTCTTTACTAAAATATTGCCATGGGGGAATATTTGCTGTAGCTGTTTTTCAACTGCTTTGCTCTGGTTTTTATTACACCAGCTGTGTATCTCTGGGTTTTTTCTGCATTTTCTCTAACTGTGGCATAATTTTTCAATATGTAATGTATATTTGCCATTTTACTTCAGTGTTTATGGGAGTATTAGGCCTAACTGCACACTAGTGATCAATGCTTCCTGAAGAGTTACTTAGATTAATTCTTTGTTGCGGACATTCTTCAGTATTCATACAGGAAGACAGAATTCACTCTTCCTGATTTATTCAGAACATGGATTTTGTAGGCATCTTGATTTTAAAGAGTATAAATTGAGTATAACCAAGCAATGTCTGTGTCTTTGGCCCACCTGCTGAGAGGGTGTAGAACCTGGAGAGGCTGCGCACAGGGCAGCTGGCAGCAAAGGTGGCATCATACATGTGTGTGGTCTTGAAGTTGCTTCTGTGCAGGTGACTGTCCCTCAGGACTGACTGGTAGCCTGTGACAGTGTGGTGCTCCAGCCACATCAGTTCCTGTGCTGAGCTGGGTGAGGCTGGCTGGTAGGGCATGTGAGGAAGGATAGCCTTTATGTTGGAAACATCACAGACCACTGAAAAGTTGGGGGGTGTTGGGTTTTGGGTTCTGTTCTCTTGTCTACATCCCTGTTTGCAGTAATGTAAGGCCTAGAATTTCCACTGTTAGTATAATTTTTATGTATCCCATGGGCCTAAGTGACAATACTGTCTTTTGGATAAAAAAAAAATCTTAATTACACATGGCTACCATTGAGTTTATGGTACTCAAAACTTAACTGCGTGTTTTATTACAATATCATAAATCCTCATTTTGTTACAGAGAGCGAGCAAAGGATCTTGAAGAAGAGCTGGAGAGAACCATTCGTTCTTATGAGAATCAGGTATTTTGGGCTTTGTGACAGCATCTATGCCAGTAGGAGGGATGTTACTGCAGCTGCTGTTAGCTTGTGAACTGTATTTGGCTTGGCTTTGTTGGGTGTCTAATTTTGCCTCCCCCTCCCTCTTAATGTCGTCTGGTTTTGACTGACACGATTTCATAGCAGAGTTCACCAGATAACTTTATTGAAAAGTTGAATTTTCAGTTTAGGTGTCTCATTATAAATTACTCACACACACAAAATTTATAAAAAAGAGTGTATCATAATAAATTTTGGGTTTCAGGTGAATAATGAATCTCTCTTTCACAGATCACTTCACATGAGAAAAAAGCTCATGATAATTGGGTGAGTTCCAAATACTGAATTTTCTGAGTTTTGTGTGTCTCTATTTTTCATTATTTGAAAAGTTTGCTTTATCACTTTTTGTTTCTTACTAAAAACAGATCATCAAAATTATCTTTAACCTTTCACTTTTAAACATATGGATTTCTTGCAGAAATACAAAAAGTGTGTTAAAAATACTTCTATTATATGAAATAGTTGGAAAAATAAAGCTGGATACTTACGAACACAGTAGAATGATAATTGTATATCATTTGTTATAGCAATAAATCTGCTGGAACAACATGAGACCATGTAACAAATGTGTGACATTTTGCTAATAGCGAAAGCTTTTGGCCTTGTTTCAATGCCATTGTGATATTTTCTTTGGGTGTACTTCACTTCTTTTATCTACAAGATACTACGTCCTGTGAGAACAGTATGTTCCATTGACAGCTTCCTAAGAGTGTTTCTACAAAATCCATTTTTGCCTTTTTTTCCAAATGGGAAAATTTAAAATATCTCCTGACTAATACATTCTTCACTTTCACAGAATGTCTGAGAGAAAATCCTGCTAAAAGCTATGGTGCTTTGTGGTCATAACTCCAGAGATTTTATCTGTCTGATTTTAAAATAAAACTTTCTTACATAGAATTTGAGACTTTAAATCTTCTGTAGGTGCTTCAAAGCAGCATTAACCAGAGAATTTAATTTCTGAAATTTTAAGAACTTGCAGGAAAGCCTTATCACTCCGCAAAAATTTGGGTTGTAGAGCTGCTAATGTCATTTGCTGACATACGTGAGGCTCCATACTCGAGTCATATCTTGTGAAAATGCAATCTATACACTTCACATAGAATGTCTTGGGTCTAGAAACTGTCACATTAATGAAGCATTTACTCAATAAACAGCTATATCTAAGCATCTGATTTTTGTCCTTCCCCAAAGCTGACAGCCCGAGCAGCTGAAAGACACCTCAATGATATAAAAAAAGAAAATGCACATAACAGACAAAAGTAAGTGCAGTCCTTACCTATTCCTAAAGAAATGTAATTTGGCGTATTTTGGATTTAGGCACTTTGATGTTTTCTGTTAATGTATTGTGGCCCAAACAGGGCAGAGAGATCAGTGTTCAATTCGAGTTCTGAAAGAAAGGGAGTCACTTGAGCTTTTCTGTAATTACGACATGCGAGAAAGTAAGAACTTAGGAACTATGTGAAATATTGAAATACTTCAGGAAAGAAGCAGAATGTTGTACTAGAACACAGATGTTGGGGGGGTATTGTTTGTTTGTTTGTTTGTTTGTTTGAACTATGTATCAACCAGGTGTCATGGTTACCATATGATTTTACAGCTTGTCTCAGAAGTTAATGCTGAACTAGCAGATCGAGTGGTGGTAGTTGAGAGGAACTTTCAGGTGTGAGGTTAATTAAAACTTGGAGTGCAGTTAGAGTGATGTCATACTAGGAGTGTGACATCCTAAAATGCAACTTCAGCTTCTGAACTACAGTTTAAACACAGCAGCATAGAGAAATACTTTCTGGCATTTTCAAGTTCAGAGTACTGTGACATCCTTTGTCTTATTTATTTAGGGAATAAAATACCTTGCTTCATTAAAACCAGTTAGGTAGAAAGCCTGGCAGTAAACTGTGTAGTCTGGTAAAACTTTTGCATTTCTTGGTCACTTATTACTTATTTGTTGTCTCTTTGCAGATTAACTGAAACAGAATTTAAACTTGAACTTTTAGAAAAAGATCCTTATGCTCTTGATGTCCCAATGAGACCATTTGGCAGAGGTACAGTATTGAATTGTAAAATAGAGCCTAATTCTTTTGGTTTATGGTTTTGTTTCCCAAGACCACACATATGTAATTGTTTGAAAACTATCTTGGCCATGTGTATGTACAAATACCAGTCATTTAAAAAAAATAATTGGGTCATAGGTGACTCTGGGTCACATCAAGTATTTTGTTGAAGCTAAGAGCATTTGTAGTATTGATGAGAGTAGACTGGGAATATGTTACACATGGTAATTAGAGCACAATTTTCATTTCAGTTACACAGTTTAGTTTTTAACTTCACCTGAGAAGTTACTTATACAGTTTGCTAAACTAAGTATTGTGAATTTGAGTATTTTGTTTTAACTGTTCCAGAGCATTCCCCATATGGACCCTCACCAATGGGCCGGCCTTCATCTGAAACAAGAGCTTTTCTTTCCCCTCCAACTTTATTGGAGGGTCCTTTAAGGCTTTCACCTATGCTTCCAGGTGGAGGAGGAGGAAGAGGTACAATTCTTAAACTTGAAAATTTATCTATTCTGGATTTCTCTCTCCTCTCCTATAAACCTGTCACACCTTTTCCTCTTGTTGGTGACAAAAAGTATTGAAACAACCAATTTAACATAAACAGTTAATTGGACAAACTCTTCCTGTTTTTCAGCTTGCTTCTGAAGCTGTTTAATGTGTAACAGTACAATTGAAAGTCTAGTTGTTACTGGTAGGTTGGTCAGTGGATTCACTTCAGAAGCATAAATTAAGAAAAGTGAAAAGGCAGACTTACAGGTTGTTTTATTTCTTGGACAGGTGGGGTTCTGCTGAAATAAACACAGTTTTAAAGTAAAATAGAGTCAATTAGTTTTCTGAAGAAAGAATACTGTCCCTTCCATCTCATTGGTCTGCAGTCAGTGAGAGAATGTTGTCAGAAACATGAGGGAGTTTTACTGGGGGTTGTGATACTAGAAAGTTACTGGTTCAGTAAATTGTTTCCCTTCCCTTTGTTCTAAATTTGAAGCAGCTGTCATACATGAAGTGTTTCTTCCCTACTGATAGAAGGGACCAGGAAGATTTTGTGTAAGGAGTACAGTTCAGAGATTCAGGAGTAGGTGAAAGTAAGCTGGTGTGGCATGGGTTGTAAAGGAAGAAAAATACCCTCTGTTCATATTTTTTATGTTGATGGAAGCAGTGTTGGTAAATGCCAGAGTGTAGTTCAGCATTTGTTACAGGTAATAAAGAAGCTACTGTTTATTTTTACCATTACACCCATTGAAGTCTGTACTTAGTGGGAAATACGTCCAAATGGCTCTTCTGTAAGGATTTCAGTAAGTGCAGTTATAGTACTTATCTCACAGTGCACAAGACACACAATGGCTTCAAGTTTTAGGTTGAATTTTAGCATGGAGAATTAGAGAATGATAGCAGAATTCAGTATTTCTGTAATTTTTCAGTCTGTTTTAAAGGAAGCTTGCGATCTAAAATCACTCATTCTAACAGTTTTTATTGCGCTTGGTTATGTGTTGACCTGGCCTTAGGGTTTTTTCCTTTATTTGTTTGTTTGGTTTGGGTTTTTTTAGTTTGTTTTTTACTTCTTGAGTAAAGAATGAAAAAGAACCAGAAAAGTGTTGAATGCAGATGGGTGTTTTATAATACCAGTATTAACTCTCAGCATGCTAATTGTTAGTTGGATTAGCAGCAAGTTTTCATCACGGAGAAGATTATTTATCATGAGGTTACTGGTTTCTGGAAGCATTGCAGATCCTCTGTGTTGTGCTGTTATTGGACTGAGACCTTTTCATTGCACACCTTTGGACACCTCCCGTAGACATAACTGGTCATCAGCACACAGCTGGAGAGTCCCGTGGAGCCGCACACCTCTTGTGTCCTGACAGTGTTGGCATTCCATGATTTGTTTCACGATTTGCAGGCTGAATGAGGAAAGCCATAGCAGAGGATTGGAAATACAAGGGTGAATAACTACCCGATTTCTTCAATTAGGATCCAGAGGACCGACTGCCATGTATGAAGCAGGTAGTGAAAGAGGAGAGCTGAATTCTGATAGATTACCTGATCCCCACAGACCACCATCAGATACTGGATCCCTGTCTCCTCCTTGGGAAAGAGAGCGCAGGATAATTCTGCCTCCGCCAGGTATAAAACTCTGCTTAGCTACTGTATCCATGGAAGAGGGGAGTTACTGACTTGCAGTGTATATATTTAAGTATTTTGGGTTTAAAAATATTAAATGTTTTCTTGGACCTGCACGTGCAACTGAACTGGGCTTTTTTAATAGTAGTTTTTTTCCTCTTCTCGAATAGTGTGGTTCATCTGCACTTCTCTGCTGTCTTTTAAATATTGGTATTACCAAGGGACAATCAACTGTTTGGTTTCATAATTTTACTGGGAGTTTGTTTAGTGTATCAAAAGACCTGTCTGGGCTGGCTAGTTAATAAGAGATCTGAGAAGTAAAAAGTTTTAATTTATTTAAATAAAAACTAGGTAATGTTGAAAAATACTGTTTTTCAAGAAAACCCCATTTATATTAATAGTACAGGAGTACCATGGTACATTCATCTTGTCTGACATGTTTTCCTGTTGATACTGTGTCTTCAATGATTAACAGCAGCAAAATCAGTCTTCACTCACTTCTTCAGCTAAACATCTGTATTGCACATTACCACTCAGGGAAGGCAGAGATGAGTTAAAGAGGATTCTGCTGATATTTCTCAAGTAAAAACTTGGGAGGATTGACAACCTTCCCAGATACCTGTAATAAAGAGAAAAAAGTGCTCCAAGTTTAGAAAAAACAAAAATTTAGGTAACGTACACCTATTAAGGTACCTCAGTTATTACTGCAGCAAGCAATACACATCTATGTGAAAGGCTGGTGTTAGAACTCAAGGTCCTCTCACAGGGTGCAGCTTCTCATTTGGCAGGTCTGGTCTGTTGACAGGATACTGCAGAGAGGTAGTCTGGTTTCCTAGGCCGTTCCTTCTTGTTCTTAGCCCACCTTTGTCCTTGGATCTCACTGATACAGGTTGTCTTGTAGCTGCATGATGGATTGCTAGATCTGCTGCCAGCAAGTTGGTGGAAACATATTACAGCACTATGAAACATAATAGAAAACAGCATTCTTATCTATGAATGGTTTAAAACACATAGTACCTTATTTTGTCTATTTTCTTTGCTAGGCTGAACCTTTGTTTCAAGGCCCCACTGTTTATAACTTAGGCAATCATAACTTTTAAAAATCTGCTGTGTGTTAAACCGAAAATCAATGAACTTTCTCTTTTGCAGCTCTTTAGAAACATAAGCTATTGGATATACTTGGTGGGATTTCTCTGTTCGGGTTATTTAAGATGTTTGCTCACCCTGATTAATAGACATTTTGTTTATTTACATGAGTGTAAGATATCCAGAGAATCTTTCTGCTCTAAAATTGTGTGGAATGGGAGAAATAAATCTTCACAGATCTGTTTTTTGTGATTTCTTCAATGTTAGGTGAGCCTTACGCTGATCCAATTCTTTCTGCTCGAAGACAAGAAAGGTTTTTCCCTAATCCTCCAAATACTGGAAGACTTTCTGGACCAGCAGAACTACGAACTTACAATGTGCAGTCTTTTGATAAAACAGGTGGGAATTGCTTCCATGATACTCTAAAATGGAAAATCCCAGTGTGAGCTGACTGTGCACAGTGAGCCGTGGCAAGCGGACAGGTTTTTAGCTACCCCAGACCTGAAGTTGTGTAAGAAACATCTTAACACCTGCTGGCCTTGTTGCAGCCATTCCCTATTGGAGCAATAGCTCTCCCTGCTGTCGGGTGGGCAGGATTCCGTGAGTGGCAGTCATGAGGTATTTTTTTGGTCTACCTTCACTGTTCTATATGTTAACCACTCGTAAGTGGTTGAGAGTCTGTTTTGGTCCCTGCCATGAGGCTCATCACAGCATTAAAACATCACAAAGCCGCACTTGCATTTCCATGCCACATTTAGTAAAGTTAGAAAGGGTTAGACTCACAAAGAGTAAGACAGAAACAGCCAAACGTCTGAGTGTCCACTGGCTTGGTGCACAGAGGTAGAAGGTCCTGAGGCCTCTTCCTTCAAACTGTTGACCATACTGGCAACTTTCTGTAGTTCACAGTGCAGTTGCCCCCAGTTTAATCACACCTTTCACTGACCCACTAGTTTTGAATTGGCCAATCATGTACATTTTAGTTTGTGATGCTTGGCAACTGCCACAAGCTCATAGGCAAAGTTCTGGTCAATGAGACCTTATCACTGACAGCTTAAGAGTTTAATACTTACTAAGCATTTTTCATCTTTATGTAATGCCCTGGTAAGTCACATGTGTCTGGTTCATCAGCGGGGCAAAGCCATTAAACTCCCAAGAGAAACTTCACCACCCAGGACTCAGTTACTGACAGGATTAGTAGGAAGTTACCATCTCCCTTTCACTGTTTCTGGAGACAGGAGAGAGAATGTTTGCTACTCGGTGTCACAGTGTGAGAGCTGGGAATGCTGAATTTAGTTTCAGGTTGAAGGTTCAGGTTTCAAAGTGAATTGTTTGGTACTGGAAGACAGTTCTGTCCTTGTACAGCTGCTGACCTTCCCTCTTTCCCAAGCCTTCTGTCTGTTTCACTTCTGCTTTCTCTCACTTCTGCTTTCTAATACTTGGTGTTCCACGGAGGTCTTTTCATCTGGCGCCTGGCTGCTGACTGAAGGACAGGAGAGGTGCATTGTCTGTGCACTTACTTACTGCATCCTTTTTTACCCCTTTCATCAGTCACTGCCAAGCAACAATTAATTTACTTTTTTTAAACATTGTATTCAGTTCTTGGGCAATTCAAAACCGCCGTAATGGGAACAGGGTTAAACAGCATTTTGGATAACTTTGTTGCAAGCATTTAGCAGGTCATTAAGCATGTGTGAATGTTGCTTTTTAGAGACACATAATTTTCACTAGACTTGGGCGAGTATTTGTAAAAAAAAACCAAAAACCGAAAAACCCCCCCTTCAATTAAAAAACCAACCAACCAACCAAAAACCAGCCCTTCAGAACAGCAGAGTGTCTCACAGTATTGAAATCAAGGCTCCCACTCGTTAGAGTGAACAAGTTACACTTCTTAGGAAGATGATCAAAATGTTATTTAAAGTGAACAAGGTAATATGGACTTCCCTAAGCTGGGGTGGCACAATATAAAAACTTTTCACTTGAGGAGGTACCTGGAGCAGGAAACTTCTTGTCAGAAAGAAGAGTTAAAGGTTGACAGAGTTTGTGAGCAACTTCACAAGGACCTAAAATGGAAAGTGTTATGCAACCTAAATATCAAGGCATGAATATTCTCTGTGACATATGAGTTGAAATGTTTTAGATTAAGTAACAACATCATCAGCAAGGCAGGGCCTGCTTGAAATTGCAAGTAATTTAGAGTTTTTGAAAAGACCTCTCCATTCATTGAGAAAAAAGCTTTGTTTGCTTTCAAGGAGTACAAATACAATATGCACATAAAAATTCTGTCGCTAGTAAGAAGTCTTGTTTTGGTTTGTTGTTTTTTAGTGTAATCATCTCTACTCAAGCTGAAGCATAAGAAAGCAATATTTTTCAAATCCCAGGTTTGAGGGGTTGTTTGTTTGTTTAAAGAAAGTGTATTTTATGTATATATTTAGTATATTTATATCCTGTCAGATTCTACTCTCTGACAATTCCCTTTAATAATTTTCCCCAGTTATTATTGAAAATACTTGTTCCCAGCAAAGTTTAAAAGTAAAAACACTGAAGTTTCTATTTATCTCTTTATTTATAAAGTAAATAAGGCAAATGAGAGGATTATTATTGTTGTTGTTATTACTATTATTATTATTATTAGTTCTTCTGACTGCTCGTCCAAAACTGATGTAGTTCTAGAAGTCTCCTTGGTATTTGTCAGCGAAGGAGGGAATTGGTTTTTGTCATACTTGAATAGGATTGATGTCAAGCTCTGTGCCAAGAGCATATCATAGCACTGCCATTCCCAGTGTGGGGCTTACTGAAGAAATAAACTATTAGTCAAAGGAGAGGGGAAAATGGAACTGCTGCTTGCTGTTGGTTTTGTGGCCAATCTATCCTGATTTCAGAAAAAAATACTGAAATCGGTGGAGAGAAAGAGGTCAGCACTGAATAACTTTTTAAACTTTTGCATACAGATGGACAGACATCTTCAGAACATAGTCCACGAACAGAGCCAAGTGGAGATGGGATGAAGGATCACTCTAACCTTAGCGTAAGTAGCTAAAGAGAAGCTTGATTTAAAGAAGCTTTTATTTTCTGCATAAAACATATAAACATTTGTCTGTAGTCCATTGGTAATATTGCATTGCACTCTGCAGTGCAAATTTTAAAATTATATGTATACTTTATCACAACACTTACTGTCTTGTGAATTACTTTTGATTTATTACTAATATAATCCCTGTTGAAAATTAATTATATCCCAAAAGGTGAAACTATGGTCAAGCAGATGGTCAGTGCACATAGATAGCCTTGCTCAGGATTATGCTGCAGCTAAGGCAGAGTTGGTGTCACACCTACATGAAGGTGGGCCTGATGGGACTGGAGATGTTCCCTTTCCCTCCGCTAACTTCCCTGGTTTCTGTGTGTTGCAGAATTCGCTCCCTGATCAGTCGCTGGCACCTGAAAGTGAAGCTGTCAGTTCAGGGTTTGCACCCCCACCTTTCCCTCCAGTCAGACCTCCACTGATGCCTGTGGATCCTAGAGCACCACCAGTACCTTTCATAAGACGAGGACCTCCTTTTCCTCCCCCTCCTCCTGCTGGCATGTACGGGCCACGGGAATGCTTTCCAGTACGAGACTTCGGGCCCCCGCGCCCTCCGCTGCCAAGTACGTGGCTTTTGCCAGCATTTGTTTCAAGCTGATGAACACAAGTGCTTTGTGCAGGTAGTGAGTTACCACAGTGGGTGCACGTGTACATATTTGCACACAGTGCTTCTTAATTCAGCCAACAGGGAATGTCTTTTCTGATTAAGGTTCATTGTGTTGTACACTTCCTTTTTCACAACAGCTCATCTTAATATTTTTATGAATACTAGCTTTGGCTGGAAAATACACCTACGTGTACTGTTTCAGATTCTTTTTGGGGGGGGTAGGAAAGCAAGTTGGTGGTTACCTTAATCTTTTTCTTCCTATGGAGTTGCATCTTACATAAATCTTAAAAGTTTCATCCTTTGGCTCTGAGGTGTGCTACAACTGTTTTCCCTTCGAGTTTGCGTGACTGGAGCAAGATGTAAGTATCAGACTGCAGGGCTTCTTTCTGACTGCTGCTGTTCTCTGAGTATGTGTGAAGAACTAAGCCATTTGTCTGCCAAAATACCTGTAAGGTGTGGCAGGTTAAGGGTTGCTGTGGCAGACTGAAGGGGATGTTGGCAGCAGCAGCCCAGGAGCTGGCAGTGGCTGGCTGCTGCTTCGAGGCTGTTGCAGGTAACTACTGAGAAAAGGAGGGGTGGTTTTGCCCTCCTCCTTCCTGGCATCTCTGTCTGTTTGGCTCCTGACATGTGACTTCTAGTTAGATAGGCCTAGCTGAGCAGTAAGACAGCAAGAGGAGCAGGTGTACATGTTTACTGTTGTGATTGATACTGACTGGATTACTCTGATTCTCTCACAGTAAGAAATCCATTTCCAATGAGACCTTATCCTCACTATCCACCTCAACGACCTGGATTTTTGCCTCCACCACCTCCTCCTGAAAATAGAGTTGAACCATCTCAGTCAAATCCATCAGCTGTAGAACAACCAGAACCACAGCAGGAGACTTGACAGTCATTTGGGGAATGTCCTGAACCAGTTTTGTGCTCTCCTACTGGCATTTTTCCTTATGTTAAGTAACCATTGTTACTTAGGTCTATACAAACTACTTTGCTCAAATTGAAGCTTAATAGAGAAAATTCTCAGGATAGTATTTTGTAAATAAAGAATTAAATAACTATGAATATTGTGAATAAGTGATTTCCACTGTACAATAGTCATTTTAAATTAAGTATTTCTAACTTGACTAGTCTCTTCAGAGGTGTATAAAATTAAATCATGTGAACCTTATTGTAAAAGCCCAGCTGCTTTGTCCTGGCTGAGCTGTACAGGGAGTCTCTGTGCATGCCAAAAGTGATGCTTGCTGCTTTATGAATAGGATGTGAAAACAAATGGCAACAGTTAATAAAAATCTACAGAAAATGAAAGCAATGTCACTGGTATAATAGAAGTAGGTGAGGATGAATGACCATGATTCTCTACTCGAGTCCCCTCTGTGAATGGCCTGGTAGGTGATCTTTCAGCTCTCAAGCTCTACAATGTGGCAGTTCTCCTGCCACGACACTGAGGGGGACGAGGCAGCAGAAAAGCTGAGCAACTCTCCCATCACTTTCAAAAGCTGGAGTGGAGTAGCGTTTATTGAAGATGCATACAGGGGGTTTTTATGACCTGGGAGGAAGGAGTCAGAGCTAGGAGATGCTCCAGCACAGCCTAGCCCTTGCCTTTGAAGACGTATGGCTGCAGCAGCCTAATAGGAGGGGTGGCTTTTTACTGTTTCAACATGAATTCAGTTTATTAGGCTTCAGATTTTAACCACCAGCATTTACAAAAGGCTGGGCAGGACAAAAGCAGAATTAAAAAGTACAAGAAGGAAGTGGCAAGCTGCAGCATTAGTAAGCTTGTGTCTGTAAGAGTGGTTGGTGCGGTACCTCGTTCACCTCTTCAGGCGAGGGTCCGTGGCAGCAGTGGCTGTCCCAGCAGGCACAGCGCAGCCCCTGCAGCCAGGGCAGGGCTGGCCAGGGCCAGGCTGGCTCGGGACAGAGCCAAGCTCCACTTTTACTAACGACTCTACAATCTAAAGACTTCTGCTAGGAGCTGGTGGCTGTTCTGACAGTTTGGCTTCAACTTGAAAACCATGTAAGGACTCAGTGCAATCATTTGGTAAGGGACCCTTTAAGAGAAAGAAGCAAACTGGTTTTCGCAAGCCCGGACTCAGCAGCAGTTCAACCACCCGGCCCCATTCTCTGCATGCACGCACACATAACACACAGTTTCAGGCTTTAATGTAAATGCAGCCACCACACCCCATAATTAGAAGTTACCAAAAAAACCTCCAGCCCACTTTTTTTTTGTAATTGCTTAGATTGAGTCTGCCAAGGGAGCATTTTCTCTTGTAGCTCAATACTTCTGCTCTTGCCATTATTCTCACATTGGCTTTTTCCAGCTGTAGAAGTCTTCCATGGCTTATTCCTACTATTTCTTTATCCTCTCTGCTTCTAGTTTAGCCCTCAAAGCATTTAGATAAGCCTTTGTACTCCAGCAGTTCGATGACAGATTCTGACAAGAGACATTTATTCTAAAGCATCATCCATGTTAAATTAACCATGTAGTTTAATGTGGCTATTGCATCACTTTTAGCCAATTAGGTGATGGCTATGAGTTTGCCTGAGAGGCTTCACAAGGATTCTCAAATGAATTACCGGGTTTTACCCTTACCTTTGTCATCAGCCCGAGGAACAACCAGAACAGCCTTGCCCCTGCACAGATAACCAGGGGATAGCACAGAAATCCTGAACTGATAACACTGCCATAAAAAGCTTTTTCATTCCTTGCCCAACTCACCTGAGAGGCTGCAAAAACTATTTATGAATGTATCTATGTTTTCTGGGCAAACACAGTATTTCTCCCTGTGGGTTAAATATTTGTTCTAAGTTAACTCTGAAAAATTCTTCCTATGCCCACACTGGTACCAAAAGCTGCAGGCAAAACAAAGGATAGCTGGGCTAGGATAATGAAGGAAAAGCATGGATTGGATCATCCTGCAGAGAGAATGGCATCATTTGAGACTTTTTTCCCCCCTCCCCTGTATTAGTCCAAAATTTTGTTTGCAAATTTGGAAACAAGCTCAGGTTTATGCAATAGGAAACAGGTAGATGGTAACCTGTAAAATGTAGAAAGGTCACACTAAAGTGTATATGGGAAAGTCCCTGTTCCACCCACCCCCAAAAGAATAAGCAACCCAGTTTTGACAGATGAAGTCTTGTGTTCCAAGCTCCTGCAGCCAAACCTAGAATGCAAAAGACTAACTTGACGTTGCCATCTCTTCAGGGAATACAAAGAAACAACAAAAGTAAAATTCCTTTTGGGATTATGCAAGTTCAAAGTAATTTCACAATAGTTTGTAAGGTCCCACTCCAAATGCAAGAGAATATTAAGAGCATCTTAATTTCCTAACAATTACAGATCACTTCAGCTTGAATCCTTTCATCCTGGTATCACTAAGATTACTGCTGAAAATACAGGCAGACAACAAACCCCACTTTTATCTATTCCTAAGACAGGAGAAAAATCAGAGGTCCGTTTCTCCAGCACTGCTCAAGGTATGGCTTTCACCACACACTCCTGCTTTACTGGACTCCCTATAATTTCCAAGATAGAAAGATTCTAGCCATCTGTTTTAAGCACATTGACTTCTTCCCTGACCACAAGCCAAACCCAGTGAGTAGACTTTGGGATGTGTGAAAAAAAATCAGATCTGGAGCACTCGAACAATGGACAGCTACTGCTAAGAGCCAGCTCTGGCTGCAACTGCAGCAAAGGAAAGGGCTGCACATCTCTCTACTGTAGTCAAGTGGGCTGCTTCTCCTGCTCATCTTATCTTTCAAGATTAAGTTAATTAAAACAAAGCAGAAAATAGGTTAGACCAAACAGATTAAGAACACGTTTACATAAAAGAAAGGCAAACAGGTTAGTTCCCAACTCCATTTAGTAAGGCAGTTACCCATAAAATGCAGTAGCTTGCAGAGATAAAATTACTGTTCTGCAACTGTTTAAACCAGAGGATGCTAAATTTGCTTTATTTGTTTCTGGCTTTTTCTGTGGGACTTCCTGAAATCTTGAACCCTTCACGACTAAACCTCAGAGTCAAATGCTGCTGAGCATTCACCATCAGATTTAACTGCTACATAAACCTCCCTCTTGAGGCCGAGCCCTGAAAGGCACCGAGACAAGTCCCAATATTTCACTTTACTGGAACATGAAAAGCTGTAATTGTATTTACCTTATCTTTATTACCCACGGCGTCTCTTCAGTATGTTGGCAAATGATCTCGCTTACCAAATCTGGAAGATCTAGGAAACTGCTTGAACAAGCAGTGCAATTTTCACGCTTGGCAGCAGTTTGGGCTATTGTAACACGAAGTTCAGAAGCTCGAAAGAAGTCCGTGCTTGGCACGCACACACTGACCAGCCACTCTGACAAGCCTCACAGCACAGTCAGCCACTGCAGGGCACAGCCGCTCTCCAACAGCTGACCAGACATCTGCAGTTTCCATTCAGAAGGCACAGCTGTGTACTCTGAGTACGGATAAAACGTCAAACTGAAGCATTGCAGGTATTCATAATCTATTTAATAGTGGGACACCAAAGAAGTACTACACATTTTTGTTGAGCACATTAGATTTTGATTTAAGCAATTGCAATTGATGCAGTAATTTCTCAAAAATAGTCTTCTATATTCTACAATCCACAGTTTACTGTATCAGTCTAATAGGTCATATAATGATATACTGTTTGTGCTAATTGGTCTGATCTTTAGCAAAGCATCCTTCCCATTCCTCCACCACCCCAAAAAATGTTGACAAAATTCAGCCAAATTAAAAAAAAAACCTGTGTGACTTACTTTAGATTTTTCTGCTGACCTAAACACAGTGGGAGCTACTAGTTATACACATCTTATGAACGATGTTGCATTTTAATTCTAAAAATCTTCATGCTGATAACAATAAAGTATTTTATACAGCAATCAATTTTTAATGCTTTATTCATTGATTAAAAGAATATAACATTTAACATAAACCATACAACATCAGTCATCAATTCAAACATTCAGCTGGTTTCCTTACATTTTCTGTCAGGAGTTTTTTTAAATCTGATCACATTTATAAGATAAAATCTCACCACATCTGGCATATACACACACTGTGCCAGTGGATTCACTCTACTGATGTACATATAAAATCCGCATGGTATGTGCTCACTGGAGACAAAACAGCGCACACCTGTCAAAAGGTCATTTTAATATAAGATGGTAAAACCATTTGTAAAACACATATAAACTTTTTCCATAAATAGAATCATATCTGGACATCTGTTGCATAAATTGTGTTTTCCAAAGCTTACAATATAGCAGCCAGGTCTCAGCACTGCTGGGCACCCACGTTGGCCACTTACTTTATTATTGCAGACTGTCCTTTAAACATTAAATGCACAACATTCGTACCACTTAAAACTGGGGTCAGGTGGAAGTCTCACAGAGACCACGTCTGTACCGCGGTTGCCCTGAAACAGTTACATCGGCTTCTAAAGCCTCTCAGATATAACAAGATTTTAAAACATACTTCATGGAATGTTCTTCATGCATCATAGCAGCTCATACCTGTGATAGAACAAGCTTTGTATTTGTTTCCTTTCCTTCCTTTACATTCACTATTCACAGTGAAACAGGTGCATGTTTGTTAAGAGTTCTGAGGTTGCTGACTGAGCCACAGCACAGCTGTGTACCACAGGTCGAAATTCGACCTTATATATTACAATCTAGCAGTATCTGGCTGGCCAAAAGTTGGCCTGCCCCTGCCAGCATGTGGGCACTTCTTCGTTTTTAATCTATTCTTTGGCAGCTGACACAGGCGCTGACAGAGAAAATCCAGTGACTTGGTTGTTAGGGATTTCACGACTAATGTTTGTTTGCAGGTGTAGACCTTTGTATTGAAATCTTCACTGTTATGCGTTTACCTCACCGGAGCGCACATTTCTTGCTTTTTCCTTTTAAACTTTGGCCCAAAGCTAACTTTTAAGGAAGATGACAGAACATGAGAACAAACAAGGAAGAGTTTGCAAAGAATCCAAAAGACTACAGCTCATGGAGTGAATCTGTAAGTGCAGGAACCTGAACGCTAGTGTTTCACACCGCCGCTTAGCAGCTAAGGAAAGCCGAGAATGGAGTTAAGCCATGCTGCAGAATCCGCACGTGAAATCAAGCAAGGTAAGAGTCTTACAGTGAACAGCCCTGGATAGACTTCTCGTCCCTTAAGCCTATTAAGTAGCATGCTACTGGATTAAGCACACAATGACAGCATAGAAATCCACTGGGCTATGGATATGGGTATTAAAAACAGTTGGCTCCCAAGCACAGGACTCCAATATAATAGCAAAATAATTCATTATGCAGTTACTCAATTAAAGTAAAGTTAGCCGGCAACCTCAGACAGCCTTTGGCTGTATCTTTGCAAGGTTTGGTAGACAAGTCCATTAACCGTGAAAACCCTAAACACTGCCACTTTCAGCTTCTAAACCAATACCGGACTACGTTCTTTGATCAAGAAGTAGAATACACATATATAATTCTATATAGCTAATACTGATTAAACACAGCACAAAAGGGGTTAATTCACACTACCGAAAAAACATAATAGGACCCTACTTGCATATGTAACCACAGGAATTGTAAATAAGGAGCTAAATGCCTTCACTGAAGCTTTGCATCTCTCTGTAGAAGTGACGGGTTGGCTCAGTGAAGACACTGAGCAGCTCTATGTCCATGACGGCGTGCCAAGGTCGACCCAATCCGAGAGATACTTGCTCAATGAAATTGTGTACTGGATCCACATCCTGATCAGCCAGTTCTCCTTGGTCGAATTCAATGCTTTCTTCTGTGACTTCCAGTACTTTCAGGTCAGAGCCACGAAGACGAGCAATTGCTATAAGATTATGAGCCCAGACTGTGTAACCTATGGGGAAAGAAAAACAAAGTCGCTGTGTCATTTTCCTACAAGGCATTTTCTTGCTGTAGTACTTCATACCAGACCATCTCAGTATCTCTCTCAACCTATGCTGTCATGTTCCATCTGGCAGAATTCCCCTAGGGTATGGTGGGGGCTTTCTGGTTTCAAGTAGTGAAGCCCCCATTTTACACTCTGAATAAGAAAGTATAAAAATATTTCAAATAGTTTCACCAAGTTTTTCTAGATCTTTTTCCCGCACTTGCAGAGCAGTGGACTACTGTAAGTTATATATACAATTTCAAACCTCCTGTGATCTACTCTGTAGTAAAATTAGAAAGTAAAAAATGAGTTATCAATTAAGTATATGCATAAAAGGACTGCTTTAAAACTCTGCTTATGCTAGAAAAAAAGATTTGCTTTTGTTGCTTTAGGAAGTAGACTTACTAAAAAAAAAACAGCACCACCAAACAAACAAAAAGTCAGCACGCACACAAACCAGAAGCCTCTCCAGCCTCTTCAGGTCACCTCAGTGTGTGTATGCACGTGTGGATATATATATATAAAAAATAAACTACATGTATCTTGTTATTCTGTCTGAGATAAAACATAATTACAAAGCTTCCCTCTCTTCACATTATACATTAGCATTCCTCTTTTAAAACTCCTACTCCCCAGTTACCTGTAAGCTTTCTGTGCCCTGTCTAAGGGAAATGCAGAGCTCCTCCCTATTCAGATACAAACCACAGATGCTCTGGGAACTTCCTTCTTGGGGAGCTCTGCCAAATCAGCCCTTCCATTGCAAAAGGAAAGGCTCATTTCTGCCTTGATCATCATTCTTGCAGGTGCTAAGCTTCTTGGTGAGATGCCCAAATAGATTCCAAGCAAAGCTGCAGTCTGCACAATATTTGAACTGGGAAAGCTAAACTGCTGATAAGTAAAAGCTAACTGTGGTTTGGTCTTCCAACAATGCAGTTAACATGCTCTGCATCATAATGTATCAAAATAAAATAGATAGTCAGAAAATGAAGAAAAGATGACAAAGTAATAAAGAAAATAAATTTCCTTTCTGTTTTACTTTTTCCTATTGTGTCTCTGGAAATATGTTGGTTAGGGTAGGTTTTCAAGCAAGAAGCCTGCACACAACTGTAAGGCTCATTTCTGGTATATTAACCATTAGGAATGCATGAATTCCCACAATCTTCATCTGCTGGATACTTCACCTCCAACACAACTGTCCACAGAAGATGAAGCTGTCTTAATTCAGAGAGCTTAATTCAATGTCCCTTCCTTAATAGGGACATTAAACTCAATGGAAAATTCTTCTCTGTATGATGACATTCTCCTATCAGGACATGAAGGAGCTCACAACGCCTTCCAGTTATCTTGATTGTAAAGGAACTTACCAAAGAACTCCTTGAAAGCAAGTGCAAGAATAAAGGAAAAAAAGAAAACCCTGCACATAAACCCTTTTACCATCCTGTGGTCAGGTATATGGCTTTTGCTGCAACTTTTCATGGTGAGATCTTTTATGCACTAGAACAACCATCTTATTCCCAACTTGGTCTCATTTTAAATTAACTCTCCTTTCAAAAGCTTTGCCTGAAATTTCTTTGTGACCTCCCAGCTGCCAAAAAGTCTCTGTCCTGCTAAGTATTCAGAGGCAAGAGGAAATGATCACTTTACTACTGGTATCACCGAACAACAAATTTACCATGAGCACACTGTAATTTGTTCTTCCTTGCTAGCAAAAATTTCAACTTTAGTTTTGCTCATGGACACAATAAAACTTCACCAGTATGTTTATAACACAAAGTCACAAAAATCCATGCGGAAGTACCCTTCCCTTAAGGAGGAAGAAAAAAATTTTAAAAAGGCCTCTGCTCTCACAGATGGACCATGCTTTTTATTCACAGTGCCAGACCATAACACTACAAGTATCCTACTGTCTCCATCCCATCCCAAATGGCCACACACTCTTTACATTCTTTCTTCATTCTGCAAGAATGTATTTAACATGTGCCTTCCTCTGGCTCCTGGACATGCTACCTTGGTGGAAAGATGATGACTTCCCACAAAAGACAATCTCGAGGCATTCCATATAAAGTGTCCTTAGCACATGTTTTCTCCTTCCTCTTTTGGTCAGTGACAAGTGGCAGCCAAAACTAGATGCAAATCAAAGCTTTCTCAAAAGCAAACTAATACCAGAAGAAGAAACATACACATAAACACACACACAAAAGCCTGAGAAGCACTGGAAACCGAAGAATAACCACTTTGGGAGACAGAAGAAGAAACCTGAGAACTGCAAGCGAATTATGGCACCTAGAACAAAACCACCTTCTTTTGCTGAAGAAAACTTCACAGTACAATGTGACAAGTGGAGCCAGAAAACATTATACGGTAAACCTCAGAGAATCCAAGCACGAGGCTAAGATGCTGTACTGAGGCATCATAGCATTCTGGATATTTCCTCCTAATAGTGTTCCTCCTACAGTTACTAGCCTCCAAGAATGATGCTTGCAGTACAGTACTAGAGAAGTTATGTTCACAGCTTAGAAAAGATCAGGAGGCATTTATAAGCAGCTTAGCTAGCTTCTGCTGCAAGGAGGGGGAAAAGAAGGGTAAAGAATCTGAATCCTGATGTAAGAGTGAGGTGATATTTGGCCATTCTCTCACGCAGGCAGACACAGCATCTCTCCAAAGAAAGGTGATGTAGCAACAACCATTTGCCAGACAGAAGCGTAAAGGACATTTGCTTTTCCAGTGCTCTGCACAGACTAATACCTTCTACTGACTAGACACGTGCTGATATTAAATGATACTTACACTAGCTTATGTTCAGATGTTTCACAAGCCTTTAAAGTTAGATAATATATTAGAGAACTTTTCTGTAGCAGGAGGATAATTTAAGCTAACACAATTTTTAATTTTTTTTTAGAGGTCCTCAAACATGTATCCAAATTTTAGAAGAAACTGCTAAAATCCACACCTAGACTGGTACCAGTACCAGGGTGTGGGTCATGTTAACAGTACCCAAAACCAGTCTCACCTGGAAACTATTAAGGAGAGACAGCTGAATTAATCATGCCTCCCCCACCCCCAGCAATGATTTTTCAGTAAAAGATCACAAAAAAAAAAAAAAAGAGCAAATACAGCAGGACCTTCTGAGTCCAACCGATGGAAATCTGAATGTCCACCTCCTACTGCTGAAGGTCTCCTGTTTGTACTGAACAACTGGAGATTTACTCCTCCAAGCAGTCTGAGGAAACACATTCATTCTTACGCAACACAACAGAGTCATCGCTTAACTCCTTCATGCATCAGCAAACTTGGTCTTGGTAAGCTGATTCCAGCACAAACAAAAAAGCATTATTCTGCATTATTTCAGCTTTGGGTGCCTTAAAATTTGCCAGACTGCTGTAACTTCTACCACCAAGTGCTCTACTGATGACAGAGCTGAATAAATTCTAAAAGTTATTTGCTACTATATGGCAAATAAATAGGTGGGATAAACCTAGCTGCGGTATTACTGGTGAAACCAACGCACTCAGCAAGGCAACCTCCTCCACATATTTTTCAGCCTTCATCTGCTGGCAGCCTTACCAAATTGGTAACAAATGTCTTCCTCCCAGCTTTGGAGCATTTAACTCATGTTATTTACAAACAGGAAGCAAAATCATCTAATCTTGCCAGCATATGAGCTCACAGAAAAACAGCAAATGTTTTCAGTTCACATCCACATAACCAGTCACTTAATGGAACTTGCACAGTGCAGACCACTTGTTGGATAAGCCTCCTGGAATGCTCACTTCTTAAGTTATCCTCATTTCTCTGAGGAGTTTAATAAAATCCTACATGACTTCTCAATAGTAAGATACAAGTATGTTTAAAACTCATATACAATAGACACCTTCAACAACAGCATGTATAGCAACAGCGCAGCAGCCTCTTGAATAACACGCTATTAAAACACAGTATGACTAGAAAGGCTGAAGGTTCTAAGCATTTAAAATTCACATACTATGCCCCTGCAATGTGTTACCTACCATGAACAGCTAGGAGAGACAGTCTTGTGCACCTCCAGGCTAATAAGACAAGTGGATCTTCGTTCCGGTTGTCACTGAGATCTGGGAAGGCAGACATATCTATCACATCATTCATTAGTATAAAATGAGTGAGGAACTTGTCATACTGCCTGGATATGAGGTCAACAACAGCCCCTGAAACACAAGTGACATAGCTGTCAAAGTGAATCCTCTCTAGGGGGATACTGGGCTTAAGAATCCTTAACATATCATCACTCTTGACATCAAAAGCCATTATATAGACCCGAAGATTAGTGCTGTTGCGAGTCAGCGCCTGCCAATTCTCATCTTTTGGCATATTGTCCAATGACTTGTGCATTATGGAAACACTGTGGACCAGGAGAGACAGTCGATGCAAAGGCACATGGTTGCTGTCAGCCAGGACTCTTGCCATTTCAGCTGTAAAATCACAGAAATCCAAAGCGAGCGAACGCAGATTCACAAAGCGCTCCAATTCAACCGCAGTGATAAGAGTGGTATTACCAGGGATGTGGTTGTCCAATAAGCTCAGATGTTCCATGGTGTTGGCTATGGGGTTTGATAAGGAGGACAATGATGTGGGAGTTACTATTTGCAGCATTAACCCACAAGACAGCCATTTCAATTGCCTGCTATTGCCTAATATCTCTTCAAACAGCTGTTGGATTCTGAAAGTAAACAAAACAGACAATGATCCTATTAAACATGGTTTAGTCTTACCAACTGCATACCATTCCATTTTTTTATTCAAGAATTATTCTTCCTTCATTTATAGCCTTATTCTGCAGGAAGGTGCTATTATTATAGTTCTTGTGAACTGCAACCTGACTGCAGACCTCCCAGAGCTCTTATTTTAACATCCATCTACTGCACTTAAAAGGTTAAATTGTAAACTAAAAGAAATATGTACTTTTTCTTTCAAAAATGGTGGCACACTATGAACCTTCACTTCATGTATTTTCCAGCATGTATTTAACACCCTCCCACATACATTTTAAGGTTATGCAAATAAGAAAACCTGTAATGCTTTTCAAATGAGGCTCTTGTTTTTAAAAACAGATTTTGTATTTCCTAACTTCTCTAGATTTGCAAATTTAGCATAGAAAAAAAAGTAATTTTCAATGAAAAGTGGCAGAAACTTGATTCTGAGCATAAGTTAGAATGATGTGAAATTACCTGCTTGATTTGCCCGTTAAAGGGTAAAGAACAAACATGCAAGAAGGTTCTTTAAATAATTCCAAATGTACAACTAACTGGATTTTCAAGTGCCAACAGGTTCATGTTTTACCAAAAAAACTTGGACCCAGTTACATTTCAATCTCAAATTATCAGTGCCAGATTATCATGAACTTATTCTGATGCACCCATCTCTCCTACCCCCTTTTTTTTTTAGTGAATAGATGTTCTTTACATTAAGATATTTTGTTCAAGAAGGCAACAGAAGTATTTTAAATTTTCAATATTAAATTCAAATAGTACAGTCACACTGTAAGAACTTTCTCCATCTAAGTATTTTTCCAGTCTTCATTCCAAAGCTGTAAAAAGAGTCCTCCTGCCTAAATGACAAGTGTTCTTTTAGCATATTAGACACATGTGTAGGTAAGTATTTGATCTCAAGCCCTGGTCAGCATTACAGAGAAGCAGTTGAGCCAGGCTATGACAGTCCCATAAAACATCAAGAAACAAGATTCAGTACAAAATTAGCAGAATATTTTGTTCCTCAAATCAGGTAATGGTTTTGCACAGAACACTTTTTCCTTAATTGCTATGAGGATCTGTATACTTTACACATCTAAGCAAAAAAACATTACAAAGTTGTTATTCTCATCCATGTAACTTTAATACAGATAATGTCCAGGAAAAATTAAAGGTTTAGCCCAGTATCCTGACTGACAGCAGAGAAACACTAACACCTTAAGGTGACAGAACAAGGAAAGCACATAGGAATATTCCTCAAATATCTCTCTAGTTTCCAAAACTTCGTAACTCAGTTCTGAGCAGAGGTGGCTTTATGTATTTTGCAACTCTCAGAGACTTCACCACTACAAATTCATCCAGGTTCCTCCCTTAGCCAAGTAAGCATTTAGCAACCATAACACCCAATAATAAAGAACTTTGCAGTGTGATTCCCCCTCTTCTTGCTTGCTCTGAACCCATCACATAACTCTTCTGTTGTAATGAAGTCAAAAGATCAGTCCTCGTTCATCCTCTCTCTTGGCAAATCCTTATTCATCCCCTTCCTTGCCTACATGCACTTTCTTCCTTCTTCTATGAAGGTAGTAGGTTTGCAAGGCCTGACTTCACCCAGGTGGAAAAGTTGGTGTGGTTATTGCATTTATTTTACACCTCAGTTCCCAAGGTTTTGCCTGGGATAGTCATCAGGTAAAAAGACTTCAATATCTTCAGATTTCTCCAAACATTTTATTTTAAGTCGAGGACTGGCAACTGTGACACAAATGAAACAGTTTTAAACAACAGGTAACACTCACAGACAGTGTAGTTTTTCTATTTTATTCCTAAATTCATTTAGAGTTAAGATGAACCTTATTTGATCCTGGCAATATTTGTTTCATAATTTTTATTGCCAATGCTTAAATTGAAGGCAGATTATCTCACAATCCACCAAAGAAAAAGATTCTGCCATAGCAATCTCAAATTTCTTCCAAAGACTCTTCCCTCCCCCCATACAAATCTACAAAAGGTGCTGTGATGGTTGCAGCAAGGGTAGGATTTATTTTGTAATAGCCCAGGTAATCAATCTCAATAGTGCTTTTAATGTTTTACAGAACCATTGAAGACAAATCAATTTTGAGGTGTTCAGTAGAATAGTACCATCTATACGCCTCACTGCACTAAAAATCTGTTTAAATTGTCGTTCTCATACAACTAAAACATCTGAGCTGAGAAGAATACTATCTTAGTACCTGCAAAATTTAATAAAAAGAAATATGACATAGAACTCTGCAGCTCTAGGGCAGGTTTTCTCCCCAGTGGGAATTGCAGTAAAAAACTTTTTAAAAGACAGAGAATGATTTAATGTAATCTGTACATCAACTTTTTAGTGCAAGCACCTAAGTATTTATACAAATATTTAGACATGTGCTGCTAGTCTAATTACCTGTAGGTCCTAAGAAAACTTTCTCCAGTTCTTAGCCAGTAAGAGATCAAACATGTCAACAGAGAATATTTAACAGCAATATTTTCTGTATTGTTTTTAATACCTGCTTTATAAAAGGCCAGACAGAAAGCACGATATAAGATAGAGGACATTAATTTTAACATATTTCAAATAAATTTTTTAAACACTCTAGCAGGTTTGGTTTTTTCCTCCCCTGCAAATTCTTATGCACATTCTGTTTTTCATAAACAGACTGCCTCTAACTGGAGTTCGCAAAAATAGTCTGAATTGCGTTCTAGAAAATTAGACACATGAATTCTTGGAAATTAACAGCTACATTACTACCATGTTAATTTTACTTCAACTGCCTAGCATGTACTACAACTTTTATGCTAACTTAACACAATTATTTCAAAGCTCACTTTTAAAACTGAAGTTTGAGCGTATAACAGAAAATACAAGCAGAACTCAGCACATGCCAAAAAGCAACACAGCCTACTGATGTCTCAACAAGTGCCATCAGTCCCCTTTGCTCCCTGTAGGCAGCAATTATGGGATGGTCACCACTGACCTGTAACCTACAAATTATTATGCTGAAGCAAACAATTTAAAAAATAAAAAACTCCAAAAAATGTACTTTCACAATTAATGCCCCAAATGGAGCTCTCATCCAGAGGACAGACTAAAGCCCACTAGACAGGCTGAGCTACTGCTTAAGCCCCTAAACCAGTCCTAACCAGGACTGAAGCCCATCCATGGCCCTGGACAGGAAGCAAACATATTACTAAGGTCCATATGGAGGCCATTTGTTTAATTAAGTACTATTAATCAAAATATTTTGTTTTATAACAGAGGCTAAACTGGTTCTTTTGGAAACCAAACTATCTGAACCACACGGATCAATCATGAGAAGCAGATTTCAGAAAGCCAAAATTTTAAACAACTACCCTTCATTCAACTCAAGACAAATGAACTGTTTTCACTGAGCTTCCCAACACTAAGGAAGAGAGAATTTTAGAAAATAACCAGGAACACACATGCTGTACAGAAAAGGATAAAGCATTACAAACTCATGCTGATGATTGTAAAAGTGTATTTTTGAGAACATGCCCCAAAGCCTCCTCTGCCTCAGGACAACCTTCAGCCTTAACCTGAGGAAGCATCCTAATGGTTCTGTAATAGCTGAGATTCCACCCACAGTCTGTTACACCTAGCTCAGAGCCAGACTTCAGGAAACATAACATTTTTTTCCCTGACTGCTTTAATTGAAGGAAGTTCCTGAAACAGCTAGTAAAGTTTATCACCACAAAGGTTCCAAAAATCCTCAACTACCAGTAACACTATCTCCAAAGGTTGCTTACACCTTTCACAGTTAGTTATCAGCATTCACGTTTTGCAACTTACTGATGCAAACCCCAAGTACAAAAAAACAAGGCTAAGAAGCCATAAAGATTTACTTTCCAAACTAAGTCTGCTACTAGTTCTCAGACTTCAGACAACAGAAAACACTGTCTGCTTGCTTTTAATTTAGACAAGGACTAGCAGGTCCCAAATAAGTTGTTTTATTCTGGAAAAAACCAACCAAACAACAACAAACCAACCAACCAACCAAAAAAACCTCCACCAAAACCCCCCATGCCTCCAAAAAACAAAACAAAAAACCAACCAAACAAAAAAAGCCAACACCAAAATTAACTAAACTAAAATGAGGTAGCATTTATTTGCTCATTCCAAAATGTGCAAAGGTCAATATTCATCTAAAAGACTAACATCAAGTTAGATAATGAGTTTCAAATGGTTTATGGCTCCAAAATATGAATACTTGATTGAAGAAACATTTAACCATGCGCTCAGCTGAGTAAACATCTGCTTAGATGACTCCTTTCGAGCCCCTTTGCAAAGATTTGGTTATACATTTATATTTTCACAAAGGGTATCAAATAAAGGAGCTTTTATCAAATGAGCCTTTTACCTGCACACAGCACTACAGTACATACGTTAGACAGAATCACAAATTGCTCCAAGTTCTGCATTTAAAACATAACAGATGACAGAGACACAGTATGTGACTCACAGCTGTATTTGCACTGGTTTGCAAATCCAGGTCAGGACCAAACATTCAGTTTGATGACTGCGTTCACATACATACATCGATCTGACAATATACCTATACTGGTTCTAAAAATCACTCAAAACAAAAAATAGTAAAGCTCTGGAGTGGCTGTACTTATTCCATTCCTAAGCTACTGGGCGAAAGATGTTTGAATTGACACAAATTAAAATTATGGTATTCAGGTTTTACTGTATCAAAAGTTTTAGCAGTACTGCTAAAATAGTTAAGTCAGCATCACTCCCTCTGTGGTAATTTATTCCAGAAGTCAGTAGCTGTTTATACTGTATTTAACCTTTTCCAAAGAAGAACAAATCACTATTTTGATTATAAGCACTGAAGGACTGTCCTGTAATGTAATTATGGGAAGCTAAAATACACCTCTGAACTAAACAAGCACATTGAGAGCTGCAATCTTTCAGGAATTCTGCAAATACATAACCTAGTTTTCAGATGCAATTTGAAATAAGTTGTAGCAGTTCTCTGTTTCAACAATTTTTCTGTTTCTCTCTCAGGTTTCAAGCAAACTTGAAAGAGAACATTAACACAAACATGTTTTCAACTCTTGTGAAATACAACAGATTACTCCCTTTTCTAATTTTTTTCATGTACAGAAATAGTAAGAGGTGCCGGTAACAACCTCTCATCCCTCCTCCCCTTTCGTGGCATTAACATAATATTGTTTCTAGAACACAATGAAAAGAGGAAAGAAAGGATTCTCACCCTGCTGAGAAGGGAGGAAAAAAAACCAACAAAAATACAACAGCCACAAAACCAAACGACTTCATGTCAATAGCAGGAACAAGAATTTAGATTTTCATCCTGTTAAAAAACTTAAAGCTTCGCAGTCATGTTTTTCAGGAATTTCTGTGTTCTGTTAACTATTTCTATTATTTTACTGTATTTGATAATTTACAAATATAACTTACTGCTTAATCTTCTTGCCATCAGGGTCAACCTTTCCAAGGTAGGTATTTGATATAGTTCCATGTTGCTGCAGAATGCTTATATCCCCAAAGAGACTTAACTTCTGGAGGTTCCTAGGAAAAAACAAAATGAAAAGGAATCTGTACACAACACTAAAATGGTGTGGGAAATTATTCTGGATAAGACAAATACAGGCAATAAACCCCATTATTACACGGAACACATTGTCTGTGTTGGGAAACTTACTACTGTCCTGGAATACAGGCACATATGGAACTACAGAAAATGAGACTGAAGTATAAAGGGGAAGAGGACTACACAAACTGCTGAAACCAGCTCTAAGAGCAAATACTGCTTTTCAGTCAGCACAGGAGTATTTTCAGCAGGCCTGTAGCACCACAAAGAAAACTTAGGAGTGGTTTCATGCAATTTTTAACCCTTGGAACCTGTGTGTTAAGTGTCACAGAAGAAAACATCAAATACTTATTCCTTTTAATATTTAACACTGCATTTAATGCCCAAATAGAACACAACCACAAACAACCCTGCCTGAGCACTTACATACACCAGCTGGGTTACAAATGGGAAGCCAAACCTGCCTCAATCAAGGCATCACAAACCTGAGACAGGAGAAGCAAAAGTTCCCCACACCCTAATCAGTGTCTAATTTCTGTTATATCAGAGTAGGGGAGGCTTTTCTAATATTCCACATCAGTGAGGGATAGTGGTCCACCACAACATATGATTTTAACTTTTAGAAGGGATACCTAAAAAGAAGTGAAAGAAGAACCTCTGAGTTGATGCTGAACATGACGCAGTGCACTAGACAATCACTTTTCCTTTCCCTAGTAGAGTTTTCTGACTTGCATCTTTTCTATTCCTAAAACAGACCTAGCAAGAAGTACGCAAACAACTGCAATTTTAAAGTAGCTGCGTAGCATTTACTATTATTATTTTTGCAGCTGACTAAGTTTTGGGTCAACATTTCTTTTATTTATATATGCTGTAAATTAGATTTATTCCTAACATGCAAGGGCTAGTCTGCAATTGATAATTAACAAGGCAGAAATTCCAGTTTCACCACAAATGGACACATAAGTTAAATTAATCCTAAACAGTAGATGCCAATTAACCTGTAGCTGACAATTAAGTGAGTTACCATAAATCCTTATTTCTTCTGGCTTGCAAATCATATGCTAGTATTTCAAATCAGCTTTGAGGAAAATGCAATACAATTACCATGCTCACAGCATAGGGAAGCTCCGGTACAGTTCACTACCTCCACAGTACAACCTGATATTCTACCAAGAGGAGAGGGGGGGGAAAAGGATTAAGTAGCCAAGTTTTACATTTTTAGTAGGTATGAGTTGCAGTCTATAATCGTTATCTACAATAAATCATAATTTACCTCTTTTGAAGTCCCTGTATTCAAAAGCAGCACATTAATTGCCTGAAATCTATCCGCTGTTGCACCTGCTACTTTTTTTCTATAGGAGAACACCAACTTAATAGCAAGATCCATGAGCTTCATATAAAGTCTGACAAATACTGGAGACAAATACCTAGAATTTACAACTGTGTCTGAAATTCTAGCAATTTAATATTTCGTATTTTAAATACAGGCCTATTGTACTGATGATACACTAAAATAAACTGAGCCTTAGAATATGATCAATATTCTACAAATCTCACTAAGACATTGCTTGATCATACTGAAGAATAAGCTTGGCAGGGAAACCTAAAACACTGGCACAACCAACAGAGAGTATTTTGGGCTCTTTTTTCCTCAAAAGCTGAAAGAGATAGTCTGGTATGATAGGGAAGTAGCAGAAACCTCCACCTGGGGTGAAAAGTAGTGTTCACAGCCAATGCTATAATTAAGCCGTTATCTTTTGATCTTGGTGATTTATTTGTGAGAGCCAAGAGCCAAAATGCCGTCTTCAGTTTTGAATCACTTGCATATTCACATCAAACACAGGTCTTGGTTTGTGCCACTCATACCACCAGCCAATGCTACTGTAAGAGGTGGACAGGTACTAAGAGGACCACCAAAGCACAGGACACATGAAACACTAATTACTAGCACCCACACACTTTTACTTCATCTCTTCGACTGCCATTTCATGCAGTACAGAGACAAATGGAAAAGTTCTCCGCCTGAAAACTTAACCAATGACAACACCCAATTATTTTTCCATTCACAGCACAGTTATTACCATCAACAAATCCAATCACAGTTCAACACAATGTTAGATTTTTTGCTCCTCTTTGCAGTGTTATACAACTTCATGACATTCAGCTCACCGTTCATCCTTATTTCAGAGAGTCAGCAAAGTGACTGCTATTTAAATAAAATTATTTAAAAGTTACTTATCTTTTGCTAAAAGTCATAATGGCATCTTAATCCTCTGTAGCATCCATACATACAGCCGGGAAAAAACTTGTGTTTTGGAAGGATTTCTAAAACATTTGTTTTCCACTAGCTCAAAAAGTGCACTAGAAATAATAAGCTTCTTACTAGGCTCCATCTTCAGTTTTGGTTGGTCTTTTTTAACACCCAATTAAAAAAAGCACAAAATGTCCTTGCTTACATTCAAGGCGAACAAAGCGGTAAGGCACATATTGTATTACTATACTTGTTTCTGCCAGTTTCAGCTGCCTGTTCAGACCAATAGAAAACGGTCATTAGAAAGCATCAAAAACAGATGCAGTCTACTGTTTTGAGCAATTCACCAATTTTTGGTAACTCCAAGAGATACCATACTTCACCAAGATACCACAGTTTTATAGTAATCTGCATTTTTGTTTCCATAGCAAAGATCAAACAAGTCACACAATTCAACATGCTGCAGAGGAAAAGCAGGGGGTGTGTGTGTCACTACCTTCCTCTTTTCCTTTGTAAGCAAGGAAGGAGGAGTAGAGGAGACTATACTTTGGCATTTCAGAGTTACATAAAAGAACAGGATTTTCCTACTGAATAATCACCAGGTGCTTATTAGCTGTTGTATGCACATAAGTGCAAACAGAAAGTTTGTCACGCTCCCACCCCACCTTCTAGAACTTAGTTTTGAAAGATCAGTTTGAGAAGGTGCAGATCATGAGGATTTAAGAAACATCATGCCCACCCACACCCTTTTTCTCAGTATTAAGTAGAACATCAGCTTTTAAACAGTTAGATGCTTTGTTATTTTGCTACATTTGCTGTCATAAACATAAAAGCTTATGGAAAAGTTACAGATCACTATAAACACTACTTTAGTACCTTTTAATTAAATAAATGACAGATTTTTAGAGCTCATCAAGGTCCCAATGCTATTAAAGCAATATTTTGGGAGTAATATGCTGCCACCCACAAAACAACTTGCACTCTGATTCAAATATGAGACAGACCTTGAACATACCTTTTTGGATGGTAACTGGCCGGCAGCAGGAATATTTGTCAAAAAAATTACAGTTGTTTTTAAAACAAGCTGCTATTTCCTTAATTCCATCAGAACTAGCAAAGGTCACTCCAAAATATTTTTCTAGAGACTTAACACATGGATTTGCTTAGAAACTAGCAATTTTATGTTGTACAGAAAACGCTCTTAGTAGCAAAACCACACATCATTCTCCTCTAGCCAAGAGAGCATTTAGAAATTTCATTACTTTTAGTAATTACTTTTCTTAGGTCCTGCAGTATTGTAAATCCTCAAGGAAATTTGTAGCCATTCAAAGTACATGATTTTTCTTGCAAGGAGGAAGGTTGCTACTGCATTGCTTAATAATAAATTTAAAACCCCAAAACAACATTACACAGTTAAGAAACAGCATCACAAAGGCAGATTTCTTCCTTTTCAGTTCTGAAGCATAAGATGGAATGTTTTTTGAACTTATCTGCCAAAAAGCTATCAGAAGGGCTGACAGGAGTTATGAAAGACTGTCCTGTTCTAAACTTAATTCCAAAAGGAATGCATTTACAGTGATTCAGCCACTGGAGAAGTTAAAAATTTCCGTTTCCATTATTTTGGAAATTACAATAGCTATCTTGTGTACAGCGAAATACGGTGAAAACAAGAAGGAATTATTAATAGTCCTTTAGTTACAGATAAATAAAGAGAAGCAGAGAAATTAATTAATTATGGACTGCAGTCCCTCCTTAGACAAAACTAAGCATCAGGCAGGTGACAATGCCTCTGGTTTAGACCTTAGGTGGTCACAGTAAGAACTAAGCAGCGATTTGGCATATGTTAATACTCCTTCCCACCTCTTTTCAATCTCAAAAATCTACTTAAAGAACTAAAACCCAGGGTTCTACCTGAAAACCAATCAGTTATAGGTAGCTACTTTGCAAGGAAAAAGAACCCCTCGAACATCAAGATAAACTAAAAACCTAGTCTGTTCAAGGGAAAAAATGAGTCTATTCTGAAAGTAAAACTGAAAAAAGGTCAAGTGTTTATTGTAAATCATGCCCCTCTTCCCCCAATTTTTTAAATGCTCATTAAAAAAAGCCTGCTGTAACAACCATGTAACCCTGTGTTCTCCAGTCATGCATCATTCATTTCAAACCAAAAGAGCAGCAGATAAATGATTTAGAGACAGCAAGAAAGTAAAGCAGTGCAAAATCCTACCAAAGTTGGTAACTTTTCATCCCTGTCTTACCAACAAAATTCTACTAATCTACCAGAGAACAGGTACTGGAGAAACAACTACTTCTGCACAGTATTTTACTGCAGTCCTGAGTCACGCTGTGCATAAAGAATCTGTGAAACGAACTTCAGAAAGCAAGCGTCCTTGTACAGATTTCAGATAAGGCCATGGAGAATTTTTCAAAAGAAAGAGTGTATCAAAAGCCTTCTCACATCGCAGTTAATTTTGACAGCCTCGTATTTCAGTGAGGAAAAAAAGCAACAATTTAGTTTTCTAACAACACCCCCACGCAACATCTCCAGTAGATACTATTTATTTTAAAATCCCAAGCCCATGTCATGATATTTGTCTCAGATCAGACAATCACCACAATCACTTCAACATTTTTTTCCTCTTATAATACTAGCTGGATTTCCCGCAGATTCAACAGTTAAGTGAAAGCTCCTGAAAGGCAAGAGAAGACCAATCAAGACAGATGATCATGATTCGCACACCAAGGATTCACATGGCAAGAAATAAATTAAGATAAAGGTGAGCAGGGACTAACGAGCTGTTTTCTGAAGTGAGGTCTGTAACTCTCAACCATCGCAGCTGCACCACAGGAAGTACCTGCTAGGCGCAACAGAGCAGAGGAACTGAAAGTGAGACTTCACACATCACATTTGCATTAATCTCAAACCAACGAGGAATTGCATTTAAAGTTCTCTTGCTACAATTCAAAATAAAGATACAAGGAAGGCCTCAAGCTACTCTCTCATACCTCTGGAATCAGAGGGGGCGGTAACAAGATCATGACTCAGTTGCAGACAGTCTTCTAAAGGCCATCCACAAGGTTTAATTCATCCTAAAGATGCCCTGAAATACTTGGAGCTTTTTTTCTTCCCCTGATAGGTGAAGCTATATGCACACAGAGGGGAAATAATATTAACTATTTCCTATCCTAAAACCTACGTGGCTTTCCAAACTCATCATAACCTAACTAATATCCTTGCTTTCCTGTCTTCCGTGCTGACTAGAGGCCATATATTAGGGTATCTGGTTATTATCTTATCCCTATCACACCCACGCACAGTGAAGAGAATACAAGTATTTTGAAGATCTCAAAGCTGAGGAAATTATCTAACCTGCCAAAGTAAGCGTGTGAAAAACACATCTTAAATACAAACCACAGGAAAATATTTCTATCATTTAAATTCAATTCGGCCAAGAAAGTCCTACATGTGGACCTTTTTTTCCAATAAACAAAAGAACATAAAAACCTCCTCAAACCTCAAATTAGCAAGTAAGACGAGAGCTGGTATGAAAGCTCAGCTTTTCTACAGCGAAAGACCTCATATCTGGAAAGGTGGAGGTATTTTATTGGGGCAGTAACTCAGTGCGCCAGAGCTGTAATTTTAACTCCCCCTCGCTAATTCCTCATTACATACTTCTTTTCAAGCATACAAAAGGTCTAAAATCTGTCCGTAGCAAGGCTTATATTTTTTAAGTAAGAAAGATGTCTTGTTACGCAGTAAATTCAAACTCCTGGCTCTCACTTGCTCCGTTTGAGCTGCATTCCCCGCTTCCATCCAAAAGACGAAGAACTTTTTATTACTGCAGCTGTATTTGTTTAGCGTATTGACCAGCCGTTCGCCAACTGGACGTCTGAGCGTTTATATTCCTCATCAAGCTACACTATACGACAAAAATTTGGTAGTTTGAAGCGGCGCGTCCCCGTTTCTGCCCAACTCACAGCCTCACTCACACACATGCACACACAGAGCGGCTCCGAGCGCAGCCCCGGCACGAACCGGCCGGCGCCGGCTCGGGCGTTGTTTCCGCCCGCAGAAACCGGCGGGACGGCGGGACCCGGCCCTGCGCGGCTCGGGGGGCTCCCCCGGCGGTACCTGTTGTTGCGCACGCTGCTCAGGACGCACAGCACCAGCTCCAGGTAAGTCCTCAGCAGGTCGAGCCAGCGCGGGCTCAGCGGCGGCGGCGCCTCCCCGTCCCCCGCCACCGCGGCGCTCTCGCCCGCCGCCGCCGCCCCGCCGCCTCCGGTG